>JAOXJM010000041.1:54296679-54314538 GCA_026413425.1 Tringa solitaria | reverse complement strand
CACAAATAGAAATATACCAAGTAGCTGAAGCAAAATTCAGCTCATTTCTCACACAGGTGATCTCCTGCTAAGAGAAAAGTGAGGAATTAGCTGCTCTCTTTTATAGAAACTGCCAGTAACTGTGATCTGGAGATGAGCTCGAGGGGTCTAGTGGAAGGAAGCAAGGGAGCCATATTGGGTGTAGTATAGAACATGCTAAGGAATTAAGATTAGGAAGTAGAATAAACAGCATGGAAATCTATAGGAAGGCAACCTTTGATAGTTCTGCTGTTTGTATAGAGATACAGACTTTGCAGTTTCTCTTCAATGGGTCTGGGTGTGCATTCACAGCACAGAGGTGCATCATCTGGGGAGGTGACCATTTTGTCAAATAAAAAGCAACTGGTTGGTAGTGGTGATTTGGTCATGGGACAGAAAGTGAGAGCATAGAAAAACCAAGTGGCTGAGTTAGAAGAGGAGCCTGAAGTTGTAGCCAGCTGGGTCCAATGGCATTGCTTTGCATTCTGAAAGGTGACTGATGTGCCTTTTGTCACCTACACACAAAGAAAGATACACAAGCATCGAGTAAATTGTATTTAAAATGGAGGAAGAATTTGTAATGAGCAAGCTATATATACTCACAAGCATTACTGCAAGAAGCTTTACGGAAACAGCTTGCAGAGTTTGTGGATTGTAACCCTACATAGAAACAAACTGAGCTGGTTTGAATGGAAGCCTGTAATTTACTAGATTAACAGTTTGCAGAGATATGGTTTAGTACTAAGTGAGGGTTGCTAACAGAAAAAAGAAAAATGTTGTTCAATAGATATTGATCTGTCTAATTATATGCAGGATTTATTTAAAGCAGAGACTACTCTGCTTTAAAAAAATTGCAGTGGGTGTGTCTGTCTGAGTGCATTTTCTGTTGGAAGTATTGGATTCCCACATGTGGTATCATTTAGTTGCTTTTAAAATGTATAAGAAGGAATGCATTTCTTGATACTGAATTGTCCTGTCTTTGATATAGTACAGCTGATCCCAGGTTATGTCTGTGGTGCTATCAAAGTAGCATTTGACATAATAAGGGAAATTTTATATGCCCCACAGTCATCAGCATTTCTGAGGAGAGTAACGAGAGTGGGCCGAATACCAAGGACTTTGTCTGACAGTTACTCTGTGGAAAGGGCTCTGGATCTGCATGGCAAAGTGGGTGAGCTGGATCCGTAGCTCCATGGAAGCCATCCAGGGGTGTTTTCCCCATCCTACTTGGTCTCTATGAGTTGTGGAGAGTGGGAATTTGGTTTCATATGAACCTGCTAATGAAGAGTGGTGGATGACAAATTCCTGCTGGAATTTTTTCCCAGTTTTCATTAACCTCTGCATAGATATTATTTTAATTAAAATAATCTTGACAGCACCTATGAAAAAGCTGTGCGGGTTGCAAGAGCAATTAAATGTATTGTCAAAAATGATAAGCAGCCTGGTATCACAGGAAGGAAATTAACGCTGTGACCAATAATGGAACAGTAATCTTAGTCCAGAGCTTTTTGCCTCTCGGGAACTGGATTTTGAAGATCAGTCAATTTTAGAATAAGACAGTTAAGCGATAGGTGCCATAAGTATCTCCATTTCAAAAACCAGTGTCATACTGGTGTAACCATGGCTGATAGCCAGGTAGCAAGAAATGTGATGTTAATTAGACATTAATAATGGTACATGAGCAAAGCCTTGACTATTTTCCTAAATTTTAGATATCAGAAAGATTGGGAATTATATTCAATAGTAGTTCCTGGCAGTGGAGTTTAACAACAATCTGCATCAGTGCTGGTTGCTGGTTTGGGTTGCCCACTGCAGAGAGAAGGCATGGAAATGCTGGCAGGCCACTCACTGTTCTGAGGAAGACGAGGCTTGAGAGCTTTGGTTTCTAGAGTATGTCATCCTGAGCTCCTTATTACTTGGGAGCTGCACTGAGTGCATAAATGCACAGGTCTTTTGGCAAACTCTGAGTGAAAAATTATGTTGAAGAAAATTTATGGTTCCCTGGGTACCCCTGTGTTACTACCTGAGGTAAAATGCTTCTCTATCTGTTGCAAGGGCAAGGGGTGAAGGAATACCAGTGATCCTTGTAACTTAAGGGTTAAATGGAGAAACTAAACTCCTATGACAGCAAGAAAAGGGCTGACAAGTTTAATAAAGGTAATCCTACCTTATCTTTATCCTGCATCCCCAAATGTAATCTATGCAGATCTGCACCTTGGGCTTCCTTTTGCCCTTCGGCCTCCCTCCCTGCACACCAGCTTGTGCTCCTCTCCTTCACATTTTCTTCACTATCTTAGCAAACATGAGAATTAAGGGATGGGATGATAACATGTCATGTTCCTGGTTAGGGAAACCTGCACAAGAATGCAGCTGAGACGTTTCAAAGCAACGCAAGTTTCTTGTCCTGCTGAAGCTTTAATAGCCCATTGTCTCTTCTGGGAATGTGTGTGCACCCATCTATAATGTGCACCATCTACCCAAGGGTTTTTTTCTCTCCCTTTTTCATCCCTAAATTTAAAATGAATCTCTTCATTCAGCTACATCTTGCAAGAGCTGTGATTTGAGGAAGAAGATAATAAGTAGCAAGATGTTAAAGAAAGAGCTTATTTCTTGCTGGCTTTGCGATAATGCTCAGCAGTGTAAAAAGACTGGATGCTGTTATCCTAGAGACTGATTCAAAACATAGTAAGAGATATCTCCTACCCCAAGGACATTCACACTGTCAGGAAACTTGACACATCAGAGCAAAAAAGCAACATGTAAGTATGGAGAACTGGGGAAGAGAGAGACAGTGCTTCTTTTCTTCTCTGTTAAAAAAGGCACTGTTTGTTCCTTACAGCCCTCCAACTTACTGTTACGGTTGACTAATGTCTTCTAGTGCATCTGGATGAAGGCTTTGACCTGAAGTATGATGACAGCCAGGACCAGCTTACTTTATGGACTAATTCAAGAAAGAGCTTTCTACACTTAAGGAGTAGCTTGGAAGGTAGCCCAGCAGGCATCGGTGGCTGGAGAAGCCCTAAGACTGACTGGCAGGATGGGGCATTCACTTGGTGAGCAGGACCAGGAGGCAGGGACTTAGAAGACTAAAAAGAGGTATCAGTGCGTAATGGAAAAAGGCAGCAATGGAGGTCATCAAAGGGGGATTGATGGGAGCAGAACAACGAACAAGTGTGAAAGGGCCAATGGGTGAGGAAGCTGGAATGGAGAGGAAAAGGCAGCAGGGACAAAAGTTCAGCCTCCTTGATGATGACAGAGTTTTGGGGGATTGAGCTAAAAGCTTCCCTTGTGAGGAAAGTTTTGTATCTGGAGAGCTTGAGTAGTGATGTACACTGAGTTTCAGTGTCAGCTTCCAGGCTGAATGCACACAGGAAATGACCATACTTTCTTATTGATATAATAAGAGTAAAAATTAAATGCAACAGAAGTGAAACACATTATTTCCAAAGTAGTTCCACAATCTACAAAGTCAGAGGTTTAGGTTTATTTTACAAGTCAGCAATAGGCAAAATGTGAAGTGCTTCTAAGAAAACACCTGTGTTGAATAAAACCAGTAACATACCAGACATAAGATGGGTGGTAAAACAGCTTTCCATATAAACTTATTAATATTTTTTTTACTAAAATTATTTCATAAATAAAGATAAGCCTACATTTGTTGAAAATGTGGTGTTGTCCCACTACTCCTGAAAACAACGCTGCTTAAAAGAAAAGTTTTAGCAACTTTCTTCCAGTAAACCACATCTGGATTTTTAACCTCATTGAAAGTTTTTATTGTGCTTCTATATCAGGCTCTATTGTACTGGCATTGTTATTTATCTCCAAATTTATCCAGTTCCTCCTTTGTGGACAGTCTTACATTTAGCAGGGTCTTTAATTACATTCCTCTACTAGCTGACCACTACAAAAACTGAAATCCTCACCACAAATCTGTAAAAATGTTTCCACTTGCATTGGGAGACAAAAATAGAATAATTCCATGTCTTTTTGGACGGATGCCTAGCTGAAACTATGCGGGGTTTGACTGACAAGAGGATGTAGTCTTTGCTGAGAGCACTTTCTTTAAGGTCCTTTTTAGTCTTCAGGAACACTTAAGTAGATGAATAAAGAGAGGATTTATGCTAGTTTCCCTTCATTTTTGTTAGCTTTGCCTGCCTTTTTGTAACTTTTGTCTTCTGCAACAAAATCTTTTCAGCTGATCGGGCTTACTGAATATATAATCACAAGCTGGTAAGTAGTAACTTCAGGAGTTTTGATTTGAAATGGCACTCTATTCTTTTGTGTACAGCTGTGATAGAAGAATAAAACCCCTTTGTACAGCTCAGCAAAAGTAGAGTTATTTAAATGCTCAGTATTCGCCAGGGTTATAACTGTAAAGTATAGTCTTTCAGTGGTGAATAAATACGGTTAACACATAGCTGAGCCTGCGAATGCAGCGGAGAGCCTTTACTTGAGTAAGTTCAGAATTATTTTGCATCCGAGTGAGCTCTCCCCACTGTGCTGCACGGCACGTTATCCGTTTCCTGGGGAGTGTGGATGGGAGCTTACAAAGCACAGCAGGTAATTGGCTGCTTCAGTTGAAAAGGGAGAAAAAGCATATTTGTCGGTATATGCAGAAGGAAAATGAGAACAAATGGTAATTATTATCAGGAAATAGTATTTGTCCATAGTTTTCTGAGCTCTCTGTGAGATTAAATTCATACTGACACTCTGTAAGAGCAGTGAGTGTGTTAAATGTGACGTTTAGGCAGTTGAGAAACTTTTTCTGTCAATGCATTTTGGACTGTAACTTTCATAAGTTTTGAATGTAAGAAAGGAGGTGAATGGTATGTGATAACTCGGCTTTTCAGAATGCTTTCTTCTGTTGTTCAAGACTGGTGTTTCTGTATCTCATGGTATATTTTTGTCTTGTTACTTTATTTTGAACCATATCTTTGTTTTATGTGAACTGTCCTATCTCTGAAGTCAGTGGAAAGTGGACACAGCTCAGCCTTTAGGCACTTATTTCTGTATTTCTAAAACGCGCTTACATTGATGCAAATATTTCCTGTTGGAAAGGGAAAGCTATTGCTGGGTTAGATACTTTTTCTCAGTTGCACATGTGGCAGTTTCTACAGATGTACTGAAAAAAGCTGTAATGGTATATCTATGTTTTGTTTTAAAGTGGTTTACATCCAGATGGGGTGGGGAAGTATATTGGCAGTGTAAAGACAGTTGTACCAGATTCTTCATAAAATGGGGCCATTTTCATGAAAACCTTTTTATTCGCTGCTTTTTCTTTCCCTCCTCTCTTTAACTAAATGAAGCATGAAGTCAAGGCTGATAGATGCTAGAATAACAAAAAATCTATTTTAATTTTCATAATATAAATACATTAGGTAAAAAGAACCATATATGGGCTTTCTTATTTTAAAGATTTATGCGTACGGGTAAATACATATGATGAGTCTTACTGGAATTGGTTGACATAGGAGTATAATATTCTCTTCAAAAATCTTTGCAGTTTCATGTTGCTGGACTCTAGTCCTTGGACAGTTTGGTTTTAATTTGTTCACTGAAAATCTCGCCAAGAAACCTGCACTCTGAAGGTTGAAATTGTGCTGGATCTGTAGGAGGAGGCAAAAATGAAATGTTTTATGGATTTGTTAGGTCTACATAACCATATGCAGGGAGGATAATTGGAAGACTGAAAAAATAGATTATATGTTTTTAACACTTTATTATCCTCACTAGTTTGTTCCCTCCTCTTTTGTAAGGAGTAAATAAAAATGTTTCTTTGCTTCTTTTATACACTCTTGTACTCTTGGAGGTGGCTTTAAATGTCTGTAAGTGTTAAATAAGGTATAAGGTGTACTAAAGCATTAAGGGAAATGGGCTTAAGACGTGCAATGTCTAATAAATGATATTAGTATTTATTGGCAGTCATCCTTTGGCCTATGTAAATTTCTTTTCCAAAGGGCACTGACATTCCTTTTGCTCTCTTTGCAACCATTACTCTGTGTGCAGTTGCTTTTTTTCCCCATTCACCTTTATTTTATTTATTTTTTGAATGCCAAATATTTAATGTGTCATTTCTGGCAGAAAGCTCTGGTGATGAAAGAGGAAATAAAATGGGCTTGAAGCAAGTTGCTGGAGAGGCACATACAGGATGGCACAGCCATGGGAAGCTCTTTTATTTTTACAGGAGTTGCATACCAGTCTTCATACCAACTTAATGAACACAGGAGGAAGCACATATTTTTCTTCAGCCTGGAAAGTAAAGGTGGTCTCAGGGTGTAAGGTTTACTACCAGAGTAATCAGCTAGAGTAGTGTGAGTGACTGCGTGCCAACTTTCTTTTGCCTCCTGTGTACCTGGCCCAATTAACCATTCTTCATTCATTAGTCATCTCCCCAGGTGGCTATCTGGTCTTAATGGGCCATAAAATGAGTGGCACTGGTCCATGTGGAAATGCCTTGTGGTGCAGGGGTTCTTGTAGCCCTTTATAGGGGTCCCTGAGAGTGTCAGAGGTGGCAGCGCTGTCTAAAAGGAAATTCAGAGGATGAGTACTCGTGGTCTCTTCCTGATTGCTGGAAGAGTCTCTTTGAATAACTTAGGTCATCAGATAAAAGCTAGATTGGTTTGGGAGAGCTGCACAGAGGACCCAACTGAGTGAACTTCTCTTAGGAACAAAGGGAAAAACTTCAGCTGGGGTTAGATACTGTTGACCTTATCTCTTAAGTAAGAAGATTTCTTCTTTGCTTCTCCCTCCCTTCCTCCCTCCTTTCTTTCCTCTCTCCCTTCCTCTCTCCCTCCCTCCCAAGTAGTGATTAACCATAACTTTTCTAATTGGATTTCTAAATGAATTGAGCTCAGTTCCATGTCAAGTGGCTCAGCTGTTACCCTGCTATCCCCCCTGTGTTTTCTGCACTCGAACTCTCCATCTGGAGATGCTTAAGGGGTGGGAGGTAGCAGGGAGTAGACCGACTGGTGAAAGACACTCACTTTGCAGACATCAGACTCCAAAGAAGAAGCCCTGGGAAGGCCTCAACTTCTGCAGGTGAAGTTCTGTGGGGAGAGAAAGCACCTCGTGCTGGGAAGCCAGCAGAAGGAAAGAGATCCACAGGTTTTGGGTAGGCTCATACTTGAAAATGCACTGAAAACATTTTAGGAGGCTTGTGACCTTTAAAAGAGATTAGACCTAGTTATTAGTTCATTTCTACCTCAGCATGTTTATTTGAGTGCTCTGTATTAACTGTGAATAGTATGCGAGTGGCTTTCTTCAGTAATTCACAGAAATCGTGTAGAGCCAACTAATGTATTTGATTACATATGCCTATTCCTCGGGGTCTTCCATGGAGATATGCTCAAGCTCAGGATATTAACCAGAGTGTCAGAATTGAAACTGTTGATTGAACCTGGAGTAGGTCAGATGAGGAGATCTTGGACTCTGCAGAACTTTATGGCTAAGCCAAACTTCTCAGGTCGTGTCTTTCTTATGAGCATATTTCTGAGTGTACCTTTGACATCCAGGCACTCCTGTATTGATCTGGTTAACATAAGAAAGAAGTGTTGCCAAACAAAAAAACCTCTATTAATCTGGCAAACCAACTCAAATCTACTATGAGTGGTTTGAAGGAGGATTTAGAATCAGAAAGTTGGATTTCTGACTCTTACTTTGCTGGGAAAGTTGTGGCATGTAGGAATAATACACCTGCTCTGTGTCACTCTTATTTATCTAGAAAATTTAGATCATTTTGTGAAAGTAAACCTGCCGAGCTGTCCTGTCAAATGGGAAAAACACGAGGCACAGCTGGAAACGGTTGGGAACCATTCCTGTGTGAGTTCCCACAGGGGTGCAGGGCCACTAGTGCCATATCTGGTGGCCTAAATGGGCACCATTTCCCCCTTGACTGCAGAAGAACCAGTTAATAACCCATTTCACTTCCTTCTCTTTGTGTTTAGGAGGAAAAGGGTCAAATACTGCTCTATATGCCATGCCTATCTTTGAAAAGTGATCACAGTATTCAATAGACCGAATTTCTTGCCTGGTGCATTTCAGGAATTGAAGATTTGTTCTCAAACATGCTCATTTTTGGACCTTTGTCCCCAGTTAGATCAAGTGACAGCCGTCTGATTTCTGTGGTCCTGATTCCTCTCCCACATGATCATTGCACGTGACCATTTGCGGTACTGAATGCCAACTCTTCAGAATTGCAATAAATCAAAAGTTACCAAGAAAATGTTTTGGTCAGACCTAACAGACACCAGTGAAAAATCTAATTCTGTTGAAATGATGCTGGTTTTATAGGCTCACATCCCCAGGCTGTGTACCCTGGCAGCCCTAATGGAGTCATCGGAGCCATTTTAATTGTCTCTGGCCAGAATAGGCCCTCATAGTTTTAAGTAAGTGGTATCTACATGAAGGAAGAATAAAATCTGTGACCTATCATACAAGTGTGCCTGGAGAGTGCTGAGATTAAAATCAGAGATGCTGGTACCCATCAGATTTACTTTAGTGACCTCTCCCTGCAAACCTAAATGCACCTCATTGACTTAAAAAATTGTTAGGAAAACCCAAAATACCCAGGTGGTGATGGGTCACTGTAGCCAGAAACCACTCACTCTGATGCGTTTTGGGTTCTTGACTAGGAAGGGGTTAAAAACTGTGTTGGAAGGGAGCTGAAATATTCAGAGTAAGAAATTTCCAGAGGGAGCTGTGCTGGCCAAGGTTGGGTTTAGCACTTTCATCTGCTCTCTTAACATGTAAAAAGTCTAAAAAATGCGCTGGTTGCGGGGGCTCCCGAGGCATGGCTCACACCAAAGTTATTTGGTATTTGCCCAGATTAAACATCCAAAAATTTTGGAAGTGAAACCTAGCTTGCGCTGGAGTTGGGGCACAGTGCAAGGTGGCCAAGAGCCTGGGTGCCGAGCCACCCAGGAGAGGATGCATGTCCACCAGCACCCATGCCCTTGATTAGACTATATGCATTAGTTGCAGATAAGCTGCTCTTCTCAGTGCAGTGGAGTCAGAGTTAGTAAAAATGTGTTGCTTTATTTTCACTGCTGTAATTTCAGAGCAAACATGAAGGGAACAAAAACCAGACCATCTGGCCAGCATGGGCTCTACCTCCCCTTAGGGATTTGCCCCAAAAAGCCCAAGCACCATGTCTGAGGCAGGACTTCATACGCTGCCAAGGCTCAAATTCCCATTTCTTTCCAGAGCCATTCACCAGACCAACACCCTCTGTCACCAGTTCTGCCTCTCCCCTAGTGAGGATGCAAACTTTCTTCTTCAGCTTTCACTGCAGGGCAGTGGCTGCCAAGGTCCCGGTGCTGCAGAGAGAACATGGCCCGGGCTGGAACCAGGGAGGCGAAAGCAGGAGTGCTAAACAAACCTCGGTGAAAACTGATCATCTCTTGGCTAAACTCTTAATTCCTCCGGGGTGTTGAAGGTCTGCTGAGGGCAGCCAGACAGCTCGTTCAGCTCCCCCCAGCCAGCTGTGCATGCCCGGCGGGGGAGTTAAAACTCACTGAGACAGCATGGCTGTGTTTGCCTTATTATTCACTTTAAAAAGTGGACCACCCCATGTTAATATTCTTCTCACCTAAGTCAAAAGTGATGTATGATTCACAAGTAAGAATATGACGTGTGTTGCCTTTGATACTGCGTAAGTCAGGCAGCAGCATGGCCCAAACTGCGTTCATGGAGCCCTTACTGCAGGTGAGACCTGCCTTGGGGTCATGCCTGCAGCACACAGAGCTGGTGACCAAGTCTAAAAACATTAAATTCAAAAAGCATCTTGGAGGCATTTCTCAAGAACAGATTATTTTGCAAGTGTTGTATTTCCAACCAACAAGGGCTGCGTTAGGAATAGCTTTTTTTGTTAGCTAATTTCTGTCCTTAAGAGGAAGCTGCTTCCTTCCTCTCTTTATTTAATTCGTTTGCTACTTTGACCTTCACCTGTGCGACTCGCTCACTGAAATCCTCTCGGGAGGATCAGTGTCAGCTCTAATAAGCCAGCTGTCACTTTACACCAAACAGAAAGTAAATGTTTCATTTGTTAAATGGACCAGTAGAATACATTGCCTTTTTCTACCATCCTTGGTTTTCTTCTAGAGGAAAGGTTTTACTTCTATGTGACGGAAAGTGCGTAAAGTGGATTTGAAGCCACAGATTTAAGTGTCTTGAATGAAGACTGTTATGTAAGGCATTTCTTTATTTATCCGTTTTGGTGAAATACGATCGGTGTTACAGCACAGGGTCTGGTCGCAATGAATTTTCTTGTTTCCAGTAAGAATATAAGGGATACGCTGTATAAGGAATGCCTTTTCTTTAGCAAGCTGCACAGGGAAAGTTAGATTATTGCGTGGAGCTCTCGACTGCTGATGCAGGGCACACCACTGCTTCTTGTTGGGACTTTTCCCATTGACTTGATTGCAGGCAGAACAGCTTTTCTCTGTTATAGCTACTGTTGTGTTTATTTATTGCTCCCCTTCCGCTGCTGTTTTGTGCTGACAAGCACAGCCTGTGCTTCTCTACCAGCTTGCACAGGTGGGTTAGTTTTACACTAATAATCTTGGAAAGTATTTGAGAGTGGGTGTTGAGGGAGAGTGTTTCTTTTGTGCCTTTCATGCAGAAGCTGGTGTTTGGGGTTTGAATTCAGCAGCTTATGAAGGGCTGTTTTTAAGGGACATTTGACAAGCATGAAATCAGTGCACGTCACTGACCAACTGCCTCTGTGGAGAGCAATTTGAGAGGAAAAAAAGAAGGTGGCAGCTTTGGTGCATGAGAGGAAAGCCATGGCTTTTTTTCTATGAACCTGGAGGTTGTGTAAGTATGGTTTCTTCTGTAGATTTGACCCTGTGTTAGCTCTTTTTAAGCCTTGCTCTATATGGTATCTCCACAGTGGTGTAATGCTAACCCATGGGCAATCATCCATGACCTCTTCCAACTTCTCCTGAGTCACTGCTGTACCATGGGAGCCTTTGCCAACAGAGGCTAAGGGACAGCAAGCTGCTTGGTGCACGTTACAGGAGACTCCTCTAGCTGTACCCTGGAGGACAGCCTTCCACCCCACTGACTACAGAAGTGGGGAGGGTAGCTTGTCTCTGTTTCTCTGGGCATTTAGTTTGCCCTTCTCTTATGAGCTGCATGGGCTGGAGACTCAGGGTCCAAATCTCTCTTTGTTAGCAGCCTAATTTATGCTCTAAACAAAGTGTTTGCAGCAACTGAAGTACCTATGAGAATGTTTTCAAGATATTTAGATCCAGTTAAGTCTCCAATATATTGTCCATCAGTCTGAGCTTTGAAACTGCGTGTGTATGACAGACATAGGTCTTGTCTTTTATGAAAGTATCTGTCATTGTTTCAGGAAAAGCCTTAAAAACCCTCAAACTCTGGATCCCTGTGCCTGGCCCTGCACTGTAACGAGCATCCCTAATGGCAAAGAAATGGTTCTGGTTTTGTTGATTCAGTTTTCTAGACTCTGTGTTGAAGTATTTTTTGGATGTATCTCATGGATTTGTTTCTAAGGCTGTGACTCGTATAGGTTGGTGAATCTGCTATGTAGTAGGGGGATATTTTTTTTTGTTCCACTTCAAACTTCCAAAAAAAAAAATCAAACCCACAACAAAAGGGGGCTGCCAAATCATTGAGGCGGAAAACCCACCACCAAAACTTCTGGCTGTGGCTGAACTGTACCCTGATCCAAGTAATCTGGGGCCATTAAGTTGCACAACTTTGAATAATTGACTTTCTCAACATGCTCAAATTATGTCATTTAAAATGGTTGCAACTTTCTTGGCTGGAACACCACCATAGTCTCATAATTCAAATTAGGCTTTCTACAACCAGTTGTGAGAGGCATTTCGTGGATGTGATGATACAAGCTGAATTTTGATTGAATCATAGAATTACCTAGGTTGGAAGGGACATTTCAGATCATTGAGCCCAAGCATCAACCTAACGCTGACAAAAACCATCACTAAACCATATCTCTAAGCACTGTGTCTACCCATCTTTTAAATACCACCAGGGATGATGACTCAACCACTTCCCTGGGCAGCCTCTTCCAATGCTTAATAACCCTTTCAGTGTAAAAATTTTTCCTAATATCCAATCTGAACCTCCCCTGACACAACTTGAGGCCATTTCCTCTTGTCCTATTGCCTGTGACTTTGGAGAAGGGACCAACCCCCACCTCTCCACAACCTCCTTTCAGGGAGTTGTAGAGAGCAATGAGGTCTCCCCTTAACCTTCTTTCCTCCAGGCTAAACAATCCCAGCTCCCTCAGCCACTCATAAGATTTGTTCTCCAGACCCCTCACCACCTTTGTTGCCCTTCTCTGGATATGGTCCAGCACCCCGATGTCTTTTTTTTTGTAGAGAGGGGCCCAAAACTGGACGCAGTACTTGAGGTGGGACCTCACCAGTGCCTAGTACAGGGGGATGATCACTTTCCAAGACGTACTCGCCTCACTACTCCTGATACAGGCCAAGATGCTGTTGGCCTCCTTGGCCACCTAGACATGCTGCTGGCTCATATTCATCTGACTGTCCACCACACCCCCAGGTCCTTTTCTGCCAGGCAGCTCTTCAGCCACTCTGCCCCAAGCCTGTAGCGCTGCCTGGGGTTGTTGTGACCCACGTGCAGGACCTGGCACTTGGCCTCGTTGAACCTCATCCCATTGGCCTCAGCCCATCAATCCAGCCTGTCCAGATCTCTCTGTAGAGCCTTCCTACTCTCAAACAGATCAACACTCCCCCCCAACTTGGTGTCATCTGCAAACGTACTGAGGGTGCACTCGATCCCCTCGTCCAGATCATTGATAAAGATATTAAAGAGAAGTGGCCCCAGTACTGAGCCCTGGGGAACAGCACTGGTGACTGGCTGCCAACTGGATTTAACTCCATTCACTGCCACTTTCTGAGCCCTGCCATCCAGCCAGTTTGTTACCCAGTGAAGAGTTCTCCTGTCCAAGATGTGGGCAGCCAGTTTCTCCAGGAGAATGCTGTGGGAAATTGTATCAAAGGCCTTACTAAAGTCCAGCTAAACAACATCCACAGCTTAAATTTCTCTGGCTGGGGCAGCTTTCTGTGTTCAATTTGTAAAGGATTAACTGGTTTAGTGACTTTAAGACTGCATTTTCCTACCCCTAGCTGTGTTCCTCAGAAAAGCAATGTTGATGGGCACCCATAGATGTCACTAAAGATGATGTTTCCAAGTGCCTTGCTGCAGACACCACTGTCAAAGAAGTAGGACTGCTGAGGAGTTAGTTACCACAAGAAAACAAACATAAAACCAAACTCCAACTGGCTGGATAGTCAGCATCAGGTGATTTGGTAAAGAAATGTAAATGACTGCTTTTTTTAAACCAAAGTATCATTTTGAAATTAATAATGTCTCGGAAGCATATTTAAGACTTATTCCAGTTTCACAGTAAAGTGTCCTTGACAAATTGAGAGGCAAATAACTGGCTCTGGAGTGTCGAATTTGGAGAGAAAACTTTGCACCTCCTGAATGTGTTTAACTTTGAAAGTTAAACTGTTGACGTGTGGTTGGGATTACGTACTACATGTGCGAACTTACATTTGCACTTACAAGTTGCAACTGAGGTTTTGCAGCTCAGGATGCAAATTTGTGTTGATTCTTACATAGAGGGTGGTTTTCTATGCTTTGGAAGGTGGGGTAACTTTTTGATATATTGTTGTTGTTTTTCTGCTCAACTGGACATAGGTGTGCATGTTTGCTGTTCCCCCTTGCCCCAAAATGAAGAGCAGACACAGATGGCTTAAAAAAAAAAAAAAAGGACTTTGGCTCATAATTTCCACCTGAGTGGAAAATGTGTTCCCAAATATGTATTGGGATTAATACAGCCAATAACTGTGAGAGGTTGTTTCAGTCAAACAGCAGACACTGTAAATTCCTTAATGCATACTTTGGAGTTAGTATTCTTCTCCTGAGTGTGTAAATCTGTCCTCTCCCCCACTTCCTTTCTCAAAGTCCTGTTCCGCTTCCCTCCCATCTGCTTTCCTTTTCTATCCCTAAAATATCCCGAAGTCCCTACTCTCTGGCAACCCAAAAAAGTGTACAACTTCCCATTGAGACCTTCAAGATAGCTGTGTACAGTGAAGATTATCTCACATTGGATCTGTTCATCTCCAGCAAAAATTAGGTTTTATACAATTATTTTCATAATAACCTGCAGGACCCAACACATATTGCAGAAAGGTCAAGAACGAAATAGACCTGGGTACTATGAACAGGTCCAAAATGATGTAACAGTAAATTGTAGTGCCAGTAAGTGTCTTCTTGGTGTTGAAGGGGTGGCAATGTCATAAAAATAGAATCTTTGTTTTGGTCTGAGCGTCACAGTGGTGGTTTTGTATAGATGTGAAAGCAGAGAGAGGATACGCTGTAAATTGCGAGGACTACTATGAAGTCCTTTGTCAACCTGTTACTGTTGCTTGTTCATAATAAAGTACAAAAATGGCAAAATGGTAGTGTGGTTGTAGTTGTAGCAGTTGCCACTGCTACATTTTGTTTTTAAACAAAAAGAGCACAAATATGCAAAATAGGGAGAACAGAGATGTCCCTTCTCTCTCAATTTGATCATTTAAATCACTAATGCTTCTGGTTCCTCCATACTCCCTTCATGATGACAGGTGGAAATCTAAGCACCATCTTAATTTTGATGCTGGTCTGAGCATGATAACAACCCAGATGATGTTCGATGAAGATTAACAGAAACATGCTGGTTGTCACATAGGAGACTATCATTACAGTAGAGTTCCTTGTCCAAACTAAAGTCAAAGGTTGAAGGATGCTTTCTGGGTGCTAAGGATTATGTACTTCATTACCATACTAGCAGACAGAAAAGATTTAAATTCTTTGTAAAAAGCGGCTTAATTCAGTTGTCTTCAGGAAATTATTTTAAAACAAAAAGAGAAAACTAAAGGTCCTGTTTTAGAGGTGGAAGAAAACACTAGGACTTAAGACTCCCATAAATCCCTTTCTAAAAATGATACTACTCATAAACTGCATAAGATAGATACTGGTTTTGTTTCTTTTTAATTGTAGCTTTTGTGGGAATGGCAGGTGAGGTTATTTCACAAACACCTGGTGGCAGTTTTTGGAGCTATTTCCATGGAGGCTGGCAACTCTGCCTGACAGGAAAAGTTTGGGATTAATCAGGTTCCCTGTACCTTGAGTTCTCCTTTGTGGCTTCTGCCTTTATGATCCTGCTTGGCAGCTCCTGCACCTATGGGTGCATTGTATGAGATAATTTCATCTTTTCTCTTGAATCTTGCTTTTTTTGGTCACAGCTAGGAAGATGAAGTTATTCGTGTCAGTCTTGTTATTTGTATCTATTTTCAGCAGAATTTTATTTTTCATTGTGAAAACCTGAGCACATGAAGCTACGTCACAAAATAATAGTAAATAAAACTTGCTATTAACAAAACAAAAATGTTGTTTAGCACTGTGAATCTCTGTCCCACTTGCCAAAGGCAGACTACAGTTTAATGGGCTTTGAAAATAGAAACATTACATTAATCAGATCTATTTCTATGGAAAATAAATGAGGCAATTCTTATTGCATGAATAAATTGTTCCTTTAGAATATTGTTTTGCACCATTATTGCTTCAAGTACCATTTATGTAATCTCCTAATGAAAGGCCTCTGTAACAGCTAGCACGCTGGGTATGGAAAGGGCTCAAAATTCCCAATTCCTTTTGAAAGCAAGTACAGTGTGTCAGAAAGGAGAGAAGAAGGAAGCAAAAGAGTAAGGAGCTAGAACTCATTTCTTTGAATAATAAGAGCAGTGAAATAGGCAGGGCAGAAAAATCTTGCAAAAGGATAATATGTAAAGAGTTTTTCACACTGCCTCAAGTTCTCTTTGTTAAAAATGTATTCAAGTTGTCTAGAGTTTTTTTTTAAGTTTAAAATACTTTCTGCTTTTCTACCCCCTTACCCCCCTCCTCCCCCCTCACGCCAAGCCTAGGCACCTCCAAACTAAAATTGAGGGAATGGGCACAGGGGTAATTGGTTTGAAGAAAACGAGATAGAGATGTGAAAATAATATTGCTAAAGAGGGAATAATGCTGCTTGAAGGAGGGAACTGATCCATCACGGTGCTGTAAAAGTATTCTTTTAGCTTTCAGGTTGTAGTAACTCAATTGCTTTATTAGTTATTACATGTACTAAATATAAGTAACTGTAACTCTAGGTTTTTGAGAAATAATGAAGTGGGACTTTGTGTGCCAAATCAATCTGTTCATTACTTGTTATGGATTTGATTCCATAAACAAAGTGCCCATCAATGGGGATGAGATCATATCTGAAATGCCAGACAAACTCTGTAATGGCTCCAGGTCTCTGTAAAGCAATGCCTGCCTCCCTCTGACCTGGTTGCCGGCTGCTACTTTTGGAAAGAAAATTTTGAGTTGATGCCTGTTTCTTTTTTTTTTTTTTTCATTTTCTTTCCTTTTTCTTTCTTTTTTCTCTCTTCTCAGAAAGTGCCAGCTGTCCAGAGAAAGCAAAAAGGGCACAGACTGGAGTCTTTAGAGAGGGGAGACCTGTAGTTTGGTCCAATCTCTGATTCATTGAGGCTGAACTACTTCATTATTTCCGGTAAGAACAAAAAAGTACATTTGTGACAAAGGCTTTTTATTTTGATTGCTGTAGAGTTTAATTTTCTCAAACTGGGGCCAGCCTTTGTTCTATCTTGCAGTTAAGTAACTCTGGCATTTATGATAGCTTGTAATTGCTACACAAACTATCATTTTTCCATTTCAAAAGTTACCATTTCTCCATGCTCACTACATTATCTAAAATACCACAATTATGCGCATCTTCAGAAAGAGGAAATGGCTGTGGTGCATCACATACTGTGGTGTGCTGAGTGTAGGAAAAAGTATTTTGGGGGTTTCTGTGGTAACTGTTCTTATGGAACCAAATTTTCATAAGTCTCTGAGGAGACAATTTGATTCATTCATGTACCTTAATGCCTTTCTTAGGAAGATTTTTAGATCAGCTATTCATTTTTAAGTGAGTCATATGTATGGGTGTAGAAAGGTAAATATGAGGTAAATTGTAGCAAAAACAAATTGGTGAATACCCAAAGTCTCACTTAGTCACATGCACACATGAGAACAGAATTCAGAATCAAGAAGGGCCGATATCTTTTTCTAAGTAGGCAGTGGTCTCAAACACTGAAATTAAAACAGATGTGCAAGGAGACCACTTCCTACAGGAACTGCTAAACCAGCAGATTGGCAGTGCCAGACCTGGGAAAACTGTGCTGTGTTGGTATTTGTTTGTTCTCATTTGCTCTTTGGCTTCCTGGAATTTGTAGAGTTCAAACTCAAATATGTGGTGCCTAACAGCAAAGCAAGAATAAATCCCTATCTCACCTTTTTGTCAGGGCTTTGCTATTTATTTTTTCAGGCAATACGCAATCTGCATATGACACACTGCAAGTGGGAAGACAGGGGTTTCGTCATTGTCTGATCTCTGATGTGCTGGGTTCCCAATAGCTTCAGTGTTGTGGAAACTGAGGGATATTTACAGATGGATTTGGATGTGTAAGATCTGCTTCAAAAATAGATGCAATTTTAACATAACCTTATGCAAGAGGCGTATAAATTCTTCTACCTTTTGCCAGTGAATTAACTAGGGATGATGAAAAGTTATGTCAATTGATCTTTTGCCAAAAGCTGTGGGGAGAACTGCAGTACAGCCTTTTAAGTTTGACAACTTTCTGCTAATCGGTCAAGCCCGTCTTTTTTTTTTTTTCTTTTTTTTTTTAATAAGGGATGAACTTTGCATAGGGCTGTTGATTAATATTTTGTTAAAAAAAA
>JAOXJM010000041.1:54278437-54295810 GCA_026413425.1 Tringa solitaria | reverse complement strand
GATGATCTCTGAGGTCCCTTCCAACCACCACGATTCTGTGATTCTGTGAGAGAAAAACAGGACGCAATATAAAAGTTGTGTTTTATAAAGGCTTTAGTATTGCTTTGAAAGGTAAGAGAGATTACACTGAATTGCTCTGCAAATTCATTTATACAGTTAATGATATATACATTTAAATGAGAAGCAGTTAAACTTGAAGTGGTTTCTTAACATGTTTCTAAAAATTCAGTGGATGGACAGTTAATAGATTGATGAAATTTAATTATTGATGAAAAGGTTATGTAGTAGACATCTGTAACTATGAGTGAAAGAACATTCAGTTCTGTGGAAATGTCTGCAATCTCTTTAATCTCTTGAATACTTGAAAGCTCTCTTAGAGCCATCTGAAAGGTTTCATGTTTGATAAACTTAGCACAAAACTGGTGTATCAGTTTTACAGTAAGCTTGCTTGTCTGAGAAGGGGAGTGCAGTACCAGGGATGGAGAAATCTCCAGGGTGTAATGAATAAAATCAATTCTTGACTTTCTGTACAAGTACACAGTGTGCATAGAATGAACAAAGCCCCCCTTTACCTCCTACTCTGTTTATGAAGTCTGCTAAGCGAGAGGGAGAATTACCTTTATCTAGCCAAAGAAGTAGCTTTGCCCGTTCTCCTACTCCTTTCAAACAAAAAGAAGCTAGATGTGGCTTTGATTGTGGCTGATTCAATAGTAGCTGTGTGCAGTCCCTCCGTGAACTCCGAGCACTACTTTGTAATATTGCCCTCAAGTACTGTGCAAATGTATCAAACCCACTACCTGAATAGGTTAAAATGCGAGCAAACTGTGAGAGAACTTTTGAGATATTTACAATTTGTCCAAAATAAAATAATCTGAATTAACAAAAGTGATGCATCTTTGCAAAGAACTTCAGTGAAAATGTTTGAATGCTAAGCAGTTGGACAAACTTTAATGCAAGTCAGGTCTGATGACAGAAATTTGTTGTAATTTTGTTGAGGGGCTTAGTGGTTTTTCCAACTAGTGCGATCAATATTGGCATACTACAGTCCTTGTTTATGGCATGGAAAAAAAAAAGATATTGCTAAAAGAAAGCTTAAGATACTCCTATAAAAACTCTTGGGCCTCACTCAGTGTAGCTGTAGCTGATCATAGTGCTATTGCAGAAGAGTAAAGACTGGACTTAAAAGTGGCACTAGAAAGCGTAGGCAATAGCATAATTAAACCAAATGTAAGGTATGTGGTTTTTGATGTTGCAGTACCAAAATAACATTCTCTGGTCTGACAAACCTTTGGCGGTGAAAAGAAGTGCTTGTTTTGATAAGAAGTCAGTAGGTTCACTTGATAAATGAGGTTCACAATAGTGGACCATTGTATTTATTCTGGAGAGCCCTTATCACCCCTTTGGGATGCGAGTGTGGGATGAAGTTCTCTTTGAGCCTTGCAGTGCCAGTTGCTACAGTGGAAACACCATGCCTCATTTGAAGGATCTGTGCTTTCTATTGATAGAAAAGAAGATATTTCTTCTTGGGTACATAAATGAGATTAATATATACCCATCTGGGATTTCATGGCCAAATACAAGTCCTCATGCTCTTCTGTGCGCTTGCAGTAAGTTTGATGCTCCCAGGAATTATTGGACTACTGTGTTTTAAGTACTGTGACTGTATCTCTGAGGTAAGCAGGCTTCACTTCCAAAGTGCCAGAGCAACTGTAGGTATGATAGAGCTACACTTGGATTTCCAGCATTACTGATACATGGCATGTGACCTACAATATTGGGATGTTTCATGTATTAATAGGCTTATTGTGTGTGTGGATCCCAGGTTAATGGAAGGACTCCTCAAAAGTTCTGTGCCCAATAAATTCCTACTTTATACATGGGGAGCTTAGTCCTGTGTGAGTTTTGGATTTTTGTTACAAGGTAAAGATGAGTAGGTATGGTGAGTTGGTACTAGAACCTGGGAATGTTTGGTGGTGTCTCTGTGAGCCGATGCCACAGAGATGTACTCATGTATGCAGGCAAGGCTTATGCTAAACTCATTTTAAAACTTCTTTTAATGTAAAGGAAGGGAGACAATCTTAAGTACTTCTATACATTTGTTGGGTTTTTCCCCTTTTTTGGCTTTCTACTGATAGTGTGAGCTTTCATTCTTGATGTTTAAAATACCTCTCTATTTGGAGAAACTCGAGGTATCGGTAAAGGATGAGACAAACTTGCCTATGCGCAAAAGCAGCCTCAATTTACTGTCACTTGTTTTTCATTTTTTCTGAACGATAAATTATTTTTTATCTGAGTTTGTGAATTGTGATACCATGTTCAACTTCTTATTCACAAGGTATCCTCTCCACTCATGGTAATTTTTCTGCATGAGTCTACACTGTCACTTGCAAAACCATCATTTGCCTACAACTATGTATTTTTGGTACTATTCCTTCATTGCAACACACATCTAAAGACTTGGTTGCTGTGCATTGCGTTTCTAATACAAAAGCTGTGGAAGTCTGCACAGCATAGAGCTGTGTCTCATATTTTATTATTTAGGTTTTATTAGGTATTATTAATAGGTTGCCAACTACAATATGTGTGTATTTAATTTTTCTAAAAAAACCCCTTCTGGCCAAATTTTCACATCTTAGAGTTATTCAGTTTACCCTAATGGCCTTTAACTGAGAGTTATGCTCACACAATGGAGGATAAAAGAGACTGAAATTTTTTCTCAGACCTATTAAATTTTTGAACTTGATGAGTTCCCATCCAATCCAGAAAATACAGTTTTCTGAATGTGTCCCGTATACCTGTCAAATCTGGCAACCAGGAGCTAGATTTGTTGAGGCTACTGGAAGATGAAGAAATAGCATAAAGCAAGACATGATGAGGGGAATGTGATTATTTCTAATCTAGAGTGATTGGAGGGCTGGTTGACCACCTGGTGCCCAAGTGACATCATGGCATAATTGTGCTGAGGCAACTCAGGGGAACCAGACTCAACAGCAGCACCTTGCTAGATAATACACTGCGGTTATTTCCTTCTTGGAGCTTGAGGGGAAACCAAAACTTTCAGATGCTGTAGTTTTGTTCTTGACTTTTTTATATTAAAGAACTCTACAACACCCTCTTTCACCCCCTCACTCCCCAAAAAATCCCCCAAAACCCAAAAACCAGACCCTCAAACCCAAGCCCTAATACTTCATAACTAAGCACTATTAAAGAGTCTAATACATGCACTCAGTGTGAAGGTGGACCATATTAACAGTACTGAGATTGAAAACCATTCTACTGTGCTAAATATGAAGGGGCAACCCCAGGGACTTTCATTTCAGTACAGCTGATTGACTAAATAGGCAGGACAGAAAGGGAAGTGAAAGGAAAGAAGAGCCCTCTGCTGTTTTAAATTTTTTCTTTTTGGTAGAAAGTAACATAAGTCTTTAGTCCAACAAAGCAGAAAGTTGCTTTATTTGACAAAGAACATGCTCAAATAAGAATGAAATAAATTGGCCTTAAGCATATGCTCTGTATCTTCCTGGCTAGACATGCATTTTGCTGAATCAGGGTGTAAGTGACTGCATGAGAACCAGGGGCAGAGCTGCACTGGTGCTCTAACCAGAAACCATGTCTGTCCTGAAAAATGTGTCACTTCCAAAGGAACTACCTGGGCAGCTGCTTCCAAACAGCCCTTAGGGTAGGTGTGCTAGGCAGCCATTCCCTCAGAAGGCTTAGAAACCACTTTTACTCTACGCGTTTTAATGGAGAAAAGCAGCTGTGCTGAGACAAGCCCCAGGTGGCCCATGCTCCGAAAACCAGGGTGTTTGGAGAGGTTAAAGGCAAGCACTGAAGGACAATGCAACTAATTTCAGTGAAGATTCACAAGCAGCTTAGCTGAGAAGTGCTGAGGTTGCTGGCCCTAATGTAGCAAAGCACTTAAGCAGGTGTCAGGTTTTAAACATATGAGGTTTTTCATTTTGGTTCCTATGAACATCCTTAAGTACTTTGCTGGACTGGGATCCTGGCAGGACTGAAACCCTGGATATCTTTGCACATTAAGTAGTGTAAGTTAAAGCAAGAGTTTATTTGGATTTGCAGTTTTCCCTGAATTATAATATAGGTATGCTATTTCTCTTTTGGTTGTTCTTGCTTCTTTTCATGCTTGAAAGAGTTTACTGTTTTTTATAATATTTAAGATCCTACATTTTCTTGCTATTAGAGATGCAAACATGTTTAAAGAGCTTAAGCCCCACACCCACCCCAACAAAACCCACAACATTAAAATAAACAGAAAATACTCCTCTTGCAGAGCTTTGAGACTGTTCATAGAGCGAATTGCAATCTTGCCAAATAAGTCATCACAGAGAAAGAATTATTTGCATTATGGCCTGCAAAAAAGAGGTGAGTTTGAGACCTATGTTTGCACTTAGCGTGAAGCCAAAGATAAAGCACCTCTAGCAACAGCTAAGCTTGTGCTTTTCCATTGAAATGAAATGTGCTCAGGTAAGAACTCGCAGCTAACAGCAACCCATCATAAATGATGTATTAGTTATACTAGAAAATGAGTACTGTTGAGCTTGATTCTGCTTATGTTTCATGATTGTATTACACACTATTCTGTGTCTCTTTGGTGATGATACCTTTCTCTTTTGTAAAGTTTCTTCATGTTGTTTTTATATAGTATTGAAGAAGGAATTGGGAGGCTGGACAGCAAATACTGTAGGCAATTAATTTTTCAAAAGGTGTTAGTTGTTAGCATAAACCAGCTGAATTAAATGCTACTAACCATCAAATGACTTTTCATCATAGAACAACACTTCTGGCTAATGAGAGGGAAGTTGAACCAAGGCTGGGGGAGCTGTCATGGTTCAAGCAGCAGGAGCTGGACTGTACTTTCCCAGTTTGTGCTGCTGTAGCTTGCAGGCTCCCTGTTCTTCTGAAAGAGATTTTTACACATTGATTGAGGGTCTCCTTTGGCCTGAAGGGAGATTGCAGAAGTTTTTCAGTGCAGAGGGAAACTATTCAGGTAGAGGGGTCTTGTTCCAGCTTTATGTATGCTGTCTTCCCGGCTAGTGAGTCTCTTTGAAACAGATGGACTTCAGCAGTTCCCAGTACTGAAAACTGGGCCAAGGAAAAAACCAAAGAGGATATGATTTCAGGAATAATTTTACTTAATTAAAAAAAATAATAATTTTAACAATTAACTGCTGATCTTTTGAAAATGGGCACCGCTACTGCTGTTTCTCCAGCTGGATGAATGTAAAATTTTAATTTCAAAAGCATACCCAGTAAGTCAGCCCCCCAAATACGATACTACTTGCCTTAATCATATCACAGACCTGACTATTATTTTGAGGTTGCACAGATTTTTCAAAGGGCTGAATTGGCCCCTTCGTTTCTCTTCTAAAAAATCCATTTTGGTAACGAAACATGATCTCAGCTTTCATTCTTTGCTCCAGTAGAAGTAAAAGGAATTGAGTCTACTTTCAGCATTATGTCAACTGCTGGCCAAGGCTTCGGTTTAATAATATCTGATGTTGCCTTTGTTTATAGAGATAAGCATATTTATTTTGTTTAAGCCTATTTTAATTGTGGTAGTAATTAATATGATGTTTTACTGATCATGAAATGTCAATTGCTTTATTATTTGGATGCTTTGTGTCATCAAAGTTCTTTGTAGCACACAGCTCACAGTAAATAGTTCCTAAAAATTGTGGATAAAATTGCAAAACTTTCAGAAGAGCAGCTAAATATTTTTCTGCATTACGTGACATCTCTTCAAACAATTTTGATCTAAAACTTATTCTTTATATAATCTAGCTAGTATTGACAAATGACTTTTTAACTAGCTCAATGATAAATTCTTAATATTTACAAAACTTAAATTATATATTCTGAAGAAGTCTTTCTAAATTATACAGTTTGAGTCTGTGCTCTGATCCTACAGAAAAGCAGCTTTTCATTTCCACTTACTGGCCCTATGCTGAAGATACAACCAGTGTATGGGGGCAAGGAAGTGTAGCATTTGCAACTGTGTTTTCTGTTGTAAGGAAGTGGCACCCAGAGATGCTGAGTTTCCCCAGGGATTGTTTGTAGCACTGCGTATGCTGAATTCTAGTTCAGTGCCTACTTGAGGACAGAGTACAGAAATTTCAGCGAAAGTACAATAGCTGGAAATGCACATTAATGAACCTGGGCCATAGCATAGTATTCTTAGATGCTAGCTCTCTATGGCAAGGGGAGTGAGCCGTATTTTCAGCTGGTGTAATCTGGCACTGCTCCACGATTGCCATCTCTTGCTGGCACCCATGCTGTCCTCCAGTAAAACAGAAGCTGTTGATTCACTGTAGGTTATGTTCCTAATGAATCTATATTACAACATTGTATTTTGCTTCAGAAAAGTAATTTTCCAATTCATATGTCAGATATGTGTTTTGTCTTATCTTGGAAGCCGTATATTTGACCCAGAAAATGAGTCATCAAATTTAGAAAATATTTCTGATGCCTTTTGCTCTGTTGTCTATGTTTGAAAATCTGATCCCTTGAATTTGATCTGATACCTTGAGAGGTTTTGCTCTTCAAGATTTGCTGCATGAGAACTACTTTCATTTGAAGAAATGAAAAATATTTGAAAACTTGTTCACTGGAATCAAGTGTCCTGTTGATCATTAGCTACCTTCAGAAGATAGCTGGAGTCCCAATGACAGATTAAACATATGAACATTTTCAACAGGTGAAAATATATATGCATGAACAATGCTGTTATCGGAAAGAAGCCATTAGAAAATATGGTAGGGAGCAATCTTTGAGAGCTGGCTGGGTTATATACTTTCCCAGGCATTGCAGCTGGGAAAGCAAACCTATTAAAAAAGGCAAGCATGGGAAGAATTAAAACTAGGTCAACTCGTTCTCAAAGATCAGGAGCTGAGTAAGTTGCAAATGTCAACTTTCTTCATATAAGGGAACTATACTGTCACACATACACTGCATATAGGATTTAAACACCTTTTTCAGCTCAAATGCAAGGGGGAGTGAGTTTGCAGGCATTAATTGTACCAATAGTGGACTGACCTTTGGATATTTTATTTTTTCCGCTTGTTTGTTACAGGCCAGATGAGATGTATCAGGATAGGTGGCTGGTTGTTTTTTGATGGCAGTATTTATTATGTGTCAAAAAAATTGTTCTTATATTGTGTGATGGAGCAAACAGCTGAAAAGGTTGAGGTCAGTCCCTGCAGTGGCAGACTGAAATGTGTTTTCTTGAGTTTCTTTGACTTGTGTCTTTATCAGTATCTGTTTAATGTATTGACATAAACTGTTAGGGTAGGCAAAAGCCTGCCCCTGGGAGACTGTGGCCGCTAATACCAGAGCAAGCTGAGAACTGGGGTTATATTTTCTTTAAAAGTCATGGTATTTAATATCAGCCTTTGTTTCAGAGCCTGAAGAGTTTACTTATATTGGATTCTGCAATTGCTGTTTCAAAAGTTAGTACTGAAATGACAAAATTACTCCTTGCATCTTGGAACTATCTTTAAGTTTCCATTTTTTGAAGCTAATATTTAGAACAGAAAGAGAATGATGATAGAAGAATACCCAACCTGTGCTGGAGTCTATGGTTGTCTGGTTGCCTTTGCTACTTCTGTTAGCTGGGCACCATGATGTACTACATCAAGGTGCAGATGTGCTCGAGATTGCATTTACATAAATGCTTGGAGTTTTCTACTGACACTGTGATACTTGTGTTGTATCCAAGACAGTGCAGGTGAGCAAAGTTGCTGTTATCTCCAGGGCACTGTGCTCCCAGGGAAGAAGAGCTAGATGCATCTAGGCAAATATTAGTCATGAAGATGGTGACCTGGCTGCTTTAGTTCCTCTACAGATAACACTTTTACATCTATGTGAAATCCCACCAGAAAAGATTGGAACTGTTGCAATAGCTGTACTGGGAAAGGAAAGGCAGAAAGTGAGGTTGAAACATAATTTCCTAGTGATTTTTGCATATTTGACCTATTGTCTTAAGAAACACATTTAACTTTGATTTTTCTAGATCTGATTTCTATCCCTTGCAGTCTCTCCTTCTCCCTCTACCACACTCTACAAGTATTCTGCCAAATCCAGAATAACATGAAAATAGGAAAATATACTGTGTCTATACTGAGGAAGTGGTTTCCTTAGAAATGGTAACCATATGAAAGCTATAAAGGCTGATACCAAAACTATAGTTGAATATATGGATGTGGGCCCTGGAAAAAGGGAAATGGGATTGGTTTGCTAGCTAAAGGGAAAAATCTTGTTGCCTAGGCTTTTTGCCAAAGCACAGCTGAAGTAATCTTACTTTAGGTGTGTGTCATGTGGCAACTTTTTCCCCCCTCTTGCTTTTTACATAAGGTGCTTGTAGGAACATGGCTATGAACAAATGAAAATCTGGTTTGATTTCATATTTTCATGGACTCGTAATTGAAAAGGTGGGTGTATGCTTTGACAATTCTTGTCCCCCATGGGTGGGAGAGGGCTCCCAGTGCTGCCTTCAGCTGTGACTGCTCAGCTTCCTGATGCAGCTGCTGTGGTGTCTGGGCAGACACAAGCCAGATGCTGCTCTTGCTGGTCCCGTTGCAGTGCTGGTGAGGGGGTTTGACAGCTGGAAGAGGTCAAAGGAGCAGTTGCTGGCAGCAAAGTGGGAGACAGAAACTAGGAGACCAAGGAGTGTTACACACAGAGCTCAATCCTCCCTGCTCTCCCAAAGTGCCCATGCTAACCAGCAAAGAGACCTTCCTGCTAGCCCTGAGTTACAGTAGCAATTCATATAAACAAGGTATTGGTTCTCATCCTAAGAAAGTGTAGATCATCTGTGAATATGAGAGAGATAAAAAGTTGGAGCTGGATTTCTCTAGAAATGTTAGAATACGGCTGTGCTGCACAGCACTGTTAGACACCAACGTATAGCCAGTGAAGTGCAGAGCTTTACACTTGTCTCTCAAGTAGGAAGAGATTTGCCATTGAATTCTGTCATTCTTCTACCTTATAAGGTATAAGCTTTGGTACTTTTATATCCACTTTATTTATTCTTTTTCCTGGGACTTGCACTTTGTGAGTTACAAAATCAGTCAATTCAATAAGTTTCCTTTAAACAAAAAAGCAGAAATGACTATTCAGAAGTCATAAAAATGTTCTGGAGATTGCCATCTAATAGGGGTGAAATAAAAAGCAGAAGCTGATTAGAATTCCAGAAAATGGAATATTCATCTACTTATAAGAATTTGAGTCTTCATATGCCAGATTTTCTAATTTAGTTCTCTAAATGCCTTTGATTTTAAGCACTTCTGGAGAAATCATTAAATGAAGGAAAAGTAAGAGGAATTTTAAGAGCCAAATTATGCTGATTTACAAAAGAAAAGCGTAGCCAACATGGAATGTCTGGTTGAAGGATGCATGAGTGAAACATAACACAGTTCTGTGCCTGAAATGTGCTCTTGTCATTGCTGAAGCATTGCCTCATGCCAGGGACTTGCTGTCTCCACACAGGCTCGTACGCTAAGCTAGAAGTGCAGGATGCAATCAGACTTTTTCATGGAGCATCTACTTAGTTTTTCAGACCAAGTTCGCAGTCCTTTTCAATGTAAGTGACTTCCTAGAGCAGATATCTCTTTTGTATCTGTTTTCTTACATCCTTTGTGTGTTTCAGTGTTCTTGCTTCTCCCCTCCCATTTCGAGCTCCTAAGCATATGACTTAGAGCATTCATAGGACTTGTGAGAAGGTGGTGACCTCTGGCTGCTGAGAAAGAAAATGTTTTTTAAAAAAAAAAAAGCTGGACTTCCACTTCTACAGGGGTATATAAAACAGCTGCTGACATTGTGGGAGACCTGGAAAGCCTCAGGGAATCATTCTACACTGTGCTTGGTTCTATTTTTTTAATATATGTATGTGTGAATTATGAAAGTAGGAGAGGGGCCATTATAGGGTGGCATACTCAATATCTCATATGGAAATGTTGCCTGTTCTTTTATTTAGCAGAGTATTGCTATCACTAGAAAACAATACCAAGGGTTTTGAGAAAAAAAAAAAAGCCTCAAAACAAAACCTAGCAAAGCTTGATGTTATGTGAGCAGGGTTGGGCTAACTAATAATCGTGCCATTTTCTAGCTGATGTGTGTGCCTGACCTGTAATGTCTGCCAATTACAGTATGAATGAAAATGCAGTGCACCTGCATAAGGTGGAAGGAAAATTGTAGTGTATTTTGATATAATTTTACTGTGGTCTGCCCCTCAGTGAGGGATGTTCAGGTGGTTTATAAATACTATTTGTAAATCAAGTCCATTTGGAGCAGTTAATGTCCTTGTTTTGGAGAAACTTGGGCACAATAGTGACAGGGCTTTTGCTTGGGACAGCAGAGCTTGGCAGTAAATGGGGATGAGGACATAGGAGCCGGGAGTCCCCGAGCCTCACCATTCCTGTCTGCACCATCTGAAAGGAGATGATGTGACTCATCCTAGGCCAAGCCATTCCTTCCAATAGTTGCACTTGCATTTTCTTGGCAACAGCATTAGCCACATTTATAGGCCAGCTTGGCCGTGCTGTGACTGCTGGTGTGAGTGGTCCACTGAGCTGTGCTCCCACCAGCTGCGTGGGTAGCTAATGCACCTGTCGTCACCCAGTCCTGGGGAAGGAAGGACTTCTCTGGGAAGAGCTTAGGTAAAAACTGAAGTGCAGCATTGACAAATCCTGCCTCATCCACTTCAGTCATCTAATTTGCCACTCCAGGCAGCCTATTGTCGACAACTGTTTAAAGATATGTATATTATTTTGTACACTCAATATTTCATTTTTAGTACTGCTCAGTGTAGATATGATGTGTAGCAGCTTTATTGGCAACGTACCTTGAATGTCTCAGTTGCTCTGAACTCTCCTATTGGGCTGTGTGCGGGATTTCAGAACTAGAGAAATATAATTGTTAATTATTTGGTATAGAGAAGTCTGTCTTAGTGACTTCAGTTGTTAACAATGTGGGTCCAAATTCACATTATCCCCATATTTTTTCCATCTTTTTTATTAATAGCTTGGGCTTTTTGGGTGATTTCAAGTCTCACGTGAAGTGTTTTCACTATTCTTAACTTCTTACTGGATAAAGAATTGGCTTGCAATCTGGTTTAACTCAGAGCCTTTCAGGCAGGTAATTTTTCAGCAGAAAAGAACTCTGGAATGTTTCAGAGGATCATCACATGTTTAAAGAATGTGAGTCCAAGCCATTTCCTTGTACACCAGAGGGAATGTGAGCAGATATAAGTATGTTTAGTCTGAGAGCAGGAGGTCTAACAAGGAAGACATTGTATGAGGAGGCGTAGGTCAAGCGCAGATAGCCACTAGAGACTGAAAGACCAGAGTACTGCTTGTAAGGGTCTAGAATTGTTATTACTGTTACCTGTATTATTATAGTCTCTAAACGTTATTTAAAAGGGAGGGGATTTTTGAGTTTCTGCAAACAACAATGGAGTAATCTTTGCCTAGTAAAAATCAGTAAAGCATCCATAGCTTAGAGCCACTGAAGATCTGGACTAAACTTAATATATTTGGTTCTGGTAGAGCTAGAAATGAACATAAGATAAATCCTTCACAAGAGGGAGAAGATAGGTAGCAAAATAAACAACGAGTATCAAAATGCAGTAAATAGAATATGGAGTCATTGAAATGCAGACCTTAAGAATTCAGGAGCCATGTGTGTAGGAGGTCTTCTGAACAACCTGGCTAGCGCTTTTTGGTATATAGGCACTGAATGACAGTTAAATTCATAATAGTCTAGTTGTAGTAAACTGGTATTCTGACTAAATTCATCATGACAAATAGCCAGTTTGGAATCTTTGCTCATGCAAAGGAGTGAATACATACTAAGAGCATTGTGCCAGCAGCTTTAGAAGAACCGAAACAGTGAGAAAAAAGATGAGTAGTCCATGTAGTCCATTCTGTAGCCTTTCAAATGTCTCCTTTGAATGCAGACACTGGCTACAGTTGAATTTTCCGTAGTGTGTTGCTTGCAGCACCCCGACAAATTTCAGTTGCTGGCATAGGCAAGTGCAACTCCCATTAAACTTAGCAGGAGATGTGCTTGCTGAACTTGGCCCTCTGCCTCCAGAAAATTAAATGTGTTGGCAGCTTAGCCAGAGGAAAGTGTTCTTCTATTTGGGGTGCTCGGCACTTGTTCTGAGGCACTCTGGTCTTGCAGAAGAGAGAAAATCTCCCAAATCAGGGTTAGCCAGGAGGGCTTAACAAATTGCTTCTTCCTTCTTCCCCTCTGTATTAAGTGCTGGAAGGGCTGAGAACTGTGGAGAGCATGGTTACTTGCAAGCTCAGGATGTGTAGTAGCCTTACCTGCACCTTGGACTTCGCATTTGTACCCATAATGAGAACTTCTCCTTTATTTTCTCTTTTATGAGGCAGGGGTTTTACAGGGGACATCATGGGTTCAGCCTTTTCCAGGTGTGGTGGGCACAGTAGAACATATACAGTGGGAACTGTAAAATGTGCATGTGCTCATATGTGAAAACACACCGTTCAGCACCTGGAAAAGAATAGAAGAATGTGTGAAAAGGTCTCCAAATCTAAGACTATTTTCGAGTATGATCATTTTCCCTTCTACTAGGCTGTGTTCTAGCCTCAACCTGCACTTCTCTAGCTTGTGCTTTACTTGGTTATTTTTTCTGAATTCCTCTCTAAATTTGTGAGACCAGCTGAGCTGTCCTTTCCTGGGATTTAATGAATTAAAAATACCCCATTTCCAACTGTCTTGGGAGATTCAGTCCTGTTTCTGAAAGTGAGGTAGGCACTTAGTAGCATAAATCCTATTACAAATAAATGGGATTCAGAATTGCTCATGCCTATTTTATTTTTTTAAAATGGAAATTTGGTCTCCTGCTAGCATGTTTTAAAAAAAAGTCACTTTGTGTGTTACTTGAAATTGTGCTTAAAATAAAGCAGTTCTATAAGATGCTGGTTATTAGCATTCCTTGCACTGTATGGTGACTTACTTCTGAAATAGACAAAATTATATTACCTGGAGTTGTAACACTTCAGTCTCTCTTAGAATGTTTACAATAAAAATCTGATGCTGACAAGTATTGTGGAGTATATTTATTCTCTTGCTGTGGATTAAACAATTGAGTCTGAAAGATTAAAATGCCCCACCTGCCTTCTTGCACACTTCTGTTTTGCCGTGTCAAACAATATAAAATGAATACTGCACTTCCCTCTATCTAATTGAATAATTTACTGTAAATAGCTGTCATTTACTTTAGAGCAGTAGGGGATCATTAGCCAAATGGATGTGAGTAAGTCATGCCTTTAATGCGTTAGAGGGGCCTAAAATGGAATCATCTAAATGGGACCATCAATACAGCATGCTGAATTAAGACAGAGGCACTTAAAGCTTTAAGTCCTCTTTCTTGTAAATTACATGCTCCCTCGGCAGAAAGGTAATCAAGAACTTGTATAAAATATGGTATCTTTGTTTCAAAGCTTTATTTTTAATGAATAAAATAGTACAATTTAGATGTCATGATTGGTAGGTATAACTGTGTTTTGGATTTCCCTCATTTTAATTACCTGCCTTCCTTACTGATTGAAGCCTTCTTGCTTGCAACCAGCTACTTGTGCTGACTAATATTGGCTCTATTCCGTAAATAAATAAGATAAGCAGGTAATAAAATATCTTTTCTTGACTTTTATGGGTATATGACCTGATAATTATTTGCAGAAGTTGGTATTTTGTATATGTAATTTTAGAAAGGTCCCAGTCAATCTTAACTCCTAAATGCATAATATGTTTTTGTCTTATCTCACCACTGAAGTCAGTGACAGGGTTGCTGGTTGCTTTAATGTGTCTGTCCTTCTCATTCACTCCTCCTGGCCCTATCTAGTTCTTCCATTCAGTTCTCTCTTATCCTGGAAAAGGTTGCTCTTCAGTTAAAATCAGAAGCCAAAATTTCAATGACATCCTAAGAGGAGGACGCAACACAAGGTCACCTCTCTTGAGGTGCAAGACCTGGTTTAAAAATTATTTTAATTATTTGTAACTTTGGTGGTTTGTATTATCCATAAGAATGTTCCTTTTTGAAGTTTACTGAGGTCCCTTCAACCTCAACTATTCTGTGACTATGTGATACCAGCTTCTGAGTCACAGTGACTGTGAGAACAAGTGGCACATATTTTAAGAAAAGCACTTCCCTTCTGAGTTTTGACTGTGCTCTGTTTTAGTCTTCTAATCTTTTAGGGGTTCTAGGATCTTAAGCTACCCAATGTATTTTTCCAAGTTTATTCCATTTCCCTACTGAATTCCCTGTTTAGTCATCTCCTGTCGGCAATCAACTGTTCATTTTTTTGAAAAAACTTTTTTTTTTTTTTTTGCACTAGGCATTCCACTCCCTCATGTATGAACTCTTCAGTTCTTGGACTTAGATTTGTGGAGATATTTTAAAATCCACTTGAGGTTCAAGGGCTGTAAATAAACTAAAAATCTCCTCCCCCAAGATTATTGTAAACATAATCTGTCACTGCACTGAAAAGAGTAGAATTTGATCCATGGTTACTTCAGAATATGGAGAAGTTAAATAACCAGCTGTGTAGCTGGGAGGAAGTTGGTGACAAACCTTGTGGAAAGCAGGATGATTTCCTTATTTTCATTCCCTAGCTGTAAGCACTGCCCTATGTTTCCTGTAACTGATTTTTTTTTTTTTGCTTTTACTGAAATGTTTTTTATAGGTAAATTCATCTTATGCTTTGAAACTTTTCAGAATCTGCTTATGAACTGCTTTCACTTTTATTGGATGAGTCATGAGTCGAAAGCTCTGTCCTGTAGTTCCACCATGAGTAATGCTTAGCATTTTCTTGGGTTCTCTTTTAGAAGACTATTAAATTAAAAGAAGAATCTGTTTTTTGATATCTTAATGGACAATTAGGTGGCTGGGTCTCAGAACTGATTTACATTTACCACTGCAGTAATTTAAATTTTTTCCTCCAATTTAAGCATGTCACTTTTTTCCTTGCATATACATGTGGCTGGTTATAGTTCTCCATCTTTAAATAAATAAAAACATTTCAGTGTTTGGGGCTGCTGTGTAAGTATTGAATCTGCTTTGGGGGACAGTTTTTCACTGATATCTGTATTGACATAGCTGGCCCATGTACACAAGCTTCAAGTGACCAATGTGATATTAAAGTCATGGAAATGAATGCGGAATCACAGAATTATTTAGGTCAGAAAGCACCTTTAAGATCATAGAGTCCGACCATAAAACTAGCACTGCCAAGTCCACCACTAAACCATGCCCTGAAGCACTCCATCTACATGTCTTTTAAATACCCCCAGGGATGGTGACTTAACTGTTTCCCTGGGCAGCCTGTTCCAATGCTTGATAACCCTTTCACTGAAGAAAGCTTTCCTGCTATCCAATCTAAATCTCTCCTGGTGCAGTTTGAGGCTCTTTTCATGTAGATGGTATGTGGCTTCAGGAAGCCTATTGTTTCACCTGAGCACTGACTGAGAGAGAGGTCATGGGCTCTTCCCCTGAAACCTCTATGCCACACCTTGTCCAGATAATTATCTAAAGGAAAACTTATACATGCAGTCTCTAGTGTTGGTGGTGTAGGCGCTCTCCCTGGCTGCTCAGGTGGCGGGTACTTCCTCCTCTTGGCTGCCAAGGCATTGGCACATCAGTAGATGGGCACTGGCATTATCTAATAAGTTATTTGAAATTCCTGGCCCTCAAGTATTTACTGGTATAACGTAAGTGTAATTGGCACAGGTGGTTTTTTGGATCCCGCTGATGTAAATGTTGGATAGTTGATAGTATCTCTAAGCTTAGGCGTACAGAGAATAATGAATACACTATTTGCAGGTGGAATATACGCCCTGTCCCCATGAGGTGTTAGGGGCATGTCTGTTGTCTTGCTGGGGCCAATTATTGGCTTTGGTTGCATTGGTAATATTGGGAGATGATGGGTATTTGGAGATGAGCAGAGTTTTCTGAGGCTGAAAATGAAAAATGGAGATGTATGAAACTCTTAAACACAAAATGCTCTCTGTAGAGGTGGCAGATGGAAAAATGCTGGTGTTTTAATAGGGTAATGAGCTCCCTGGAGAGATTTGGAGTTTATTTGGCTACTCTTAATCCCTTCTTGCAAAAGGGGGATGGTCTACTCCACAGCCCGCATATCATTGGTAGCAACAGACACAAGCCTGAAGACAAAAGTTTTCAGGGCAATGAATCAGCTCTCTGACCTCTGCTAAGTTTTGGTGCATTTGCCTCTGAAATGGTCAACAGCAGATTTGTGGGGATGGAAGCTCATGGAGAACTTTCACACTTAAAGATTTCCTTGGTCTTACTGGTCTTATGTGCTTGGAGGGTTAGTAGCGCACAGGTTTGCATTGGAAGGGAATGAACAGACTGCTTCGCAAACGTGAATCTAATATGTATCTGTCTGCTTGACTTCCAGTGAAGTATTAATGAGCAAGTTCTGTGGCATAGTGATAAATAACTGCAAGACTCAAGCCAAAAATGTGGAAAAAAACCCCCAAGGTCACTGTTATGTTTTTCTATGGGAGAAAAATAAAGTCTGGAATCTGAGAGCTCCTAAGCCTAATGATTAGGAATTCATTGAATTAGGCTGCTAATAGCAAAAGCTTGTTTCTGGGAGCTTTACTTCCAAATAATTATGGTGTATATGTCTCTACTTGTGCCATTACAAACTATGATAATAATGAGAAATATTTATCAAAAGATTAGCCCTGTTCTGCAATAAGACTTGTACTGTTTAAAAGGTAATTTTTTTTCTTTCAATATCACTTTTTAGAAAATAATAAGAACAAATAACACATCTGTCCCGGAACAGGCTGTGAAGTAGTTCATTGTGTACTCAAAACTTGTGTGCCAATTCTTTTGCATAATAGGTTACCGAACATCAGCTGAGGAGCCCAGTCAGTTACTGTAGTTCTGCTGAGACATGCAAAGTTGCTGGACTCCAATAACTTGCTGTGTATCTGAGAGTTACAAATGGGAAAGAAAAGACAGGCCGTTTAAAATTTTTTTTTTTTTTGCTTTGTTCTGAAGCTCTGCAGTTCAGGAGTGCTCTTGACACAAAGGCTGAGTGCAGCAGGGTGACTTGAAGTAGGCTCTGCACTTTCTGCTCAAAGCTGCTCCCAAGACACAATGTGATTTCTGATGTTAAATCTAATCTGTTTTGTACAGGCTGCAAAGTCCCCCAGAGCCTTTAGATTTGCTAGGAATTTCCAGATGTGCTCTGGTCACCGTACATCTGCCCCTGAGACCTCAAACACGGGAATGATCCTGCGGGGCGGTTCTGCCTCTAGTGATGCTGGGGATTCCCTGCCTGCATCATTATTCCA
>JAOXJM010000041.1:54246371-54269659 GCA_026413425.1 Tringa solitaria | reverse complement strand
AGATGATCTTTAAGGTCCCTTCCAACCTAGAAGATTCTGTGATTCTGTGATTCTTTGCCCTTTACATGATAGGATTTAGGAGAGGACACTTCATCTTGGATTTGAAGACTTTATGTAGATATGTTCATCTTTGATTAACGATATCTTCTCAAATGAAGATAGTCATAATTGGCTATTTCAAATAAATCTGATTATATGATTATTTATATTTGGTAATCTTAAATTTCCAAAAAAATTCCACCAGTAAAAAGATATGAAGATTGCTGATTTATTCCAGTTGTTAATGAAATCTGTGCATCGTATGCTAAATGCTTTAAAATAACAACAAGCTTGTGTCTCAAATCTTGGTGTGTCATGGGAGCAGAAGGATACGTACTAATATTTTTATTCTTGGGCATATGTATTTTCAAGCACAGTCTATCACATATCTGATACTTGCAATCCTTTTGAATCAAAGAATTCATTAACACTGAAACTGCCTATTTTTACTTATTTTTTGTTTTAAACAGATTCTTTTCCCATATATCAATATACTCCTTCATTAGATGCATGGACTAAGAAGATTAAGTTTGGGTTTTCCAGGAAAATTTGGGGAGTGGGGAGGAACACAGGACAACACCATTACCAAAGCAATCTGGCACTAATAGTGGACAGAGCATGTGAATGCATTACCTCTGGATGTAATACTTTTATGTACTCAGGACAATGTTTGTGGGATCTTAAGAAAAAACAAGGACATGCATTAGCAATGAGATCAGTTTGCTAAGAAAGATACTGAAGACCACTCTGTGTCAATTAAGAGCAACTTGGAGTGGCAAATATCTTAAATGCTGGCTGACTCAGATTGCAGAATGTAGCCAATAACCAAATGACAGAATTTCACAAGTGACTACATCAAAAACATTTTGCCTCAGATGGTGACACAAACAGCATTAATTTCCTGTGTAAAGTATTTTCTTCAAGAGTGAGATCCATTGATCCAGGTTTTTCTTCACATCTAGGAAATCATTGTTTCCCCAGTGTGCCTGTCTCCTCCTCCAAATTCATTCATCTCCTCCTTGTTCTTCTTGAGTCATGAATTAATCTTTTCCTTCAAGTATTTTACATTAGTTCTTTCTCTATCCGTGTGGGTGAGAGCGGATGACTTCACCTTTTATAGTAGCATAAACCTTCTCTGGCTTTTGTTGAGAGTAAGCATTGATCTATAGCGGGTAATACCCTAATGTAAGGTGGGGCAAATTAAAGGAAGAGGGAGGGAGGCAGCACCCCTCCTTTTTGTGAAAATGGGGAGGCTCTCTTTCTCCTTTCTCTTGCCTTTTTTGAGTACAGTTGTCTTTGGATGCATCTCTTGGCCACCAGGAATAATGGCAAAACATGGAGGAAAAGGATGTGTACAGCATTTCAAACTGATAGAAAAATGAATTCATTTAACATGGAAGGATCTAATACTTCGGTAAATTAAACATTGAGGGTTTTTCTGTAAATGTAGTACTAAATGATCCTGAAATCTCATGAACATACACTTGCTTTCTCTTGCAATCTTTCTCACAATAACCTGAAGAATTGCAATTATACTAAATAGATTTCCTCTAGAGTTCAAATTAATTAAAAATAAATGAGGCTAAATAATAACTCAATATTAACTCAGAAATGTTCAACCCAGATGGCTCTACCTGTGCACTAATCTAGGAAGTTCAGGAATATGCAAACTCTATGTTGCTTTTGCCATGAATTACACTTAATGACCTTGGTTAAATGCTGGAATTGTGTAGTAGCCTGAGGAAAAGAAGCCATTTGAATTGTTTGTAATGAGCTAAGTCCACAGATCAGTAAGATAATGCCATGCTACCCTGGATTGAAGAGGCCTGAGTTTCCCCAGTCTTACTAAACAACTATTTGTTTTCTTTCTAGATTCCAGCCTATGGAGAAGTGCACATAAGAATAGAATAAATATGGCTTTTAAGGGTGAGGACCACTTAGATTCCCTTCCGTTACCTGTTCAGCGGTAAGTGGTACGCTTTTTCATCCAGACTTGAGTGATTAAGTGCCTCTAAGGCTGCAGATCCACTTTCCTTTGAAGATCCAAAAATGTTTAAAAAATCATTTTTAAACTCGGTTTTAGGTAATGTTCACACAAAATGTTGAGAATGACTGTGGAAATCTGGGGTGCATTTCTCAAGGCATTTGCAAATTTGGATACTTGCAGTCTGGTAAATCGTGACAGTGAATATGCAGCCATCATTTTAAATGAATGAACATGTTTGCAGTAGAGATGTGACTGTATATACTGAACCAGTTCTTTGGCATGATGGAAGTCACCAGAAATCTCTGCACTCTGTGAAGACTGCTGAAAACTATTAATATAAATTTCTTTAACATGTTTGACTTTCTTCAGTTGTAGCTATGGTAATGATACTAATGTGTAGTATTATCTCTGCAGTTTGTGGTGCCCTGGTGGGATTGGAGACATTGGTGACTACAGTAATCAACAGGTTTTTAAAATCTGGCTATTGGTTCGCATCTAGTAGCTGCATCTGTGTAGTATAGTTTCACTTCTAGCATAATGGAAATTCCATGAAAAGAAAAAAATGAATATAATAACCTTCTGCTTTCTCATTGAACTATAGTCTTGATATGAGGCACAATTGACGTTTGGGGGATGGGAAGGGGCAGAGGCTGCTGAATGCAGGAATAAAATCAGAAATAAAAAGGATTAAAATTTCAGTCTTTCTGCTGGTCTTCTTTCTTCAGGTCAGATTGTAAGTTTTTATCGTAACCAACTGGCTGCTCACATGCAATCTCAAAACGTGATTATTTTCTTCATCAGAATTTGATATTTCTCGACCTTTCCCTACCAGTGTCTTCTATGAGATACTGATAATGACATTAACTCACAGTCACAGTAAGACCATATGAGTATATCATCTTTTGGAAGAAACATTATGTGGAGGAGCATAATCCGGGGATCCCAGGTGTGTAGGTAACTGGTACTGTTCATTAGATACTAGCCAAAACTCGCTTTGGAAATCAGTGAGTCCTAGAAGCTCTGAATAGCCAAGCATGGAGTGGACTTTTATAAACAGCAATGAGAAGTCCTGTCTCACTAGTTTAATTTTCTTCCATGGGATGAAGCCATGGAATATCACTTGAGATGTACACAGTAGTGAAGACAAACTAATGATTTTGCTATGGAAATGCTCAGGCTAACCTAAAAGCCACATAACGTGCTAGACATCCAGGTTAATTGTTTGGTGATAACTAATGGGTTCCAGAAGCTGAATCCTGGATCAAAAAAGTCAAGGAAGTTGTTAAAGCCAACTGCTATGCCAAGAATTTAGGCTGCAAAATGGGCTGGTGAATCCTCTTGTTGTAGTAGGAAACTACCTGCAAACAGAATCAAAAGCGGTACACACTATGGATGGCAAGCACTCTTCCAGGTTGACGGTGGCAAGTTTTTTTCACAGATACATAAATGGGAAAAGTAGCTGCAGACTCTCTTTGCTAGCAACTGGAAATGTTGGAGTATGAATAATGCATGCAGCACTCAATGGTAACAAAGGTAACAGCAGCACAGAACTGAAAAGCACTGAATTTTTTAGGCTAGAGATTTCTGGAAAAGGAAACTGCCTGCAGATCAGTTCTACTGCGTTCAGGGAGCAGAAATCTGCTGTGTTATGTGAAGAAAGCAATTCCACCTTATATCACCTCTGCACTATGAGGTATCTTAGCACAAGCAGCGATCTGGGGAAGTACCAGGTAGCAAGTGCTATGTTCTTGCAAATTGCTTGGCTCAGCAGAGCAAATCTATATAATGAAATATAAAAATAAATACTTTCCCCTGCCCCCAAGTAAATATGAAGCTTTTATTTTCCGTGTTTATTTTGAAAGAAAATACTTTTTCCTTTTGATGAAGGTTATTTTTGGAGAAAGCCCATTTAACAAGATGGACAGATTGAAGTTCATAGAATTATAGAATAATTAGAGTTGGAAGGGACTCTAAAGGGCCTCTATTTCCAACCCCCTGCCATGGGCAGGGACACCTTCCAGTAGACCAAGTTGCTCAAAACCCCATCCAGTCTGGCCTTGAACGCTTCCAGGGATGGAACATCCACAACTTCTCTGGGCAACCTGTTCCAGTATCTCATCACACTGAGTAAAGAATTTCTTCCTAATATCTAGGACAAATCTACCCTCTTTCATTTTAAAATTGCTACCCCTTGTTCTATCACTACACTCCCTGATGACAAGTTCCTTCCCATCTTTCCTGTAGGCCCCCTTTAAGCAAGGCTGTAGTAAGACCTCCCTGGAGTTTCTCTTCTCCAAGCTGAACAACCCCAACTGTCTCAGCCTGTCTTCATAGGAGAAGGTGCTCCATTCCTCTGATCATCTTTATGGTCCTCCTCTGTGCTCACTCCAACAGGTCCATGTCTCTCCTGTGCTAAGGACTCCAAAGCTGGAGTATTCCATTTGAGGTCAGAGCAGAGTAGAGGAGCAGACCTTGACCTGCTGGCCACACTTTTTTGGTGTAGCCCAGATGGGGAGTTGTCAGTAGTCAAACAGGTGAAGGCACAGGGAAGGCTGGAACTGAAAATGGGGAAATGTGTTTTTACCCTAAGAATTTTGCAGAAAGAACACAGTATGGACTAGATCAGTTAAATCCCGGAACTGTACAAAATGTTTTTCTCTTGGTTAGAGAAAGGGGTGATATGAACCCTATAGGGATTTTAACAGGATTAAGACAGGTTTCAAAATAATTAACAAGATTCAAGGGTTATTTATTCTTTACTGTTCCTGTAACCAGGCCTAAGTTGTATGCCTGTCTCAGGAATCCAGTTCATGCCCCTGCTTTCGTGAGAGGGACTTGAATTAACTTAAAGGCATGCACTGTTGTGTCCTGGCAGAGGGAAAAGGTAACACAAATCCAACTGAAGTTAGTCCTGTGTAACACTACAACCATGACTTGCTCAGAAATAAAAGCAGACGTATGCCCAGGCAATAATATCTGTCTCTGCAGGAAAAGTGTACTATACACATAAAAACTGATTCCAAGTGTTTTCCACAGCAGCCATTAAAGTCATCAGTTATCTTGGCTTTATAATGAATTTAGAACTGGGGCCTTAAACCAAGTCTTTGTTTTGCGTGAATTGTTGTTTCCACTCTTCTCTCTCCTCAGATTTTGTGGGAAATCACAGTTTGTATTGAAAAGTCTCTAGAGTATTGAGTCACTATCCTAGTGGTTTTCCGACATACTGTCAGACCTACTATCTCTAATTGACATCTAGACTGCTATGTATACAGTATTTAAAACTATACAGTATCCTGAAAAAAGCCTCCGACATTATTGTTACAGCAACTTTATTTTCTGCTTCAGTGACTTAGGAACTTACAATTAGTTGTAGTTTGTCTCTTAGGAGGAAATAGGACACTTGTACAAAGAATTGATCTAGTTACTCTCCAAAAACTGCCAGTAGTCCCACATAAATCAGTTTACAGGACCATAAAAAAAAATTAATCTCTTGCCATCAGTGATGGCCAGTTCACTATTGCATGTGAAGTGTGTATATATTCCTTAGAGAGGCATATATACCCGTTCTTCCCTAAAGTTATTTTAGTATAGCTTTTGAAAAATTTTGTAACCCTTTCCTCGCATCTTTCCATTGGTATTGTTTTTCCATATTGCTGGTGAGTTTCTCCAGATAGGAAAGCCAATGTAAAAGAAGTTGCCCTTCTCTTCTGTTTCTACCCTGCCTCCTGTGTAACGAAAGTTCACTGGCCTTTTTGTTTTCTTTAAGTTAAAACTGTAAATTACACAAATTTTGGTGGTGTTTTTGTTTTGGGTTTTTTGTTTGTTTGTTTTTATTTTAGTAATGGTTTCTTGTACTTTCCATATTGGATAGTAAGCTAAATATAAATTTGGAGTGCTGAATCTGAAGTTATTCAGCTAAAGAAAGAGTACTCAGAACAAAAAAGTTAAATAGAATACTATTTTTCCTTCTCATTTTACATGTTCAGTGTTGGAATTGTGAGACAAACAGTATGATTGGCCATATGTTTAAAAAAGATATAGACAAAGGTCTTGTATGGAAATAAGATAAAAAAACCCCCACCACTACTGGTCAAAAGAAGCACCAAACAAAAACAAACCAACCAACCAAAAAAAAAACCCACCACCCCGAAACCCCAAACCGGAAAAAAACCCCTTTATCTTGCTAAAAGATGTTGAAATTTGGGCTATCTTGGAGATACTCTTGAAAATGAAGTGGGGGTGGGGGCAGAGAGAATTTGTCTTCCTGATCTTCCAAAATGCAATACTGCTGACTGTTTAATAAACTTTGTCTAAACATTCTTACAGCTTCAAAAATGAAAGATGATACTGGAGGTTGTAACTTGAACTCACATGCAAACACAGGGAAGTGCTGATTATTTAAAAAGTTTTTTTTGTTTGCTTATAAAAGATGAATACTTTGAATATGAGGACCAAGAAGATAAACCTAATAGGTGTCTGTATTTAGTTTCTTTTCCTGGCTTTAATACTATTACTATATTGTTTTCTAGCAGAAGTTTATATCAGCTTTGGGATAGATGAGAATTTTTGTCACTGCTTTAGATGAAGGAGACGAGGCAGAGAAAGTACACAAGGCTTTCAAATCTAGGTACTTGTGTTCAAGTCCTTTGTAGCATTTAATCTCTCAAAATCAATTCCTTGGTTTCATACCCCAAAGTTGGAATAGTTTGCCATAAGGGACTTCTGTAGCAGAGCCAAAAATAGAACCCAGGTTTCCTGTATCCCAGTTCTTAACCAAAAGAGAGTGCTTCCTCCTTTTGTTACTTTCTTCCTTTTTTTTGTTGAACTAAAGATCTGAGTACTATGAAAGAACAATATGAATGAGGTCATGCCATGCATAATTATAGCCTTGTATTGCTCTTTAAAATGTACTATGTATCTGCAGGCATTCTGGTAACTTCTCTAGAGGATCTGCTTAGGTGTCCTGTTACATAAATTAAGATTAACATGCTCCCTGTCATTAAGAATATTAATGTTAGAGTATCTATTAGCTCTTAAGAAATTTAAATTTCTTCTAGTATGCCTTTTGGAGTTTTTTTAGCCCACTTTGTGTTTGTCTTAATTTTCTTTGTTTCTTGCAGTGCTATTTTTGTATATCTGCATGGTAGATAATGTGGTAGCTGGGGATCTGTTTGCTGTGCATGCATGCTTTCTTTGGTGAAAGGAACTGTACAAGCTGTAGTGACTACATCTGATCTGTACACTATGTAAGATATGGTGGAAATTACTGAAGGAAAGAGATTTATAGAAGGACTTAAGAAAAAATCCTGTTATAGGCACAACTTTACAATGCAAGAAAGAACATGGTTACTGTAAGAAAAGTATGCCTTTTCAGTCCAAGGAAAATTGTAATTGTCTTGCCCCAAACCCAAGTTTACTGAAATAAATGGAATAGTTAAAAAAAGCAAACAAAACCTGGGAGTTGCTGTTTTCCAGTGTCATACACAAAAATCAGTGTATTCTCTAAGTTCCGATTTGAAACCTTTTCTGAAGTAATAATTTGTTCTGAGAAATGTGCTTCTCTAACATGCAGCAAGAGTAGGGCTTTAGAAGGGTCTGTGTGAGAAGCTTCTGCATAGATGATACAGCAATAAAGCAACAGACCTATTGCAAGGCCCATACCATGATGGCCCTTGAATTAACAGTAGTTTAAGGTCTAGAGAACTAAAGTGGAGGAGAAACCAAATTTCATAGTATATGAATTTGAGGTCTTGGTTATGAGAAAAAAATACTGTTCTGCATCTGTGTTTCCTTGTCTGCCTATGTATAAAGACAGATGAAATTGATATTTGGAAATTTATGATGTTTGTCCACTTAGACCCAGATGGATGATGTGGGAAGGGGGAGCAGGGAGTGTTAAAGAATGAGGACTTGCAGTAAAAGAAGAATTTATTGATTAGGTTCAAAATCCAAGGAAAATATTGAAGGAATTAATGAATCCACAGTGAGAGAGAACCTAAAACTTTTTCTCAGCAGATGGTATAAACTGGAATGCCATCTCATTGAAGACTGCAGGGAATTCTGCATGAATTGCCACCCAGAGGGACCTTGACAAGCTAGAGAGGCGGGCCTGTGCAAACATCACGAAGTTCAACAAAGTCAAGTGCAAGGTCCCGCACCTGGGTCAGGGCAATCCCAAATATGGATACAGGCTGGGTGATGAATGGGTTGAGAGCAGCCCTGTGGAGAAGGACTTGGGGGTATCAGTGGATGAAATACTGAATACGAGTCAGGAAGGTGTGCTCGCAGTCCATAAAACCAATCCTGGGCTGCATCAAAAGAAACATGGCCAGTGGGTCACGGGAGGTGATTCTGATCCTTTACTTTGCTCTGGTGAGACCCCACCTGGACTACTGCATCCAGCTTTGGAGTCCTTAGTACAAGAAAGACATGGGCAGGTCCAGAGGAGGGCCACAAAGACGATCAGGGGGTTGGAGCACTTTTCCTGTGAGGACAGGCTGAGAGAGTTGGTGGTGTTTAGCCTAGAGATCTGTAAAAAATCTTTGTGAATTAAGACACATTTCTGCCTGTTCAGGTGCTGAGTTATTTCAAGGACTATTCACATCAGATTGTCCTTCTAGAGCTTCATGTAGCCCCTGTACAGCTGACAGGAGGTGTTTTGAGAACACTGAGTTTGAGGTATAAGATATGTGAAGAGCCTTTTAATATGTTTAATATTGTGTTCAGATGTTCTTTATTAAGAAATAGAACCCCAACTAGAGCTGTCAGGAAAAGAATAGACTCACCTATTGGGTTTTTGTCTCTAGTTCACAAATACTGGGTAATTTAGTCCTCAGAGTTGAAGGCAAGGAAATCGTACTATCTAGTTATAAAAAGTGAATCTTGGACAAAATGTTCCTTTTTATTTAGCTAGCCAATGATCTCTTTCCCCTCATAGGATGATGGGAATCTGTAGGTATTGATGTTCATCTGGACTTAGGTTCAAGTTAGGTTTTGACTGAATTTTGGGCAGCAAGTCGTTTGCTTGCATGTGAGTTCATCGAAACATTTCCTGTTTGGTTGTCTACCTGTTCTCTTAGATATGAATCTCTCAAATGATTCTTAGGAATGTGACTTCTGTGAATTAACCTGAATAAAGGTTATTCCCTTTGATATCATTCTGGTCTATTCTTTTTTCTTTTTTTTTTTTTAATCAGTTCAGTTCTTGTTACTTTTCTACTTCATATCTGCATGGTTTCTGTACCTTGTTACCACTTCTGTTATTAGTGTCTGTTCTCACAAGATTTGACTCGCTTTTTCATTTTTTTTGTTAATATCACCTTGATAGGTGTTAATATCACCTATTCACTTTTGTTAATATCACCTTGACAAAAGTCACTCCTTTGACTCTTCAGGAGCGAGCAATGCATTTTAAGCATGCACAGCTCTGTGCTCAAGTTCAAAATTAATCATAAATTCATGTTTAAGTACAATTGTTTTAAATGCTTTGTCTAATCAGTGGTTGTATATGTCCTTACACTTTTTAGACTTCTGTAAGTGCTGAATTCTTTCTATTTCATGGTTTCTTACAGTGTCTGTCGCTGATAATGAAGGGCTTGTTCTGTGTTTCTTGCTTTTCCCACCTATGTTTGCAAACTAAACTTCCTGTCTGACAAGCACTCCATGCAAAGTAGAAAATAACATCTGTATTTCCTGTTTGTATTTTACAGGCTACTTACTGTGCATAGATCTTGCCCTGCTAACTGGAATGCTACATTCCCTATAATCAGTTTTATTTGGATTGTGTCAGGAGCCTGTATGTTGTGTCTTTTTTAAAGCATTCAGATAAAGACTGTAAGAAACTCTAGAGGAAAAAAAACATGTGTTATCTGTAATACTAGAGCTAGAGCTGAATATTTTCAGAGTTCAAAGTTCAGTGTGCTTAAATGGCTCCATGAACTTTTAAAAACCATTCAAGAATGGAATGCTTACTGGGGAATTGGAAACGTTTTTTTGAAAAACCTCCTTTTTCAGTGGTCTGTACGAATAGAGTACTACAGAAGAAAGGAAGGTGCTATGCCAATAGTGCACCTGCCTGGTAGCAAGGAATAAATTCAGTTATTGTATAGTTCAAGGAGCTAATGATGCCTCATTTAATGACCTTGTATTCTTTTCAATCAGTTTCCCTGTAACAATTCAGCAAATAATTTTATAGCTTCATAAAAGGAGCTTAACTTACTATGAAGCATTTCTGATTTTAGTGATTTATATTCCACCTGTAATCAAACTGAAAGCCGGGTTGTTTGTAGGAGTTTTGATGGTGGCAGTTAAAACAGATTTGTGTATCCCTATGGCCCTTCTGGGAAGGCTTTTCAGATATGCTAGTTGACTGGATCCAAAGGATGATTTTAGTTATGTAGCAACTATTGATTTGCCATCATTTGGTGGCATTCATGAGGAATATGAATTCAACAGATTTTTATTTTTTTTCTTTGAATCCCTGGGTAAAATATCTCTGTTCCTATATTCAGGATGTTAAAGCATAAGTCAGCAGTTTAGCTCATAGGCAGTAAAAATAATTGCATTTCACTTGTACTTTATGAATTTTTGGGGTGTGCAAGTCTGCCAGAATGCAAGATTTTTTCCTAACTCTTTCATTCTGATAGTTTTATCACTATATCTTTATATTCAGTTGTATAACATGCTGTAGAAACATATTATATTAGTTCCCAGAGCTATGCTGTAAAATATTTTATGTTGGACTGTAGAAGTCACAAAAGAATTTTGGCTTTTAACCTGAAGGAAATTTGAGTTTGTCCATTATAATAATTATGAGGTTATGGTGACTTTAAAATGCGAACAAATTGATGAATTTCAAACAATCTGTTTAACTGGCCTCACTAGACCTTCTTTCATTAAAGTTGGCATTTCAAATTTGTGGCTTGCTGTTAGCTGGGAACTTTAAATGATCAAACACCATCTTTCATCCTTAAAGACAGTTAAGAATTTATCCTGAATCCCTCTTGTCAGGGTCAGTAACGTGTTTCATTGTATGTGGCACATAAACACTGTAAAGAGGTCAAGTTTGTGCTGGTATAACCTTTATGATAGAAGAATTTTGGTTGATTATTTTCAGAACGCGTATTTTTGAAATATGGGATTATATAGAAAAGACTCTCCTCTTTTTTTTGGTGTATCAGAGAAACAGTAGTCCTCATCTGCCTGCTGAATATCTTGTGTTTGGGACTTGGTATCCTTTTCAGAAAGGACCCTCAAATTAATGTCTTTGAAATAACAGTGACAGAACTTGCCTGAGTGTTAGGTTACCCTATCTGCCGGACATAGATGATGCTTTCTGACTATATCTTCACAACTATTGCATTAAATTTTTATTGTGACATCAAATTCTGTCAACTTTACACCCTGAGGCTAGCTCTTCTAGCTATTGTTTTATGACTTTGACTCCACAGCTTGTGCTTCTCTGCACCTTTTCCCTGGTACCTAGTACCAGGGAAAAGGAAAGCAATACCTTTTCAAAGAATTCATATGTTGTTTGTGGTCAGTTATGTTTACTTGCATTCACATCTTCATCATACTTCTTTTTCTGCAGCGTATTTTAGATGAGATGCTGATCAGGTTTACACATATTCTACCACTCTTGTTGGATGTCTGTGCTCTGTTTTCAGAAGACAGTCTTGCTAGTTATATCTGTATTTAAGGTTCTTATCTTGCACACGGGAGTCGTCTTCCTTGTTTGTGAATCTAACATTGTGAATGATGTATTAATTGGCACAAATGCTTTGACTTCTTTTAGTCTGCTGACTGTTTTTACTGCAGTTCGATACTTGTCTGCTTCATGATAGCTTCTAGTAATGTAGATGGATTCTTGGGAGTTTTGCATATGTATCTGTATTCCTAAAACCTACCATAAAGTTAGACAGCTCCTTTGATTGAGTTGTTGTGCAATCATGTTATCTTGTTACGTAATAATGTTTCAGATGTGGGTAGCTGGTAGGAGCCGCACTCTTAGCTTCTGTATTGTCTAGCTGAGTTTCCTGGCGTCAAAGAATACTAAGCTTGAACTGCAAGTATACTGTTTCTGAACCCAGCGTAGTAGCTATAGGGAAGGGATATGTGGAAGGAACCTCTCCCACCACTTGTATGCTAAGAAAGAAAAAGATAAAGTAAGAAACAGTAGAGAATTACAGGATCAGACCATCAGGATAACTTAGTAGGTCTTGTGACGTGCAAGATAAGGAGTCAAACTTGCACTTAAGAGGGGAGGAACTCAGTGGACTGTGTCTCACAGAAATGAAGTCTGTACCTTACAATCATGTCTTGTGGTCACAGAGCAGTGCTGTGTACCTGGCGGTGATGCTGTGCTCAGGGAGTTGGGGCTGCTCTCAAACACTGTTTCCTGGGTATAAGAAGCAGTGAGCCTGAAATGATAAAGCTGGCTTCAGCCTTGTTCCTGTTCTGCTCCACAGGAGTGCCTCAAACCCTGCCTGTGAACTGTACGAAGAACTTTTTTTGCTGTACTGGCTGCGGTTTTTGGTGTGAATCTTAGAAATTTTTATTTTGGATTTGTTAGCAAGTTTGGTCACACATGGAAGAGTTTGCAAGTTATAAGGAGTCTTCAGGAAGGCAAAATTAAGTAATATTAGTTGTAAACTGTACAACTTACAAGGAAAACTTAGAGCCTGCAGTGTCTAATCTTTCACTTCACTACTTTCCAGGTCTTTCTGAACTTTGACAAATTACAGTAAAGACTGTATCTGTGTTTTTCCATTTACCATATAAGGTTAATAGTTATCTGTTTTGCAAAACTGTTGTGAGACCTTGACTTTCTGTGCAGTTTTATGTGTATCAAGCAATCTGAATTTAGAATTCTGTTGCAATAATAAAGATCCATACTTTAGTCTCTTATTTTAGCAGCCATGCCATATTGTTGTTGTTATCCTGTAAGTAATGTAGTTGGAATTCTTGTTAGCTTTAAAAGGTAATTAAGAATGAAATCCTACCTGTCGACTTCAGTATATCCAAAATACCTTCCCCCTATAAAATGCAACCTTTGTTGAAGTGTTCCAGGGACATTCACCTTCACTGTACTAACCAAGAGGTGGAAAAAAACCCAAGTGGTCCTCCTTAATGGGAATACTGCTTCATGCAACTCAAAAGCAGAAGCCAAAGTGATGAAGGGATCCTAATGCTCAAGAAAGCAGATTCATTGAATTTGTTACTGTCTTATTGTGAGAAAAGACAGTGTTCCCATGTGTCTTCAAAAGGGCAGGAAGGTTTTTTGAAGTTTTAGTTTTGATTTGAGCATTATAAATCGTTCCTCCTGATTCTACCCTGGTTATGCTACTGATTAATCTTTCTTTAGGAAAACCACTTCATCTTTGTGCGCCTTTCCTTCCTCCACCTCAGCTGGGGAAACACAATGGAAGTCCTTATTAACCTATCTCCACAAGTTACTATTTTAATGGTATTTATATAGCACTTAGTATGTTATGACCTCATATGCCTTGTAGAGCCTGATATGTGTGCATCATCCTATTGCGCCGTTGCAGGTTTATAATGTTGAATTACTACCTAGCAGCTGCTTTCAGTAAATGCGAAGAGTATGCTTCTGTTCACAAAATCTAACATGTTCCTTCCATGTGTTGTATTTTACCATCATTTTCACAGTGGTGTTTCCTGTCAAGAGTTCACTAAACTATCTTTACAACTATGGCTATAACAGAAGATTACCCATATCTTGCTATTTCTGAGGTGTTTTTCCACAATTCGATTTAAAAAAATAAATCACTTAAAGATATTTTAATGATTTTACTATTACTTGTCTTCTCAGCTATTTATTAGAAATACTCGTACCATATTGTGTTAAATACAATATTTGTCACTTCAGTTCACATTTCCTGGGAATTTCTTCCTTACTTAATTGCCTGGTATCTCTTAAATCTGGTTCACTGCTGCCTGGGGATGTTGGGAGGATCTTGTAATCAGTTGTTCACTAACCTGTAATGAGCAAATTTAAGAAGTTGGCAGAACAATGCTACATCTTTGTAAATGGTTTTTTGCCTTTTTCCCCTTTTTGACAAATAGTATCGTGATCTTAAGAAATGTGCTGGTCTGACCTCATTTCTAGTCTCATTAAATTTGCTAGTGTCTGTTAGTGGTTGGATTTCTGAGCTCTTATTAACCCTGAGGGATTTGGAGTGATGGAGTGAAATGCATACAGGAGTTTAATATTAAACTGAAATGTGACTGTTAGCAGTGCTAGTTGATTCTTTTCACTCCTTACAGTATTTTAGAGAATGTGATGAAATGTGTGTGTGTGTGTGTATATATATATATATCATAGAATCATAGAATGGTTTAGGTTGGATGGAGCCTTATCTAGTTCCAACCCCCCTGCCATGGGCAGGGACGCCTTCCACTGGACCAGGTTGCTCAAAGCCCAATCCAGCCTGGCCTTGAACGCTTCCACGGAATGGGGTATCCACAACTTTTTTGGGCAATCTGTTTCAGTGCCTCACCACCCTTATAGTGAAAAATTTCTTCCTGATATCTAATCTAAATCTATCCTCTTCCAGTTTGAAGCCATTACCCCTCATCCAATCACCACATGCCCTTGTAAAAAGTCCCTCTTCAGCTTTCTTGTAGGCCCCGTTTAGATACTGGAAGGCTGCTATAAGGTCTTCCCAGAGCCTTCTCTTCTCCAGGATAAACAATGCCAACTCTCAGCCTGTTTTCATAGGAGAGGTGCTCCAACCATCTGATCATCTTCATGGCCCTCCTCTGGACTCACTCCAATAGGTACACGTCCTTGTTGTGCTGAGGACTCCAAAGCTGAATACATTACTCCAGGTGGGATCTCACCAGAGCAGAGTAGAGAGGCAGAATCTATTAATATATATATGTTATTTTATTTAGGGCAATATACCTAAAGGACTATGGATATGTAATATTTTACTTGATTTTAAAGAAAAAACTTTTTACTGTTGCATGTATAGACTGTGCTTCAGGTTTTTGAATTTTGTATCTTGCCATTTGTGGATACTTTATTGTTGAAGTTATTTCAGGGGTGCAGTGGAAATGTAGAATACATCTACATCAAGAACATAATATTCTGTCCAGCTAAAAGTAATGGAAAGGTAATGCCACTATCTTAAGTGGCAGCAGGACTGATCTCAGAACAAAGATTAGACAGGAGCAAAATGGGGGAAAGCTGAAAAAATTAAGTAAAAAGGGTAGAACCAGGAAATGATATCAAAGTAGACTGAGGTTATTCAATGGATGGCAAGGTAGTTGAAAGCAACCTTTTGGGAAGCACTACAGAGCAAAAATGTCTTGTTCAGTATCAGCTGTGCACACATAAATGTGTCTGATTTTTGAATTTACCTACTTCTCATCTTGAAATTAACTTTATAGATTCAATTTGAAATACATGATGCAAGAAGTAAGTTAATTTTTTATTGCTGTAGCAAAGTATTTTTGATAGTACTTATGCAAGAAGGGTAAATTAATTTGGCTTATCTATAGTTTAAAAATAAATGCATTGAAATGTAAAGGACATTGCATGATTATGAATCTATGGTTTCTACTAGCTAGGAAGCAAACATTCACCGTGCACTATTCCATCAAATTTTTCATTTTAAAAAATATTCTACTGAGTTCAGAGCACAAAGTGTACTGCTAACTGAGAACTAAATGGTAACTTTGAAGCCTCAGACAATCTATTGTCTCCCAGCACCCGGACCTGCCGGTAGAGGCGCTACACTGGCAATGAACAGGATGGTCTATGACTTCTGTCAGACTACTGCCACCTGCTGGCCAGAGAAACTTAGATATTCTCATCACAGCAGATTTCTACCTATTTTTCCCCTCATAGCATAGTTGAAAAGTTTTGAAAAAGTAGCCAGAGTGTTACCATTTTTGGTGCATTTTTTTAATCACATAAATATCATTAGAATTAGACTTGTATTATATTTGAATTAGGATTGTATCATCTTAATTGAGGAGAAACAGTTTATATGTGAAGAGAATTATCTTTATTCAGTATATGAAATTACTGTTTCAGTTACTGTTCACTAATTCACCTTCGATTTCTGAGATTTAAATAAATCATATAATCGAGGAATAATTTGGTTTGAAAAAAATCTAATGAAATATAGTTATGTCTCCTGCTTAAACCAGGCTGTCTCTTTCTGTTTCTTTATTGGTTTTAATGTTGATACATCTCATGTATTTATAGACTGGTTTTCCAAACTCTGGTCAAATTGATTTTGATGTATTACGTGTTCACCAGTTTGCTTCTGAAATAAATGTATGTGTGGAAATAAAAAGCAAGGGCAGGAAAATACTGGAATTGGGAAGCAGAAAATCAGCTTATGATACCTATTCAGATTGTTATTCTTATTTGTCAGGATCCCAAAGTAAGGGAAACATAGTTTTCTGTAGGCTGACATATAGGGCAGACCTGAATTCTGGGACGGTGGCTTCAGAATTCAAGATTAGAGATTTCTGGTTTGTTTCATTGATGCAAAATGACACTTTTTCCTTTATTTTGTGACCTCTTTCTTTTTTTTTTTTTTAAATAGCCACTTTCAAAACTAATTCACTTAAATCCAGTTACTATGGCTAAAATTTTCAGTATAAAGTCTGACATGATGGCCTGTCTTCAGGGCTTAAAGGATGAGATCTTGACAGTAATCTAATGAATCTTACAAGTATCCATCCTGCAGCAATCAAATTTGGTTCCCAGTCTTGAGAATATCATTGAAGTTCTTAGGCTTCCAGACTTCAAGTAATAATATTTGCATGCTACTATTGTTTAGCATTTCCTTATAGTCCAATGCACTCAGCGGGAAGTCAGGATGGAGGAAATATGGCAGAGCAATGTCTCTTCATATTTTTTTTTTACCTTCTTTTGACAGAAACTTCTCTCAGTAATGGTCCAGGCATAAAGCTAATTTTTCCATCTCATTTAAAAGCAAATAAACTTTTCTTAAGCCTATCAGGTAAGGGCTGTGTTTATGTTGTGAGAGTGAATCAGGAAGTGATTGGATCAGAATGCTCCTGGTTTTGCTGAGCAGAGAGTCTAACCCATATTGCTCTTGGCTAAGGGACTGGGAATAACCTGGAAAGAAATCAGTGTGCTATTGCCAGTGAAAAATAAGATATTTTAATTTTTTTTGCCCAAGCATTTTGTTCTGCTTTGAAGGGCTGGAATCGCACTGAACGTTCTCTGTGGTTCAACTGCTGGGTGAATGCTTGACCTCAGCACTTCTGAAAAAGTATCTTTTTCTTGGTAAAGTGTGAAGACTGTGCAACTGAATAAACTGCTACATAGCTGCCCTGCTGTAAGAGAGTGGGGTATTTCAAAATGTGTATTGGACTCAGCATGGTTCTACTGTAGTTCCAGCTGCTGCAAAAGCGAAGCCCACAGTAAATTGAGCGTGTTTTACTATTTAAATTGTCAATTCAATAGCAATTTGCACACCTCTTCAACTGATTCAAAACCAGAAAAATTGAATTTAGATTTTTAATTTAAATGTTTGCTGTGACATAAGAAGCAGGGACCTTGCTTGTTGTCTGCTCCAGCTCTGTAGTTTGGGTTGCATGTACCAGTCCCCCACAGGCCACCCACTGACCACTTTCTCACAAAAAGGGCCTTTAAGCCATTGGAACACCAGCCTCATAGGACTGTTGAGTGCAGTGTAGCATCCAAGAGTAGATGTGCCAGAAAAGCACGTGTGGAAGTTTGAAGGCACACAGTACCACCAGTGCTTTGTGTGTGCTATAAGGACTATGGCTGCAGAGGTGAAAGCTAAAGCAGACTGACAGTTGCTTTGTCTGCAGAAGGGTCAGAGTTATACTGGACTTGCATCCAATCTCAGGCCTTGCTAGTGCCAGCTAGGATGATTCAGGCCCCATGTCTTCATGAGGTGAGAAACTGGAGTAGTAAAGATTTATTGCTCTCATTATAATGATAGACAAGATTTTAAGCCATTTGGATTTGTGTCTCCTTCCGTCTTTTGTGTGCATTTTTGAGTGATCCATTCTTTTTGAGAGTTATAATTTATTTTTTACATATAACTATCTCTTCTGCTGTCATCCCAGTGTGCCTCAAGGAATGCTTTTGTATCATTGCTCTTTCTGTTTTGTTATGCATGATGCTTTTGACAATGACATTTGAGCTCAAATTTTCTCAGAATTGCTTACAAAGACAGGTGACAAGGAAAGACAAAGCTGTGCGGGGAAGTCGTCCCTTATTTGTATTAGCTTTGTACATATTTGGTACCACATCATTGTCTTTCTCCTCCTACTCAGCATTTTATTTGGACCCTTCAATTCCTCAGTGTGTCTTTTTATATGGACATGTGCCCATGTTGTTTGAGAAGTATGCTTGAACGGATGCCCATATGAAGAACGTGGAAAGCCACTCTTAACACTTTTCATATGCCTCTCCACTGATTGCCTGTTTCATACTCCAAAGAAGCACCTTTGGCAAAACATTATCACCTCAGTATTAAATAAATCAAGAAAGGTAAAATTGAAAAGCTGGAACATGTATCATATTTCACAAACATAATACAGGAATCATTACATGTTTTCTGTAGGTATATTAACTTTAGCTTTATTTGAACCTATATATAGCCTCAAATCAGTCTTATGCTGGAGTACAGCAGAACTGCTTCCTAAATTATGTCCTTAAGTCATCTATAACCAGAAGTGAACTTAGTTATATCTCAAAGAGCTTTAACAGTGAAAATAGCCCATTATCATTAGAGGTCTGTACGCATTCCTGCAGCTTGTTAGGGCAAGTTTTCTTACTTCAAGCAGATAAATGTAGTACACGTTAACTAATTTATTATGGTTACATAAAAGAAGACTGTTAGGATTTCAGACATTCTTTTATGTCAGAAATAGTCCCACTTTTTGCTAATAGGCACCGGAGTGCTGCTGATATTTGCTGTAAGATTATTTTCCAAACTTTTGTTTCTGGGAGCCTGTGAAGCTGTGGTCCCCAGAATGCTGTCACTATTAGGCACCTGTGGAAGGGGTAGGCAAGTGGTAAACCAAGCCACATACTGGTGAAGAGGTGGTCAAAAGGTGTCCTAGCTAATAGAAGTATGACCCAGATATTATTTAGCATGGCCTAGAGAGTTCCTTTGGGAATCTCTTTTCTGTAGTTTTCTTAAGAAATATGAAAGTAGAAAGTTGAATGAATCTCGTATGCATGCATAAGACAATTATTTCACAACAGCTTAGGTCTGCAAATAAAATGAAGGGAAATAAGGTGCTGTAGGACTGTTTAAGTTTTTGCATTTGTGTTTCTCAAAGCTGAAGTTGTATACTAAATTAGCAGGAATTCTGAGTACAGCGGGCTGAGAAATGGTTCTTCTGTTTGAATATTTCAAATGTTTTTGTTTTATCTCTGCATAAAGATAGTGTTTCTTATCTGTTCCACTAAAGTATTTTAAACCAGCAGAGGAAAATTTTCCCTTCTCACAGATACCTTATATTTCAAAAAAAATATCTCTTGAAATTGGGACTTGAACCCAAGTTCAATATAAATGCCCTAATATCTTTCTGGATAAACATGCGCATGTGTATTGATAGTCAAATGGTATCAGCAGAATCTATTTCATAAGACTAACATTAGAACTGCAAATAGCTACTGGATGGAATATGAAGTTAAAATGTGTTAAAGGAACTGCTTAGTGGTTTGATTTAAGATATTTTTGACCTGTTATGAACCTACAGGCACTGATGTTTGACTAGCATGGGTTGCATATATGTACACTGTTCGTTGTGACTGCAAGTCTGGTACCTAAAAATTGATCTGACAAAAAAAAGAGGGGAAAAAAAGAAAGAAACAGAAAAATTGCTCAGAAAATGGCCAGCCATAGCTAGGTCTGATGTGTTAAAGAACATTTTGGTACTTGGTCTAGGGTCTCATGGATCTAGCAATTACTTTTCTTCGTCAAAATATCATGGTGTTTGATTTAAACTGTTTCTAAAAGTGAGCATAGGCATACAATATGGACAAAAGTAAGAAAATGACTTGATTGGCATATACTCTATCAGAGTTCCACTCCTGTTATCACCAGCCATCATTCTAGGCAGCTGTTAAGTACAGGAAGGACTAGTTTCAGTAAGGTGATGCTTGCAATAGATCAAGGGTATAGTGAGACAAAAGTGATATTCCCTGAATACAGAAAGAGGATATTGTCCCATCCCTCCCCAGTCTGAGTAGGAGCAATGACACTTCTATCAGTATTGCTCTTCAAAGCCTTGCTATCACACTTTGACCTGAATAGCACAGTCTGGAATATCTCAAGTCTTCAAAACTCCTCAGTTTGAATTTGAATGTAATTTAAAGGTGGGGAGTCATGGTAAGCTATTACTGTTTTGTTTTCACTTTCTGTCACACTGTTTCTAATGCCTGTTTTTTGACCAGCCTTAAATAGGTTCATTGGCATTTCTTTTTTTGCTGTGTACTGGAAATGGGTTGTCTTCAACGCTTGTGCATAGCAGTAGTGAGAAACAGGAAAGCGGGAGCACTTCCTTCTTTAGTTTGTGTGTGTGGTTTTTAAAGCACGTTTTATTGGTAACAGAGAAGAGAGGTATCTGTCAGTGCCTTTGGAAGAGCAAGTTAAATTGTTAATTTCTGGAATATATTGAAGAGAAATGCTGTATCTTTCCCAAAATGGGAATTGCATAATTGGTTCTTGTCTCCTGATTTCAGAAGGAAGGTTCAGTTGCTTTGCTTTTTATGGATAATCTCCAGTCTAATAATGAATTCAGTTAAATGAAACTTTTTGGAGAGGGACGCTGGAGAGAGAAACTCTATCTCCCTTCAAGTTAGAGATGGTGCGAAATCTACAGTTTTGATCCTGCTTCAAATTTTTTTGGATTTAGGATCTGGGTTTGAGGATATTGTTTGAGTGCTCCCAGATATAGGTGTCAGGTGAAAGGTTGAATCTGAATTGCACAGTCTTTTGCTTGCAGTCAGCGTGCCAAGTTAGCACTGAGATTCCTACCTGTTTTTTTTTTTTGTATCAATGACAGTTATAGAAAAGTACATTCTTTGTGAAGACTGATAGACTTTGAGAAACTATTGAGCATGTGCTTTAAATATTTTATGAAGTAATGCAAATCCTTTAATAAAGCTATATTGATTTATTCTTACACTCTGGAAAACAGTAGAACAGAGAAATCATAGAAAACTGAATCTACTGTATTTGCTTATCTATACAGTGAAGTCAGTTATCGTATTATCTGGTTATATGATGGCAGCAGGAAAAGGTTGTTAATCAGACACTTGACAAATACACAGAGTGCTTTTTTCCTTCCTCTAAAGACTTTACTGTCATAATAGAGACTTACAAAGGCAAAGTAAAAGAGAATATTCCATGAATAAGCCATTTCTTTTTGTGTATCACACATGTATTTCCCATTTTTGAAGAATTTATGTGAAGCAAATTTCTTTAGCTAAGGCTGGTGACTATAACAGACTTAATATTATGGAATATTTCCTTGCTTCCATTTCTGATACATTTTCACATCCAATTTGCTTGCTATACTGTGAGGTATCATAAAGCATTATAGCAGGACAAAAGCATGGATCCACTTATCCTTTAATTGTTTTTTAATTCAAAATATTATACTCACATAAAATACCCATTTATTTATATTTGATGCCAGAGGCTAATTCATTGAACCTGGGATGTATTATTGCAAAACAATGGTGTTCACTATGTTTTTTCGCTGCTGTTAGCTATTTCCCAGGTTCCTTTCATGACCAATAAGAGTTTATTAATGCTAAATAAATAATTAAGAAGGGATAATTGACTTATTTTTGTGCAATGATACCGGAATGATGCTTTTTTTTTCTGGAAAACATCATTGTTCTGTTTTTAATGCGCTGCAGAATGTGGAGCCTGCATACCCTTATGAATCATGGATAACTCATTTGTGCCAGAGATTCAGTGACAGTGACCCAAACCCTGCTCTCACTAAATGAAGAGGAATAAATAGATATGCTGTTTCATCCTACTCACTAAGAAGGGGGGAAAAAGAAGAGGTCTTTTTTTCTGTCTTCTCTTCTTGTCATCATTTGAAATATTCTCTCAGTCCCTGTAAAAGCCACCCTGTTCTATCCTCCATGGTACGTAATTCTTTTCACCTGCTCCCTTCTGAAGATGGAGATTGACACCTGTGCAATGGGGTTCTTGTCAGCAAGATTTGCTCTCTCCCTTGCTTCTCTTTTACATCTGAGATTACCAGAGTTGCTGTGAACAGTAGTAAGGTGAAAAGTCCTCGCTAATGAATTATTTCCAAGGAACAAGCAATCTGTGGGACTCCTAAACCACTCACCTTTACTTTCACCAGGAAGCCAAGCTGTGGTTGTTTCCTCACCTCATTCATCATTTTGAAGAACCCTCCTGAACTTGTCTTGCAATCCAATTGCTTTGGATTTTATATTTTAATGAGACTGTTCTAGCTCAGGCATTCTTCACACTTTAACTGTTGTCCCTCCTTCAAAAGCAACTTTACGGTAGTAAAAATAGCCACTCATTTCCTTTCTCCTTTTGCTATTTAGCCTTCAGAACTCCTCTCAGGATCACTTTGAAAAACTTAGATTTTTGCCTTTCTCCACTGCATGTGTTATGGTAGCATCTGGAAGCTTCAGTCAAGATCAGAACACTGTGCACAATGCTCAGTGCAGAAGCAAGAGTCACTGCATATACTAAGGAGATGAGAAAGACACAGTCTTAGCAGGATAGAAGGATGGCAGGAGGGTGGTAAAACTTGTCAGACTATTACTAAGGAAGCAAAGAGTGGATCCCAACTTTTTGAATTTCTACTCAAGGAGTCTGTCCTCTCCAACTCTAACCATTCTATGATTCTATGATCACTCTGCTGCTCTAAGTAAATTTATTGTGTCTGGAGGGCCACACAAGCTTTAAGTAATTCAGAAAATACAAGTCTGGTTGTGTACAGCAAATGGAATGTGAATGTCCCCTGCTTCTGCTTGGCTCAGGGGTCTCTCTCTGGCAACTGAGCAGTGGATACGTAGGCAGAAAGAATAAAATAGTAGTATCAGCAGAAGGAGGGATAGGGAAGAGAAATCAGAATTTTGAAGTACATTCAAAAGGCAAGAGTGAGACAGGGTTAGACATAATCTGTTGCTTGGGAGGGATGTAGAGGGAAATGTTATAGAATCATAGAATGGTTTGGGTTGGAAGGGACCTTAAAGATCATCTAGTTC
>JAOXJM010000041.1:54228008-54241212 GCA_026413425.1 Tringa solitaria | reverse complement strand
GACTTATTACTACTATTGTAATACATTTATATTTTACTTGCGATCTTTGAGTAATTCTGGATTTGTTACGAATATTTATTCTGCCCATTGGCATGCTTTTTCCTGAAACTAGTGGTAATGCCTCTATTACTTCTGCTGCATTTCTTTGTGGTTTAAACCTACTCCTAAATTAAATGGAAATGTTAAAGCATAAAAGGGTGATTGATGCTGGCTAACCGAGTTCTGCTTTCCGCAATACACTTCAGGATATCTAGTTGATTACAGTGCACCCTTCCTTAAATTGTTTTGTTTTGAGAAATGTTTCAGGGATGTAGTTTGCATTATCTGTAACTGACTTAATTTGGGGAAATTGTTAGACCTTAGTAACTGTAACGATTGAAGAATCATTGAAGCAAATTAAAATACCATTTTAATATAGCCTGTTAACTTTTTGAAAACTAGGAACTAACTTGCTTTTATCTGTGTTTTGTAAAAGTAACTCATGCTAAACTCATCTTTTATCCAGTGAAGTTGCATTGCTGATGTTCTACTGGAAAAGAAGAAAGTAAAATCAAGGGGGAAAAAGAATACAGTGCAAATCATCCAGCTAATCTTTTAGCTGCCCACATCAATTGCAAATACCACATGCTCATAGACCCCTTTTACCTTAGGAATGATCTACAAAGCAAGTGTGTTCGCTTAAAAATCGAGAATCTGATTCTTAGCTACTTTAAAGCTGTTCTGTGCCTTCTAAGATAGCTCTCTAGCTAGCTCTCTGTGAATTATTTTTTTTTTGCTAAAATCAGTGCAAATACAATATAATAGATCTATAAGGCTCTTTTATGCAATTAATATTGTGTAAAGCACCATGAGGATAAGTAAGAACCATCTCTATGGCTCTTCACTAAATTCTTCCACTGAGAGTTGTGTTCTGCTGTCCATTCTATTGATGTAGAAATCGGCCCTGGGTATATTGGGTACCTATGAATAATTTTGAAAAGATGAATTAGAAAAAAATTAGAGAAGATTTATGTTCCAAGACTGAGTTAAATCCATTCAAGAAATTGTTTGTTGCCAATTAATTACCTACCTCTAATTAAAATAATAAATTTGAGCGCAGTTGTAAGATTTGGCATTGACTTTCACTGTAGGCTTATCTGGAAGCTGTACTAAATGCTATCATTAGGATTGGTAATAAATCTGTCATAATAGGTGAAAATGAATAAAAAGGCTAAGAAGCCTCAAAAACATAATTCGACTGAGCCGAAATCTTTGCACTTTATAAATATGACCACTGGAATTATTCACGTGAATTGATCAGCTCAGACTTCAACACAATGTTATAAAACATAAAACTTTTGCACTTAGTGAAACTCAGTGGTAAAATGGGGGTATAAGTCTTCTTCATTGTAACATTTGCAATTTAAAAAAGAAATGTATGTGCTGCCAGTAAAATTGTAGTAGAGAGCTCCAAGCTGGAAGTTTTAAACAAATGATCTAGTTATTAATTCTTCACTTTTGTATTCATGTAGCACCAACATGAGAGAGAACAGTCCTTTACATGTCTATCCATCTTGTCTATCTTAAAGATCTTGTGATTCATTACTTAATAAACTACTTACTAAGTGATAGAAAATAGCAAAAAAGAAGAGAAATGCTGCTAATTGAACTCAGAATATGGTATGCCCCTTTTTAGAAATTTAAAATGGGGTTATTTCTTTTTTTCTAGGATGATCGTCTGCGGTGTGCTATATAGTGCAGAAACGTGTATGAAACTAACTCTGAGCATCATTTGGAACAATATAATTTTAACATGCTGTTGCCCTAAGTTGGTCTCAGCCAGTGACACCAAATGATTTTGTTGAAATAACACAATTTTTGTAATACTCTGTTTTTTGGCAAGTGCACTAGCATTCAGACTATTGAAATTGCTAGTTATTCAAGTTCAGTTGAGTGCTCTTGAAAACTTCATCAAATATTTTACAACCTTAATTAAAATAGAATGACTTTGAAGAAATGCTGGAGACTTTCTTTTGAATTGTTATTTTGCACTGAATTATTTTTACTGCTATTTTTACGTGAAATGCTGCTTTTATAGTGGAGAGTCTACATAAATTGCTTTTTTGTCAATATGCCATGGCATATTAAATTCAGAAATTCCAACCAGTGGGGAACTACTAGCTATATACATCAGGATCTCTGCTAGTTACTCAGCTACTGTTGGTCAGTTAAACAGAACTGGGGAATATCACACCAGTAAGGTCCCTTATGCTCGAGCCAATCTTGCTGAATGTATTTAATACTTGAAAAATAGTTATGGTAGCAGGAAAACACTTCCTGCTGTTATAAAACTGTTCAGGTAAATTTAAAATAATAGCAAACACAAAAAGTTTCACAATATTGAGTCACTGAAATGTAAAATTCCAGAAGAAATTATGTTAATTAACATAAAGTAGCACATGGAAGGAGGGGAACTGAAGAACAATCTCTTCCATTCTACATCTAGAATAGCAGACTAAATTATGTTTTATCACTCATGGAAAAGATTCTCAAAGCAAAGGTAGTAGATTTTCTGGAAGGTAAAAATGAAACAGCTCTCTGAAAAACAAGTAAAAGAGAAATCTAATTTTGGGAATTCTTGGAAAATACAGACAGTGCAGAAAATGTAATTAAAATGTATAAATCCATAATTTACCTGAATCTTGGATATTGTGTGCTGTTCTTACCATCACATCTTAGGATCTAGGAAAACTGGAAAAGGCTTTTTGAATAGGTGGGGGAGAGTAAGTGGATGATCAGAGGAGTGGTATCACTTCTGTATGGTGGTAGACTAGATAGATGGTTTCTCTACCTTGGAAATGAGATAACTGAGAGAAGATAGGGTAGACTAAATAAAATTATGAATTACATGAAGAGGGTGAATGTGGAACTATCATTTCAGTATCTTTTAGTAAACAAGAACTAAAGAGCTTGTGTTAATATCTCCAGGCAGCAAGCTTAAAACAAACAAATAAGAAACACTTTTTCATACAGAAAATAATCAAACAATGTGAGACACTGCCACTAGATGTTGTAAAGGCCAAAAGTTTAACTGAATTCAAAAAGGGATTAATGGCTGCTTTTGTTTCATGAATTGTGAAAACATCCTGCTTAGACACAACTTAGGAAGTTCCAAAACCACTAATTGCCAGAAGACAGGAAGGAGGGATTGCTCAGCTCTTGCCATGCCTCTTGTAATCTTTCCTTATGCATCTCCTAATGGCCATGTTGGGAGCAGGATAATGGGCTAGACAGATTTTTATGTTTTTTTCTCTGACCTATTATGGCTGGTTTTATTTTGTAGGCGTAAGGGGTTTTTTCAGTAATGGGGAGACAAAATGGAAATTTTCAACTTGTTTTTGGAGTTCTGTAGCTGCTGTCTGGAATATGATTCCTAATAGCTAATTGGGAACGAATACACTTTTTGCTTTCCTTATTTTAATATATATTTAAAAAAATAGTCTACAAATTCTTCTGCTGAATACTTAGGAAGATTTTTTCTAAATAGTGGGAGATGTAAATGAAGATGAATTATTTTTGTATTTAACCTGAGTAACCATGATATATGTGTATTTTAAAGAATAACATGTCAGAAAAGCTGACATAGTGAGCAGGGGGAGTTTTCTGTGGTTCTTCTGTCTGAAAGGAGGCGAATGGTATTATTTTTGCCATTATTTAGAGTTAAAGAATACTAAGTTTAAATGTAAGAACATCCTAAATTCTACAGTTGTACTTTTGACAATTAGTAGGAACAGAAACAAACAGGGAGAGTTTCATTAACATCTGTACCTTTTTTGTATAACTCTATCATCCTTTTTTCTCCTTAGAGAGAAGATTGGCTTTTGGGGTTAAAGGAAATATGAATGATTTTTTGGGGTTTTTTTCTGACTAGCCTTCTATTCTAGGTTTTTTCTACCTGAATTTATAATGTAGGAGTTTATTGGTACTTACTTAACAAAGATTTCATCAATTATCATAGCACACTTTAGAAATGAAAAATACATTACTGTGTGTCAAATGAGTTTATCCTGTACTGCGTGCGAACTATGCATGTTGTTATAAATCATGGTCTCAAACCTCTGAAGTTGTTATTTTTGTTTATTAGGAAACTTTGCTTCAGATATAAAAAGGCAATAAGGAGACTACAGATATAGCAAGAAGAAAGTGAGCCACAATCGATCATGAAACGCAATTACACAATATTCAAAGCTGAGTGAAATAAAGACCTTAAATAGTAGCAGCTTGTAAAGTTTAAAATTAAAAGTAGTTTAATTGTCTATGGTGAAAAGGGGGATTGGATCAACGAAACTGATCTTTCGTATTTTGTTTGCTGTTGATTTATATGAAATTATACTTGAGGTGAACCTCCTTTTCATGTGTATGTCAGAAAATTTTGTTAATTTGTGGAATGTTACTTCAGTGGTCTGAAAGGACTTTTCTTGAGTTCAGCTGGTGCTCAGTGTATAAATGGAAGCACAAGAATTAAAAAGGCCTTCACCTGGTCATCCTTAGCCTGGCTAATGTAATTGCAGATTTTGTTCTAACAGTGAGGCTTTATCTAACAGTACAGAGCATTACTACTGTGATGCTGAGATGCAATAAATCAGTATCTGGATTGAAACAATCAAACTTTCTTTTTGTCCTTTCTGGTATAGCATCTTATAAAACCATAACATATATCCAGAAGGTAGACAACAATCCACTATACTGTCAGACTAGATGTAGGATACCAATAGAAATTTGGAAAAAATAATTAAGCCCAGTGTCTCGTGCTTTCACTTAATTTCATTTTGTCTTTAACTTATATCTTCACCTTTTCAGAATCCTTTAGTATCAATCCATCTTTCACTAGAGGATGGGATACTAAAATTTTGAAGTATTTCCTGTTAAGAAGACTTGACAAAAAATGAAGACTGAGTCTACAGCTGATGAAAGCTGTCAGAAAAATGATTTTGTTCATTGTAGATTAGAAATCTGAAATCCTTGCTGAGTAAAGCAGCCCTTTTGGAAGTATGTTGTGTATGTGAATATGACATTTATTACTCATGCTTGTGTTTATAAATTCTGCAGAAACTCTTTTAGACATGTAAAAATCAAAATCTCCTATGCCATGAAAACTTGCAGTGGGTCTTTGAACTTTTGTCCCCCAGCTTTGCTTTATTACAAAGTGAACGGTGCTGTGTTGAGAGGGGATATAATGGGCCTAGTGGGGGACAGATATTGATAAAGTCAGTCTTTACCATGGCAACCATGGTTTCTTTCAGCAACCATCACTGACAATCTTTTAAGCTTCTGCGTAAAGATAAGGAAAATTTAATTTTAAAATACATTATGGCTTTCTTTTTAATAGTAACTTGTCTTTTTCCCTTAGCTGTATGTAACTGTCCCTTAGATGTGTTAGAGATATTGAGATATATATATACTCATTATATATCTACTATTGATATTGGAAATGTTTTATATATTTATTTTTTTATGTATATATTTGCCAGAGGAACTGGTCTCTTTTGAGGACTGGGGAGAGGAAATGTAAACTGAAATAATCTGGACCTACTGTTAAATCTGAAAAAAATTTTAGACAGAGGATTTCTGGAGATGGACGGTGTCTGTTTTGCCCCTGGTTTGGAAGCAAGAGTCAGATGGGACCCCTTGCCAGAGGCAATGCTCCTTCCTTAGGGAGCTGCCTGCTGCAAAGGGAAACAGAGGTCCAGCCTTACATGTGGTAGGTGAGAGTCAAAATACGAAGCTGGGAGCCTGCATTTTGTGCAGATGGCCTAAGAGGCTGTGGGAGGCAGCAATGGGCCACGTAGGCCTCAGACAGAGGGAGCAAATTTCCAGGAAGACAAAGGGATCAAACTGCTGCCACCAAGGAAGTCCCTGAGCTAAATGATACAAAAGCAGAAACCGTAGCAAAGACATAGTAGGTAAGGATGAATGCAGTTGTGCAAACTTTATCTGATTTAGGGTGCTATACCTGACCTTTTTATACTGTTAAATATGTTAATAAGCACTAGTCGTATCTAATAAAACCTGGCTATATATGAGTGTATGATTGGGGGGGTGAGGATTAAGCTTTTTTATTAAGATCTGGGCCCCTCACTTTATTGAGAAATCCTAGGCGACTCTACCTCAAGGCTCTGGATCCGTCTGGAACTCAGGATCCCTCACAAAGATGACCTCAAAAGAGCTCAGTACAGCTGCTATCTTGGGTTAACACATTTTACTAGCTGGAGGTATTTGCTGTAGTGTAAAAATGTACATTGGAAGTCAAATTTGCAAAATGTACAGAGAACATGAGAAATAAGGGGAAAGGCAAAGGACTGGGCAGGAAGTAGAATCCAGCTGAGGTTTAAGGACTGTGATATAGCAGAAACAGGTATTGCTGACAGTTATCGTTCGCTGTCTTGATTTGGCTGTACTCGTGTGGGTGGAAGGGCTTTGGAGAAAGGCTGCAAGGTAAAACTTTTTCTGTTCTAAAAGGCAAAGTGTCTAGAAAAAGCTAAGACTACAGTTCCATAAATAACAACCAAGCACACCCATAACTTTGCTCCTTCCTCATGTTAAGCTCTGACTGTACAAGAAACATTTCCCCAAAAAAGTGTAGTCTAAACTTCTCCTGTTTACTTACCTCTAATCTCTCCTAAATCTCTCCTAAAAATTCACAGATAATTTTATAGCAGGGTATGTGGTGTAAAGGTGGTTAGAAAACCAAAACCTGTACTTGGAATAGAAAACTAAGCATGTTGCTGTGTTACTGCAAACAAATAGTTTGTTCAGTTAGTTGCAACCTGGTAGGTGGATGCAACAGTGCAGTGTTGCTGGTGGTTTATTCTAAGGTTGTTTTGCTTTACCCCATTCTTCCTTTTCTTCCTCTGCCTTCTAGCATGCACTTAATTCAGGTGGACTCCGTTCAGCGATGGATGGAAGATTTGAAGTTGATGACAGACTGTGAATGTATGTGTATTCTCCAGTCCAAGCCAATCAGTGTTGAGAAGGATGAACAAAGTGAACTTCTCCTTTCCTCCCAATATAGCACATGTGATAACTTGCAGCTGCTATTAAAAAGAGCTTGGATCATAAGCACGGAGTTGACCAGGATTGCTCAAAAGCTGGAAAAGAATAGATGGCAGAGAGTTCACAGCATGACAGTAAGAGTCAACTGCCATGTGCGTTCAATGATAAATGAATACAATATGTTCACCAGGAATTCTTCAGAAGAAATGCACCAGGTAGGATGCCTTACATGTTTTCATGTTTGTCTTGCTTAATTTATATTTTTAATAATTAAAACTTACTTTAAAAAATCTGTAAGATATCCTTACATACTGGTAGCCTGTTTAATCAGCAATGGAAACATTCTTTACCCATTTTGGATCTCATTTTATCATAGGCCTGATTCTGAATGTTAATAATGTTGACAAATTATGCTGATAAAAAGTTACATTTTTGAGGACTACTGGACTAAAGTAATCAGATGCTCCATCTGTGAGTTCCTTTGCATTTACAATGTAGAAAATAATACTTTTTTGTTAATTTCATTTTTATGTCTTGTTTTATTCAGAAAAGTAGAAAAAGAGTGTTGATACGAAATACTATGTTTCTGGAGGGTTTTCACCTAATTATCACAAAGAAGTGTTATTTGCACATATTCCTGCGCAGCCTGCTCTAAGCGGACCTGCTCTGGCAGAGGGGCTGGACTACATGATCTCCAGAGGTCCCTTCCAACCCCGTATCATTCTGTGATTTTTAAAAATGTTGTGCATGCATATTGCTTTAAAACCATTTTCTGTTTCTCTGCAGTTTGAAAAACTTTTAATAGACAAGTGTTCAGAATTTACAGCATTCACAGAAAGGTAATATAAATTTTCTAGTTGAAATATTAATTTTGCAGTTTTATTATGTTGTGTAATTTCTAATGAGAAGTACAAATCCACTAACACACCCTCAAATGTTTTAACTCAGTCCCTGCAGCTCTGAAAGGGTTTCTCCATATTATCCTCTGCTGGGTGAAGTGAGTTGCTTTTAGCTAAACTGCATCCTAATGAAAGATGGGATTTGTTGTTGCACAAAGAGCTGGCATAGACACAAAACTGCGTGCAAGTGGATTTTTCAGGGCTTTTAGACATCAAGGGAGAAAGTCTGGCTCTATTAATATCAGTGACAAAGGTCCCTTCAAGATTTCAGCTGGGGTGAAAACTTACATTCCAAAACTGTCGTACTGTATGTTCCTGTATGTGCATATCCATGTAGTAGTAAATCAAACCAAAATAAATACACATTCCTTTAAATTGTAGTTGTAGGTTTACTTAGCTCTGTGCACTCCACAATGCTGAGACTGGAAAATAAGGCTCTCTTAATAATTCTTCTTAGGATATTTCCCCTGCCTAACATGTTATCCTGTTTCCTCCAGCACAGTTCCATCGGTCCTTTTCAATTTACTTTAAACATTGTGCAACATTCTGCTCAGGGGATCATCAGGGGAAGATGACACCATCTAATTATCAGGAAAGAACATTTCTTAAGCACTATTGCTTTTGCCAAACCCACACAGCTCTGACTTTACTTTTATATTCTGCCATGAGGCACACTGATTTAATGAGCATTCTGATTTCACAGCATCTGCCCTAAATCAACCCTCTCTCTCCTCGTCTGTTTGACAAAAGTTGTTATAGGTGGCTGTTATAGGTAAAGCTGAAAAGGGGACTGACTGTGTAGGTGGAGACAGTGATTAACCAAACTATGTCTCCTATTTGATTGACCCGCCTGGGTGGAATATGTTTTGACAATTCAAATGAATCCATTTTTGCGAGGAACTATTAGTTATTTAATTTGAATTGTATAAAGTTTTCCATCTTTGTCTCATTTCTTCATTTACAGCCAAATATCACTGGTTACAGGATAGTTATACTAACTCTGCTGCTGCATGCAATCCTTCTGTACACAAGGCCAAATTTTACTTTTAGGTATGCTGTTAAAATTTAAATGAACTGTACTCATTTGGACACACATTCATTTTGGGTCCTTATCCTACTATCATTAAACTATGACAAAGAAAATAAATGAAAATTATTGAAAACACTTCTTTGGTCATGAAAGATAGATGGATATACACAGCTGCAGTTGAAATGCAGGCATGTTAATGACTGTAAGTATTAGCATAAGTGGAAAATAGCAGTTACACTGATATAAACACACAGCATTTGCAGCAAAATTTTGCCTGCAGTCTGTGAAGTAAATTGTAAACTCAAAATTATTCATTAATGTCTACTGTTGTTCTTTGATGGTATACTTACTATGTGTAGACAAAGCTTTGATTATAGTATAGTATGATGCTAATGACACAGTGTCCTCATGTGAACAGTTGAATTCCCATTAAATCCCCATTATTAATACAGAACTCACCTGTGACAATCAGCTTGATAAAAACATAGTTGTCTGTTGCATCTTTTTTCCTTCATCTCTTTCCTTTCTCCTTATTTTCAGGTGTGTACAAACTGAAGATGAAGAGATTCTGAAGTCCATGAAATCTTGTATTAATGAAAGGCTCACTACCATTGCTCAGTATTTTGGCCAGCTGATAGAGCTGGTGTTAACACATGAGGCACAGGTTAGTTCATAGTTTAAGGAAAAAAAAGTTTTTCAAAATTATTGAATCTTGAGGGAGAGAATACAGTAACAGGAGGATTAGAATTACAACTCTCAATTTTCAGCAAATTTACGATCTGTAATTCAAATGTTTTGCAAAAAGATGTGTTTGTATTCTCAAATCTTAAATGAAATTATCTTGTGGCTCACTATGTTACTAACTTTTCTTGATATGCCTCCTTCATTGCAAGGATCTAATCTCTGGACAATGTCCTGTTAATAAAACCTTTGGATGCATTTTGTCTTCCTTTCATACTGGTACTGCTCTTAAGAAACCTTGAAAAAAGTCTCTCCTGCTCTGAGTGATTCTCATTTAAAGCTAAACTTTTTAGAAGATGTAAATGTAGCAGGTACGTTATTTTAACACACATTTTAACTAGTGCATGTTTTAGACTCTAGGAAGTAGTGATAAAATAAAGTGTTGTGTACAGGTTATATGTGTATGTGTAACCTTTTAGAGACATTGCAGGCATGATGTATAGTTTCCAGTGGTGATTAAATGTAGGCAAATACACTGAGTAATTAGGCTGAGACTGCAAACGCATTAAATTTTTTCCATTAGGCCATTCTTGAAATAGTAACAACTTGCAAGACTAACCAATCTGTCTTGACTTACACTGGTTTCTTTATTGAGATCTCACTAGAAAGCCCTTTGTACCCTCTAATCTTCCTCAGATAAAATACCCCAAATATAATTATGATCAATTAATTTGTCCATATTTTAGAGGTGATGTTATGCTGAAATTTTATGTTGTCCCTGCAGAGAAAGAGGAAAAGAGAGGCTTAGCGAACAGGAAATAGTTAAATAGTATGTGCAATTGTGCTAAAACAAAATTAATGCATGGTATTGGTCAAATTCTAACATACCTTGACGCATTAAGATAGCAAAAAAAAGTTGTGGCTCTTTCAGAAACATCCCTTAGACTTTTAAAAGGTTATTACTAGGAGTTGACAATCTTCAAAATACATTTGCAGAATTATAGTCAAACTAACAAGCTGCTTGCTAAATGCACTTTGGTTAGGATATAAGAGAACTACATGAAATGCCACATATGAGTTGTAGTGTGTAATAATTTTGCATATTGCAAACTCAGTGAGTAGGTTGTGGTTCTTTTGATGCTCATTCCTTTTGATGTGAAGAGCAGTTCTTCATTGCTAATATTTCTGTCTTTGGGCATGTTGACATCTATTGATACACCTGAAATCCTAGCCCCTTTTTCTTTTAAGGCATCAGAATTAGTTACTCTGCATCATTTCACGTGCATCTGCATGGTTGAAGACTTGAATTAGATGTAATTAATAAAAACACTTTAAAGAACAGTTTTCTGAGCTATTCAGTCAGGCTGTGCATCCACTTCTGCCAAACAACCACACTGTTTGTGGGTAGTTTGCTGCTCTGGAATAGACTGTGACTGTGTGAGAGGCCAGTACTCTTAGCTTAAATTGTGTATTCAAGAGCTTTCCCTTCTAATCAGTGTACTGGGATTTTGTTCAGGATAAGTTCATATCAAATTGTGAACTGTTATTTCTTTTATGGAACATTTTTCTAATGCTAAAGGTGGGAGAACACTACATCGTAAAAGGAAGAGAATCGAATTTGATGCTTATAACAGGGTAAAATATAGGATATTTCCTTGCACTTCTTTTAAAGTTGGATTAAATATAAAAATCCTTACCTTCCTCCTGGCAGACATAATTAATTCTTCCTCTAATGATTGTATGCACTTTCAGAAAGAGTAAAATTAAATAAAGTTCATATTCTTGTGACAGCTGTGTTTCTCTGTGAAGTGGCAATGGCACATATGGAAAAGCAAGATAACTACAAAGAAAAAAATATTTAACCTATTTCATATGTTGGAGGTATAAAATATATTTCTATACAATAATTTCCTGTATTGGTCCATGACATTTTCTGTGTAGACTGAGAATAGTGATGAAGCCAGAGCCTTAGAATATAGTGTTAGAAAGCGTATAGAAATATTCCTTATAATTAAGATGGAAACCTTGTATCGTCTTGTGATACAGCTTATACACTTAGACAACTAGTTGTCTTCTGAAAATTTTAGTTCAATCCCAGGCCGAACCCAATAATAATTTTCTAAATAGCTGAAAAGTTCTTTACTGAATGTTCTCCCACACATACCTGTTCTCTTATGCTACTCATATATATTTTTAAATATCACTACTCTTGGTTATGTCTATTCAAATTCCAGTGTTATCAGTCTGACTCCTGCACATGCATTTTTCTGTTCTCTGCGTAAGAAGCACGATGATGTGGATTAAATGAACTAGACTTTCTACACCACCTTATTTTTAAATATAACACTAATGTTTTTCATTGGAAGTAAATTATGTTTATTATCTTATGTCACACAGAACCTGCTGAGACAAATAGAATTGTCGGATAGTGTGTACGTCACTGAGTCAGCGATCAGTAATTTATTCAGCCTTACCCAGGAAGGTGCTCATCTCTGCCATATCATAGCTAAGGTAAGGGGATATATGGATTAGTCCAAAGTAAACTAGCAATACAAGTGAGTTATTTTACTTAACGCAGGGGTGATTGTGAGTTTTGAAATGTATAATACAAGATGAAATTCTGTGTTTCAGGAGACAAATAATCTAGGTTAAAGAACAACAACATTTACTCAGAGAAACATTTTTTGTTCTTCTTTTGCTGCCTTTGCAAACCTTACCCTGCAGAGTTTATTACCATCTTATTCCCATTAGATTAAAAATTAAAAAAAAAAAAAAAGAAAAAAAAAAGGGCTACAACGCCCCCAGTCTTTAATATAAAGTTCAATGCCTGTGCAAGCGACTGCAGTAGGATGGTAAGCTCCAACAGGTTTCTGGGCATTGGTCCAGCTACAGTTGTCTTTGTGCCTCCTTTGCCACCACTCCCTTCAGCATCTTGGACACCTTTTTAGTGTCTCTCCTGATAGTAACAGCCACATAAGTGGAGAGAGCCTTTATGATCGGCCACGCATATGGCAGACTACGCAGAGAAATACAAGACCTCTCTGGCTTTGAGTACAGAGGACATTAGAGATATTATAAAAGATGTAATTCTAGAAATACTTTGCATCCATTATTTTCCTTTTATGGAAGAATATCACAGTTACTTCTGGCAATGTGTGTTCTTGTTTACTGAGTAGTTGATGCTAACTTTAGGTATAAATTAATCATTCTGCCAAGATCAATGATACTGGCAATCTCTGCAGAGTTTGCGCCTTTGTGAACACTTGGATCTTGAAAAAGTGAGAAAGGCAGGGCATTGTGGGAGGTTGAGGATAAGATAATCATAACTGCAGTATATATAGAAAGAAGAAAACATTCTTTCCCAAGCTTCTGCTTATGGAGTGGTGTGCTAATCCCTTGTCCTGCTCACAGACGAGGTTAAACAGCAGCATTTTATTAATATTACTTTTGATCTGCCTTTAAATGGATGTTTGCACCATAAAAGGTGCTGCTCTGTTCTGAAGGCTGCAAATGAGGTAGACTCAAACATGTAGTGGATCCCGGCAAGGATCCTTCAGCTGGA
>JAOXJM010000041.1:54216852-54227986 GCA_026413425.1 Tringa solitaria | reverse complement strand
TGAGCTCCACTCAGTGGTATACAAAAACAAATGTTAAAATGTTGAGTATTGAGGAAGTGCAGAACTAAAAAATTGAGGAAATTTGGTCTTGTGCTTTTTATCATTGTGTGAATTCCATAACAGTTTAATTTAACAGAAGGGAATTCTAATCTTCCATGAATCAATAAATTAATTTATTGCTAAAACCTGGGTGTGTCACAGGTGTGCAAGTGAGGAAATGGATCCCCTTATGCACAGACTGCTAAGTGGTGTTTGGTTGCCAAATTACAGCAGTGATTACGTCACCTGTCCTGTGTGTCTGCAAGGTGGCAAAGGAATTGTAACAGACCAGAATTTTGAATTCAGTCACTTGAGTAGTTAGCTATGACAGTGAAAGGTGATTCGGGGGAAAAAAATATTAAAAATTCTGGAATTGCACTCATAAAGAGGGTAAGAAAGGATGCAATTTTTGCAATGATCTCAAAACCTCCCACAGATACAGAAGTTCCCTTGAGAATTGTCATATTACCTTTGGTAAAAACTAGCCAGAAAAGTAGAATGTTTATTTACAGTGAAAGCAAAATTCAACAATTTTTTTCATGTAACCTTGAAGTCTTACTCTCCATGATAGTATGTGATCCTGTGGAACACTGTTTTTATCTTTTTTTTCTGTCCCAAGCTATAAATTACTACTCTAAAGCACATCAAAATCTCGAACATGCAAACAAAGAACCATGATAATATCGGAGAGCTGCAGTATTATAGGAACTAGTTTCTCACTTTACATTTTGGTAAGAGTTTTGGTCTTCTGTCTTCCTTCCTCTCCTCCCCTGCCAATATTTTACCAAAATGTAAAAAAGCTTTGAAACGCTAATCCCTCATGCTGAAATGTCACCTATAATTTTATTCCACCTGAAGGCATTCTTTGACCATTTTTTTTTTTAGCATGTAACTTTGTAATCTGCTGCGAAAGAGTCATGTTGCTGACTCACCCTGGCAGCCAGTTAGTCATTCTCACTAGCTGTCAGAAGGATAAAGACTGAGATCTCTAACACAAATGAGTAGTAGCAAGGGCTAAATAAGAAATTAAGGGAGAAAACCTAAATAATAATAATAAAAAATAATCCTTGAACTCTGAGCTAATAGAAGAACCAAAGTTTCAAACCATAGTATGCATTGTTCATCTAGAAGCAACTACACCGTTGTCAGCATAATGGAAATTCTACAAGTTTAGTTAATTTTAAAAGCAAAAAGAGAAAACGAGGAAAGGAATACTCAAGCAGAGTATTTGTTGCACATACCCAGAAAAAATTTTAGTCGGGTTTCTGTCTGCAGATGTCTGTCTTTGGAACCAAATGTTGCTAAAATACTCCGCTGTCAATTCTTATGATACCAAACAATGTGACTACCTTGCTGCATTATTGTCTAGGATTGCATTGCAGGGACGTATTCTCAAAAGTCTTTTTTATTACATTATATATATCTCTTAGATTGTGATCCTGGGATCTTTCATATTACAAATTATAAATTAGTCTTAGTTGTTAAAACTGCCTTCATGTTCTGAGAATATAAAGAGACACTAAAAACCAGAAATTATAAATTTTGGGTGGACTTGAACAACTGTCAAAAATTAGCATTACTTGAAGTAGACTGGTTCTAAATTGATTTGGCTTCATGACAACCAGAAGAATAAGTAAAAATCAGTTCTAGAATTATAATAAATAAATGCTGGGACACAGAGTGATAAAGAAAGTCTTCCATTTCACTGGTGATAATTAGAGTCTAATAGCAACTGTATGGAACAGGATACTATAATAATAGAGAGAGGCAAAAATGAAGATAATGACGACAGCCATACCTGCTTATTACAGCCTTCTTTGGAGAAGGCTTGACTGAGTTTTGTATGAATGTACTTGCTCTGAGAAGCTTCTAATACATCTTGGCCTCACCTTCTTTGTATGTCAGTTTCTTTTCTAACAAGGATTTACTTTGCAGATTTCTTTGGAGATCATCTTTCAAACTAATTATAAATATTGCCCTCTATCATGAGGAAAGGCTTGATGAGAATTCACTGAATTTTGAGTCATTTCAGGCTGAAACTGCAAAATATTACACCTTAGAGCTGAATGCCTTTTTTCTCCCGTCTGTTCACTCAACTTACTATGCGCAGTGGGGCTTCTTACACTTATGACCTCCTTCACATACTCTGGGTGATTTTGTTATCTAATGCTAGCCCTTCTGAACAGCATCTCAGGGATGTCTCCACGAAATTGAATTCCTGTTAATGAATATATATATAGGAGAAAATATAAATATAATATGAATATATATATAATATGAATATAAATATAGGAGAGAATTATGTCATCAAGCAGTCAAGGAATTTCTCCTCTCTTTCAGTTACTGTTTTATAGAGTAGTTGTGGCCTGTGCCAGATGAAACTTGAATTACAGAAAGAGCAGTGTGTTATTTGGTCAAAAATTAGAAATGCCAAAAAGCCTGCAAAGGACAAATAAAAGCATGCTTAGACATTTTGGGATCTTTTGGAAAGGTGCAAGTTAATCTCCAAAGCAAGCAAAGCTCAGTGCTGTGATGTTTCTTTGTCTGAATGGTACTGGTCTACCCATTTGACCAATTTATGTGCATCTCTGTCAGATGGAATAGTTTTGTCATCATTGCAGAAGATACAGGGGACAAATCTTGAAAAACGAGAATAAATCCTGAGGAATGCTGAGGTCCCAGTGAGGCGAGTGTTTCTGACAAGCCATAGAATCAGGCTCAGTACTTCCTGCCTATTCTGTATTTCACTTGCAGCTCTCTAGGTTCATTACTTGTGATCAATATTTTACAGCCTGGTAATGGCACACGGGGCACAAAATAAACAGTTTAGATCTCTTCCTGACAAATGCAGTGATAAATCACTTCCTGTCCATCAGAGGCAAAAGCAGGGCATCAATTTGTCATACAGAAAGCTTGAAGGAAATGTGCCAACATCACTTGAGCTTTACAAGTATCATCCACAAATTTCTGCTTATTAAGACTAAAGCAGAGAATCAGATGATCTGTGATTTCACTGAACTGTGGGGACTTTCAAACTTATAATAAATTTTTTTTTAAAAAAATCCCAGTTACCTTAGGTTTGGGGACAACAGAATAATAGCTTTTTTCTATATTTTTCATAGATAATTTAATTACTGTGTGGGTGAAATATCAAAATCCTTTTGTAGAAGGAAAAATACGACTGAATTATATTTTTGTTAGTGTACTGGCCCTTTTTTATTTTAAAGGGTCAGAAATGTCTTTTTTCAGTAGGCTACATATAGCAGTCCTAGATATAAAGTAACTCATACAGTTACTTTAACATAACATACAGTTACTTTAACATAACTTCTTACAATTCCAGAAATAACTTTTATTCTTAGCAAACCTCAGTAATCCTACTGTTTTCACTGATCTCACAGAAATTACATATACATTTACAAAGACATAATTTAAAACTTCTATCTTGAAAATATATTGAGGTGCTAGTTTTGTCTAATTATAATTTTCTTATGAACCAGTATCTATTTTTGCTAGACTGAATGGCTTTGCTTGCTCTATTATTTTCTACTCTATTCTAGCAGAACTAGTATAAAAATGTAGAATTCTGAAAATGAGTATGGATTGTAGTCCAGAGGTCTTATGTCAGTACAACCTGTTGAGCTTTCAAATAACACAAATAGTTGAGAAGAAAGAAGTTATTGCTGTGTAACTGAAAAATATTTTTATATAAAAGCTACTGAAACGTGCTTAAAAAGAAGGGTGAATATTACACTTGGTCCATGATTCCAACTATTTTTAATTTACTACTGTAATCTGGCTACTTAATCTGTCATTAATATTTTAAATGCTTTCCTCTTCTTTATATGTCTACTTTTGCATAATATAAAGCATCTGTAGTGTACCTGATGGAATAACATTTTGAAATGAGGAACCATACAAAAAAACCACCCATCACATGAAGTGCATATATTGTCTGCATTTATTTATATCTTTTCATTTATTATGTGAACTTTGCTAACACATATGTTTACAAGCTGTATTGGAAATGATTAAGGATAACTACTTTAAGGATATATATACTCAAATCTTTGACTGTAAGGGTGTTTATATACTCAAACCTTTGTCATCATTGCCATATTTAAAGAAAAAAGTGCAGGAATACAAATTTTATGTGTTAGAGGATGAAGATATGGATTGCATCTGTATAGAACTTGAAACCTATTTCCACATTATTTTCAGTAGCATTTTGAGCATATGACCTTCTCTCTTATATTTTAGCATTAAGTAAATATTGTATGGATCTCAGAAATGTAGAGGAATAGAAAGTACATGCTAAAAAAAATCTGTTTTAAACTAATAGCATATGGTTGAACTATCACTTAAATGTCACTCTAATTGCCTATTGATAATTCTTTGTAATTTTCACATGAATGTCAAGTTTAATTTAAATTGTGCTTGTAATTGGTAAAAGTCAATCACTTAAGTACACCTCCCACTGAGGCTATATTACTTTTTCATCACTTAGTGTATAAGCATTAATCAACTTGAGCTCTCTGTGTGAGCTTAACATCTTCTTTGTTGGTGTTGTGATGATAGCTAATTCGGATAAATTACTAAAGGAATTTGCCCCCCATTACACTCTCAGTTAAATACTAGGGAAATATTCAGTTCTGATTTTCCTTTTCCCCTGTAGGAAGGAGGTGTAGCTGCTCTCTTTAAGATCTGTCGCCAGGATTGTTTCAGGTGCCTTTATCCCCAGACTCTGAGAACTTTGGCATCCATTTGCTGTGTAGAGGAAGGGATGCACCAGCTGGAAAAGGTAGGCACTTCAGCATTATCAACTGCATCACAAAACAGAGAAGTCCTACTTTAATCTCTTCTAGGAATTGATAACTTGGTGATGTTTGATGCTGTGCTCCATACTATGCTTGTTTTTTCCGTGCGGAACACATTTTCAGTCTTTACAAAATTAATTCCAGCAATAACATTATCCTATTCAGTTGCTGGCACAAATAAGCTTCCTAAGGGGGGATAATTTTAATAAAACAGTTGAACATGTTAGTAACTACGTCAAAAAACTAGGGAACTTATGATCTCTGGACTCTCTGAAGTGTTTGTTTAGAAACTTCAATATTTCAGATAACCCTTAAAACACAGAAAGCTTTATACCTCTTCAAATCTTTTCCTGGCTCTCAGGTAGGGCACCTATTTGTGGTACTGCAGTAACTTGTAAGGGTTGTAATTGCACAGAAAGAACTGGGACAGATATAGCAGCTAGCCAATAGAAAAATGTGTCTGCTAATCAGCAACAAGTCTCATAAAAGCCAATTTTAACTGAGATGGCAAATATCAAAACATTATCCAGATAAAATTATATCAACTGCTTAGGCTTCATTCCCTTCTCACTCTCACTACATTTTGCTGTGTTTTGTAAATGAACACTTCTGGTCACTAAATCATGATCTCATTCTTTGTATTTCATAAAACAGTCATCTTCCACAGCTGAATAATGGCCTCTTCAAGTTGATGATAAATGATTTCAGTGCCACTTTACATTGACGTATCTTGTAATTTACTGCCCAGAATTCAAGCAAACCATGACAGAACATCTGCAGCAAAAAGCAAGTCTCTGAGTTTACAGTAAATGAAGATGACTTAAATTTTTTTGACATAATACTGCTTTAGACTGACACCAGAATCAGTCTAAAGGGATCTTTCATTATGTCCGCTATAACAGTGGAATTAATAGAGTTAGAAATGGAAAAGATTGATACAACTCACCTGGTCCAATTCTTGGCAGTGTCAACATGCAAGTGGCCCATATCAAAGCTGACTAAACAGGAGTCCTAGAAAAAGTGATAACTCTCAAGATCATATGTCTTTGATCTACTTTAGTCTTGGCCACAGTAAAATTGCTCAGGGTAAATTTTGTCCCAGATTTGAAGTAGGGTTGAAGTAGGGTTTAAAGGATTTTTAACAGCAATCCCTACCACTGCTTTCAGTAGTTTGTTTTTCAGCTATGCCTTTAGTCCTTAAATCACGTCTTGTCAAAACCTATGTCTACAACATGAGGGGCTAGAACATTAATCCTACTCATGTGACTGAACAGACAGGTTTATGACAGGACTATTTGGTTATCACTTTGTCAACTTTTTTACCTAAAATTGTGTTGCTGAGGTTCGATATGTTATAGGGGTCCAGGACATGCCTGGCTTTCTAGTGGGGGATAACAGGATATTTCGTATAAAAAACAGTATTTTGATGTGGAATGCTACTCCATGCAGTTTTTTATGTTGTCTTCTTTAAATAAGAATGATTTCTTCTTTTAAAATTTGAAGCACTCTTGAAAAGAACAAAAAAAAAGGTTAACAATATTAGCATTCCTATCATTACAGAAATTACTGTAGCACTTCTTATCTGGCAGGAAGGGCAGCTTCTATTATCTGACTAAATACCTGGGTGGTGGTAAAACATTTAATTTGCTCTAATGTGAATATCATTATGCCACCTAGTGCATTAAAGCATCAGTGCAATTTGAACTTGATTTTTAATGACAGAAACTTCATTCAAACAAATAAAGCTTGGCCTCCATACTGTTCAGGTTAGGTAATTCAAGATTAAAAAAAATAATTAATAAAACCCACAAAACTCAAACAAACCCCACCCCCTCTATTTTTCAATTAGATTTCACAATGACTGAAGTGTTTAAAAGACCACTTGAAAGCAGCAAGAGCTATCATTTCTAATGGAACATTTGTCTGGGAGGTGAACTAAAAGGGGATGGGTATACTTCCTGCAGTAATTGCAGTGCTTAATTACTAAAGACATTAGGAATATTGTTTATTTATCCAGTGCTTTTTGATCTTACCAATTCAGTAGCAACACAAGAAGGTAAGGAGAACATCTGTGTTAATGCAGATGGTTATTTAGAAAACAAGAACGTCAGTAGTTCACAGGAAGCAATCCAAGTAGAGTGTTTTAACACTTTTCTTGGGGTTTAAGATACTTGAATATTAGGCTTTCTTTACAATTAGTGAAAATTTAATGTGAATAATACTCTATTGGATTTAAACAATTTGTCTTGAGTTTTTTGGATTGCAATTTGAAAATACTGTCCTCATTTACTAATGAAGGAAAGAAACAATTGAGTGCTTATTTCTGAAGATGTAGAAAATTGCCATTTTAAGCAAAAATATTTTCCTCTTTTTAACAAAAAATAAATTCTTGTTCTTCCCAGTTACACATCTTTAAATATATATCTGCACTACTCTCTTACCAGCACACTTAAAAAACCCGTTATTACCTTTTCATCATCTTGATAAACAAGATGATCTTTGCTATAATTACAATGACCAAGTAGTTGTTGCAATGACTAGCTTTTACTTTTACAGGTGAAGTCTAGTTGGCTGTATGTACAATAATGCAAAATCAGTTGGTTAAAATGTCAGTTTAGAATAGTTATTATTTCACTTGCCAGTACTTTGCTGGCTTTTGAAAAGGTACTATCACTTTGTACATTGAACTGCAGAGCTCTAGGAACTCACTAACAAGTTAGGCAATTAAAGTAGATAGATAGTGAAGAAATAGCCTCATTTTGTGACCGAGGACTGTGTGTAAATAAATGTTCTACGTAACCTGTGCTCCACAAGTGGTAATTATAGTGCTTCAAGCTGCTTATGGATATCTGGTTGGTTGGTACACTTTAACTTCATAATCCAATGTGACATCAGCAGGTTTGAGATCATTCTTTGGTGTCAGCTGCCCAGCCAGTCCCACTTCAGAGAGAAGTGCAGAGACCCTGAAAAAGCAATCAGAATTTTTCTGTAGCTGCCTGTCCTCGTATCCAAGAGAGCTTTGTCATCTGTGTCTTGTGGCACTTGAGCATGCAAAGTTTTTAGGAGAAAGCTCACTGCATTAGTAAGGATAGTTATTAGAGAGGTTATTAGATGGTTATTAGAAAGGATGGTCTAGGCATTCCAGAGTTTATGCAGAGATAACAAAAAAATACAAGTGATAGATAATACAGAAAATAGCTAAAATTTGTAAAACCAGAGGAACTGAAAGAAGGTTGGGGAAGGTGAACATGACAGTGTTAGTGCTGCATATGCAGACCTGGTCATACATCTAGCCCTGAAGTTTGGGACAGAAATACAATGATATAGTGGGAGATTCATTCTCAACATAGACATTTGCTGAGGGTTCTAGAGGAAAGAATATCTGAACCTGCATGAGTGTGCTTTGAAAACTTAATTCACCTCAAGTGTTTCCACGGAAGGACTGTTGAAGGCACAGAGTTTGGATAGATTAACATGTTCATTAATTGAAACTTAAGGTTAAAATAAATAAATAATTGTGATTTTGATTGTCTGATAATGTACGTCCTGCAAATTACATTCAGAATTACGTACTTCAAGTACCATTTTCATTGTCAAGACAAAATCTAGGAGATATTGTCTTCAACATGAAGCAACCTTGCTGGGAAAAAAGGGTCTGTATTTCAATGCAATTGTACATCTTTAGCACACTGTTTGCCTAAAGCATTTCTTCAGCCCTTTTTCCTTCCTGAGGCTGCACTGGGTCCTTTTATTGCAGAGCTCTGAACAAAGTGCATATGCTGACATGCAGCCTCATTAAAGCCTAAAGACTGTGGCAGTTTCTCTGCTTCAGGTCAGTCTATACAATTGCTTCTTGTTGACTGGTGCTAGAAGGCGTAGCTTTCCAATTTTTGCCCTATATTGAAGCTCAGTTGTGTGACTTCAACGGGGGTAAACTTCCTGCTGCAATAAAAGAACTGCAGAGGTAGTTCAGAAATAAATAGCAAACAGATAGTGCAGTGTACTGCATTTTTTACTGTGCATGTGAAACATTATTACATTAAAAAGCTGCAACTCAGCTGGGACCTAGATCAAGGCTCAACTGCCACAATAACATAATTATTTATACAAATAGTCATTCAAGCAGCTGCCTAAATATTAACACTGTGTAGTGTATGTTTACTTACACTATTTGAATTACTGGTGACAACAGTTCTTACTTTCATTGATAAAACCTTTTTTATAAGAAATGACACAGCTTTTATCAGTGTGCTTTAAGCAAAATTGCCTAGGTATAGATTATAAATTGCTTTGAATCCTTTATTTAAAGCACATTATATCAAATTACCTCCAGAAAAAAAATATGCAAGAGGGAAGAATACAAAGCAAGTACAAGAGGGAAGTAAGTACAAAGTGTACAATTTTTGTGGTTGGGAAACTGCATGAATTTCATGAAAACTTCTTAAACATGGGTGACCTAAAATCTATTGTTCACTGTGAACCCAGCCTGATTTTTAAGAACAGCCATGATCTTACACACAATAATAATTTCTGCATGACTGGGATGTAATCTGTCAATGATATATAAGAGAATCAAGCTTTTGTTGGGAATTAAGTAAAATATTCATTACAGAACCTGCAACTACAATTTAATCATAGCTTTTGGGTCAACGTGAGTTGATTACTTCATTCAGCTCAAACACCTCAAACATTAACCTCAGTCAAAACCAGGGAGTAACTTTGTTTCAGATGAGTATTTGTGTTGCCTTAAATCTCAGCTGCTAAAACCATTAAGATTCAAGTAAGTAGCTGTAAGGTGAGGCAGAAGTGAGAATGATGGAGAGGACTTTGATTAAGAGGGCTTGGATGGCCTGGTAAGACTGATAGTGTCACCACTTTCGAAATCTGAACATGAAAGTTAGCTGATCGCCCATGGATTTCATTGTCACAGCATGTGAATGCCCCACAATCATGATTGTTTTTGTAGTACCTGGTATATGATGGAAATAACTTCTTACCATACAAGACATCACAAATTTACCTGATCTGAATGAACTATATAGCTCTCTTCATATCTAAATATTCCAAATGCAAAATACCAAGGGAAGCAAAACATTGGTAATGTTCTCCTAGAAATTATGTGTGACAGAGAGAAGCATAGATGGCCACATATAAAAATGTGTCTGCAGGTGGCTTGCTTCTTTTAAGAAGTACATAGCAGTGTGCAGCTTGCTAAGCTGCAGTGAAATGTTGATTTTTATTATGGCAAGTACTGGCTTATGCCCAGGTCTTCCAGAAATGAAAAAATCTCAGGAAGTGCAGAGGTCTGCCTCAGACAGGTAGCCTCCCTCACTCTTCAGAGAAGAGCTTTGTGTTAAAATTTTTTTTCTCCTGATTAATATATGAAAAATTCTTATGGATCATTTCCATTATTTTGAATCCAGTTAGTTTCAGAACAAGGGGTTAGATCAACTGGTAACATGGTAAAAATTATATAGATATTTTATTCTAAAATGAGTTGAATCCAAGAGTTTATAAGATTAAGCTTTTTTTTTTCCAGAAAAATATTTTCAAGAAAGCCATAGTTTTCAAAATTTAGTTTTAATTAGTAAAAAGTCAAATTTCATGTTATTTTGATTTTCCTCATATCGAGATGGATCTTCTTGTGTTCCAGTTTGTGCCCATTGCCTCTCAGTGGTGCTCACAGGGCACCACTGAGAAGAGCCTGGCCTAATGTGTTTGTTGACAAACACATTCTCAACAGTGCTTTATGAAGTGGAATATCATTCTTTTTTGTTCCCCAAAGTAGTGCTTGTGAAGCTTTATGGCTGGGAAGAGACCGGAAACTTTCTTTCTCTATGCTTAGAACCACAGAACACAGGCTTGTGGACTAAGAGCATGTGAAATGATTTAGTTGAAAAGAGTTCAACTGATGTGTTCCTTTTACAACCCTTTGGCTGAAGAGTCATCTCTTCTGTTTTGCATAATGGCACTTTTTCCCTCTGAGAACATTGTTTTGGCTCATCTTCCATGGCTGTTTGCAGCCAGGCTTTGAAATCATGCTTGTGAAGTTACAAACAGTAAGCAGGAACGGATAGAGATTGCTGCTGTTCTGAATTTTGAGAGAGGAGGATAACCCTTTAAAGATTAACTTAGGTAACTTTTGACATACGGTGCAGAGCACACTGAAACTTGGTGTCATTGATAGCTGGAGCTGAGAATTATGTCTCAGTGTTGTTGCTAGGTAATTACAGAATCACAGAATTGTGGTGGTTGGAAGGGACCTCTGAGATCATCGA
>JAOXJM010000041.1:54179644-54192305 GCA_026413425.1 Tringa solitaria | reverse complement strand
AGGAATTAATGTGCATGTTATGAGGAAGCATTGAATAGACAGAATGCAGTCTGAACAACACACCTAAGAAAGAGTCTTGGTGAGCACACAACACAAATGTGGGTTTGTTTTTGTTTGACTGTTAAAGTATATTTTAGTGCTAAGCCTTTATAACTCCTCATTGTATCTATAAATTGTCCAAGAAACATACAAGGCAATTGACCCCTTTTCCAGAACTTCAAATAAATAAATAGGTAAGGTCAGGTTTTAAAACAGTTACTCACTGAAATTTCTAAAAGCTCTGATTGTTTGTAAACTGTCTCTATAGTTGCATTATTTTAATTTATATAAAGATTTTAATTAATGCATTTATGTGGATTTGACATAGACATGTCCATAATTAATTACATAAATCTTCATGCTCTGTCTCCTCTAAGTCCATCTACCTACCTACTTGACAACATGATGAGTTATTCAGGTATATATTAAACAGGGGGAGAAATGTACTCCTGTTAATTTGAAAGTTCACAGATTATGTCCTTGCCTCCAGAGAACCTTCCTTTGCTGGTTGTTAACAGATGATAGTTTTTTTCAGTTTAAGCTGTCCCACTGTCTATGCTCTGTTGTAGTCTTTCATTGTGTCAATGAATCACCTATATAACAGAGCAAGGTGTGCATATGTGATATATCTGCTTAAACCGTGTAAGTTTAGAACACTTCAGACACTCTAAAAGCATAAACCTATGTACATTTTACTTATTTTTCTGTTTCCATTCCAAATAAGCAAGGGGTATACAGACCTAGCTTTAATGTGAGAGTTGTGCAAGCTCATCAAGTCCATTTTGGCCAGGGTCTCTCCTTAATAGTATTTTTTGATCCTGCAATAGTTTTGTGACAAATTCAGAAAAAAGTGGCAAAAAAAAAGTCTCTGAAGAAATTACTGCACACTCAGGCTCGAGTCTCATACTGGGACACACTCAGACACTTAAGACATCTGTCAGAACAGATGTGTTTGCTTGACCAAAATCAATTCTGCCAAAACATTAAGGGAGAAGGAGATGTAAGACTTCTTGCTGGTCAACAACTTTTATGCTGAACATCAACAACTTTTATGCTGAACATTTTTGTATTTGCTGAAATGAAACTCCTTATGTCCTAAGTTCCACGAAGTTTAAGTCATTTTTGAAAATAAACTGAGTAGTTTAGCCACAGCCAAGAAAAGAGAACTGTAAACCCATCTTTGGTCGCAAAAGTATTTCCTGAGTATTTCCAACCTACACCTATTGTTTTTCCATAGGTTGATGGGATACTGTGCCTGGCTGACATTCTTACTGATGATACCCATTCTGAAGCTACTCATGCAGAAGCAGCAGCAGTAATTGCCCAGATCACATCTCCACATCTCACATTCACTCAGCATCTCAGCAGCTTTCTGGAAAATATGGAAGAAATTGTAACAGCACTTGTCAGTAAGTTCTTTTGGGGACTTATGAGTCTTTCCAGTTAAAATGACAGCTTGGGGTAGGACTCCCTTTCATTAGAAATATTCCCTAAATAATGTTTATCATTCTCTTCTTAACAGATAAACAAACTCAGTAATTTTTAATTTGGAATCAGGGCATTCTGTAATTACATAGTATTTTTTAGTCCAGTCCATATTTGAATGGAATTTATGCATATTTTTCAAAATAATATCTGTGTGAAATTCTACTATTAGAGCTACAGAAAAGACTCAGTAAAGTATCCTCTAGTCTCCTGTTTGTCTGTATAAGATCGGTTTCCAATAGCTGCTAACCTTTATGCCCACTGTATTTTCTAAACTTGCTAGAACTCAAGCTCACCACTGCATCTACATTTGTATGATATTTCAGAGGAAAAGTACAGTATATAATAATCTATGGGCATTGTTACAAGAGAAAAAATAATCTGTGTTTCTTGTCTAGGCTTCTGATCCAGGGTAAATGAGGCAAAGGTAACAGCAAGCTTTTCCTTAACATGGGACAGTGAGGACACTTCAGAAAAAATATGATATTTCTCATGACTTTCTGAAGAGAGTGCCTTATTTCTGGCACTGTGCTCCATCCCTCTCAAATACCAGAAGCTTTCAATAAAGCATTGTCTTCCTATCTGTGATCTGGAAACTCAGAATTTCCCAGAGCTTCATGTCAGAAAGTACAATTTGGGTATCTATTTTGATTTCTCATGTATCAATACATCTGGGTATTTCTGTAATGAGCTTAATTAGTTAAATTAACCTAGTTACAGTTAAAATTACAGCACTTCAATTTTCATGCATGTTTCTGTTTTGTTTTGTTTTAATAGAACAAAAAAAGAGTATAGTAGTGCCAGTGCTGGAGGATTCTGCAATGGCTGGGAATTAGCTGAGATGTATTTAGGCATTCATTGGCATGCCCAAACAGAACTAGTACTTCAGAAATCAAGGAAACAATTTATTCCTGATGACCAGACTATCCAGCAACAAATATTGAAAGCTCTGCCCTGAACCAGCCCTGAATCCAGTGGGTGGAATTAACCTGTGCTGAGCTTGGTTCTGCTGTAGCTAGACTGCTAGAGGCATCTGACCTGACTTATTTAAGGTGATTTTCCAGGTTATTACAGTTTGCCATAGTAAAGGAACAATCTGAACAGCCTATCCAGAAGATATTAGCAGGTGGACCATATCCCTGATAGTCACTGTTTAAGTTCCACAGGAATTTTAGTAGTATATGCTCTGCCCAATAAATGTGAGCATTAAAAATAGAACATGTATAACTTTGGAAGAGCCCTTTCACTAATCACACGCCAGTTTCCTTGTAATATTTATAACTCAGTAATTGAATTACTGTAATATGTTTAATTTTTAAGCCATGCTGAAATTCACTTGCCAGGTGATTCAGATCTTAGTTAAAATACATGTGTGCAAGGAATTAAAAGGGAGCTGTGTCTTCAGCACTTCTTATTGAAGCTGTAAAATATGCAAGATGATCTTTGACTACAGAGAAATAGGTTTATAGACAGGCATCATGTATACCTACCTTGTTCTAAAGAATAGGATATATAACAGAATTATTCTCTTATGGGTTAGTTACTGTTAGCCTTCTGCCTCCTGTATTTAATTTTATTTAGTTATATCAAGCTTTATGTTGAACAACATTCAGTGGAATATTCCCTGTACAATGGTATACTAGGTAGACCATCTCATTAATTAGATGTGAGTTAGAAACACTTGGTGTTTAGCTTCATATTTACCATCTTTTACCTGCTTTTTTTTACCTGCTTTTGTGGTTCAAATTAATGTGCATTCATTTGAATAACATTAATATTGATTATAAAGCACCCTAACAATGTGACATATTATATAATTGACAAAATTAAGATTATTTTCTTTATTTTGTTTTGGTTTTTATCTTCATAATTATGAACTTAGACTTACATACTAAGATTACTAATGCAAGTTGCAGATGCTTAAGTACTGCTTTGAAACACCTAACCCTGTTTTTTTGCAATGAAGGAATTACTTTTATTCAAGTTATTTTATGCATTCCTAGAACTGTGCCAAGAAGCCTCGTCTGGGGAAGTTTTCCTGCTGGCTTCAGCAGCTCTTGCCAACATTACTTTCTTTGATACCATGGCTTGTGAAATACTGCTCCAGTTAAATGCAATGAAGATTCTTCTAGCAGCATGTTCAGACAAACACATAGTGGATACTCCATATTCCCGAGATCAGGTGAGCAGTTTCTCAGCAAGATGCTGTCTGAGCACATTTGTATAAAAGTCAACTGATTTCAGCTCTATAGTTTTTTTTTTTTATATATAGTCAAATATAAATTGCTTTCTTGTCTTCAGTTCTTGGTTCTTTTCAATATATGGTTCTTTCTTTACCTGCTTCTGTCCCTTTTTATTATAAGCATTATGAATTATGACAGCTTTTAAAGTGAGTTTGAAAAAAAAAAAAAGAAAAAGGTGATATTCCATATTTCTAATATACTAGAATATTCTTTTTGTTTTGTCGTGAAGATGGCCAAACAGTGACACAGAGGCACAGAGAGGCTATGGAATCTCCATCTTTGGAAGTACTCAAAACTTGACTGGACAGTGCTTTGAGGCAAATAAGATATATATGGAGCCTGCAGCCTAAATACACAATTGTCAGTTCAAAGATGAATTAGCTCCAAAAGCTGACTAAGCTAATCCTCAGCCCACTGACGTTGGTAGGCTTTGGAACAAGTCCTAACTGTGTGGTAGATGGTTTGCAAATTTTACTGGTGAATATGGCTGATGTACTTTTGGATTTCCTGTTCTTTTTCACCAGTTTTTTTAGTAAAGGGACAGAAAATTACGGGTTTGTTATAATGCACAGATGAAGTCAGAGAGAATTCTGTAATTCCTCTCAGGTACTGCCATGCAATAGAAGTGTTGCAGAAGCACTGCTTATTTGGCATCTCGGGATGAATTTCTCCTCAGCAGAGTAATAAATATGAGGCTTGAGGGTTTCAATAGCTAAGGGATGGAAGTTGCTGGTCAGCTCTGTTAACCTACTTCTGTTTATGGGACACTATGAATATATCTAACTAAAAGTCCATAATTCAGGCCTTACAAGCCCATTTCCTTCCCACCTCTGAAGTAGCCAAAAGATGATTTATGGTAGACTTGGGATCTGCATTGCCACAGAAAAATCTGAGTACCCTTCAACAGGAGCCAGGCCATGAAAATCAAGGCACAAGGGACCTTAGACACTGATTATTTGTGTTCTAGAGGGGTTGCAGGGCTGCTTTAGCTTATATTAAGAGCACTCAGAAGCTTTCCAGCTCAGCAGTGTTTCTGAAAAGATGGAGTTAAGCTGTAATTACTATGTTGCTCTTTGGGCAAAGTCAAGGACATCAGCTGTGGTGTTTGACATGGCCGTATACTATTATTACATATGTAAAATTCTTCGAGGTCTTTTTTTTATTTCTCCTGTACGCTCTCATAGTTTTGATTTCCTTATTTATTTATGCCCTCATCTTAATTCTGCAGTCAGTTGTGGATTTGCAGTTTGCTCTGTGGGTAGCGTAGCAAGCCCCTTCTTTGTATGAGGAAGGCAGACATTTAAAGAAATATGTATGACTTTATTAGGTAACAGACTAGTTCCAGGCCTTTTGCAGCTTGCAGGACATCTCATTAGCTAGAGGAACAGAAAACTGAACAGCTTCCTTCCGAGAACTGAGGAGATTTCATCCCTAATAACCCCTTACATTCCTTCTTGGAATGAAAAACTAGATCAGAAACGTGTGATGTTTTCTGTGGTGTGCTGCAGTAAGTTTCTGAGCTGACTTCTTGTTATTTCTGCAGCAATGGGGACTATGAAATCCTGCCTTGTGTTGCTCTGTTACTGAGCATCTGGTGCTCAGGTGGAATCAGAGAGCTGCTCATCTTGTCTTTAAGAGCTGTCAGTGGTGCTAGTCACGCAGTTTTGGTTATGCAAGAGTCAAGTCTTTGAATTCCTGAACAAGTGTGTGTTTGAGTAGATTGCTTACCTTTCAAAAGTGTACTTGTTTCATTGTTTTGGGGGAAGGGGGAGAAGGGTGTCTGCCAATTATGACAGTTTGATGGAATATTTTGCTTTTTAGTTGTTGCAATGAGGAAAACATACTCGGCTAGAGAGAAAAACAACGCTCCAGTACTGAATTTTATAAGGGTGTTCTAAATTGCCATTTTGTCTTTTGAATATATACTTTAATTCCCTTTAGGTACATAATATAGTTACTAACTTTTCCTATTATATATATTATTATGTCCCAGCCAGTAGCCATTGGCCTAAGTACAAGTAGGTTAAAATTGAGTAGGATTGGAAATTTTTTGATTCAGAGTTATATTTTGGAATATGCAACCCCTGTGGAATACATTTTTATGGACTAATATCCATTCTGAATGATCAAATCATCCCAGCCTGTAAAATAGAGGAATTGGAATTAAGCTATACTAAATGTTGAAACAATTAAAGTAAGAATAACGAAGGAAATAGGAAATACAGCAAAATATGGTCTAATTATCATAAAATGTTATAAAGGAACCCCTCAAACTTAAATGCCCTCTTTTTCATACAGGACTTTAAGCAACAGTTATCCTACAGAAAACTGCGCAGTATTTCTAAATGCATTACTACTTTAGCATTACTGCTAATTTAAGAAAATTGTAATTTGCTAAAATAGACTGAAGCATGCTCACTGTAGGCCAAAAATGGGAGAAAGACGGCTGAAATACAAGAAAGGAACAGTGAGTTTTGTTTTCATTTCTGCCATTTTATCTCATGTTAAAGTTACAGTGTGTCCTTCTATACAATCTTTCTAAGGACAGCTAGCACTGATTAGTTATCACCCTCCACAACAGTATAAATATGTAACATTCTGCCCAGAAGTTGGATATCAGATGTATGTGTTGCCTGTAGAAAGTATTTTTATGCTCAAGCACCTCTAGAAGTGTTTTGTCTTTTGACTTCTGGAAAGCTTTTGTACGCAAATGGTAACAAACCTTTCCTGCCTTCACTATCTGAAAACCAATCTCCTCCCTCTAAAATTTCCCAGGCAGTGTTAGATTAGGTCAGGTAAGAAATCTAGAACTGAGTGCTGTGCTTAATGATGAACAAGACAATAATTGTTCATTTTATAGAAGCATGTATTGCTTCTGTAACCAGCAGTATTACATGGAGATTGCTTATTTTTTTTAACAAAATATTTCATATAAGAGTCATCAGATAAAGCATAATTTCCAGATGCTTTAGCCTCTACTTTTGGGTCAAAAGGGATATGAATGTGCCGTGTGCTTTTTCTTGCTGCAGATATTTATTTTCTGGATAGCAGCAGTTTTTTACTTCAAAGGAGCATCAAAATATTCTTTCACAAGGGTTCATACCTAAAATCAGCTGTGTAATGTATAGAGTCAGATGTCTTAATGGAGTTTAAGCACTGTCAGAAGGCTTTAGCTAAAACCCTTATTATTCAGAGCCATCTTTAACCATCATCTTAGACTCTACACAGAAAAATATGAAATATGTATGTTTGTGCACAGTATGTTTATATATAATAAAATTTTTCTCTCTGCATTCCCACTTGTCTCTTCAGTGTTGCTAGTATTCTCACCTTACCTGTGAAGTTGTGGAGGTACAGTCTAACAGCTTTTGATCTTCTGTTATTTAGGCAGACAAAGACTTAATGTGCAGTGAAAACACCAATTTTAAAGTGGTTATTTCTAGGTCTAAAATCAGTAAATTATGTTTCAAAAAAGTTTGAGGTGGAAAAAGGCTTTTATGTTGGAAGGAGAAAATGGAAATAGTTGCTGCTTTTTTTCTGCTAAATTTTTTCCTGTTTTCTTGATGTTTTGGAGATGCTGCAGGCTGTGAAGCTAGGCTTTCTGTCTCATTTAAGATTTTAAACCCTTAATAAATTTTATTCTTCCTCTAGGTTCCAGATCCTTTTCTCTGCTTTTCTATTTTTTTCAGAGCATTTACATTTTCCTTTTGTTGCCTTTTCCCCCCTTTTTTTCTCCTACATGGGAGATTGAAAGGTCAAAAGGAGAGCAGAGACAGATGTTACTTTAACATAAAGAAGTTTTGATTTTTAAATGGTGTTTAATAGTCAGTGAAAGACTTTGAGAGCAGTGTTTTTAAGGACAATATTAACAGGTCTTTTAGATAATTTTTTTTAGATCCCTGCCTGTATGAATGGGACTTGCAGTACTACTTCTCAGTCTGAGTTTCTGGGAAATTTATTACTCCTTGCCAACTGCTTTTTTTTTTTATCCTTGTTGTCATGAAGACTGTAGGATTCCTGACTCCATTTTCTAAAATTGCTGACCAAATCTTTGATATGTATGGAAGCCAGTATGGACTATCAAGAACTGGGAGCTTGAAGCAGAGTTTGAGCAGCGTAGCCCGTGTTAGGTGTCGGTCTTCTTTACATATGACATAAGGACAACTAAGTCATAGAAGGGTATCTGCACAGTTTTCTTGCACATGTCTCCATTAATATCCAGCTCTGACATTAGTATAATGATGACTAGATATGTGATTAGAATTATCTTCCCTCTCAGTGTTCTGGCAGCAAACTGTGGTTGGTAAACTATATACTAAAATTCTGTGATCCTTTCCATTATTGACTAGACCACACAGAGAAGACACGTTTTCAACTAATATAGCTAGAAAGAGAGGTGATAAATTACATAATGAAGTTACTTAAAAAACCTCAAGAAATGAAACAAGGAACAAGACTGCCAGTAACAGATGCAAAATTGAAAATTAGGCCAAAAGTCACATGACTGGATGCAAACTTTAACCATACCATTATATAATTGATATTTATTTAGTTTTCTGTGGAAGACTGTAATCGCTTCCCTGATGTTCTTTCTTTATTTTTAACTGGTTATCTCTGTCTTTGCACATACATTTGAACAATAGAAAAATGTAAGTAACAGTATTGACTGGCATTATGTGATCAGTGTTATGAATTGTTACATCTTGTTGAGACGAGATGCCTGTTTAATCACAGTTGTGCCTTTCACATTTAGATTTGATGCAGGATAAGACAATGTGCTCCAACTTGCAAAGCAAGAGGTTTAGTTGGAAGAAAAAAATCTCAGCTCAGCTGAAGAACTCTGCTAGCTTAGAATTTTGCTAGCTTAGCGCAGTGAGGTTTTTATTCCTGGGATCAATTCCTAAGATTGCTGCTGCTCTGATTTTGAAGAAGCAATTTAACTTCTCTGCATTTTTGTTTAATCATCTGTAAAGTTGGGTAGACATTGCACTTAGTGTAAAGTCTCTAGAGGAAACATGCTATGTCAGCACAATTCATTGCAGTTTTTATTTTCTGCCCTTGCCTGCCAGGTTCACAGTACAATCAGGCTAGTGCTGGGCTGTTTACTGCAGAAACTATAAACAACAGACTGCTGCAGGCTATACCAATCATAAAGCTGTAAGACGGAGATGGTTATGTATGCATTTTGCTGCGTTTGTCATCTTTTTATCTTCAGTCCTTCAGGAAATGAGATAGCAGATTTCGAACAGCCTCTGAGTTTTGCCACTGATTTTTTTCCAAAATAGAATCACCACGTAGGTGAAGGTTGTGATTTCAGTCTTGTTTCTGAACAGGTGAGCTCAAAAACAATGTTTCTGCAGATTACAGTTTCTTGTTTCTTTTTTTCTCCTCAAGTAGAAAATTATGACCTTCTAGGATAGGCAGCAGAAATTACCTCTTGGCCACTCTGCTTGAGTTAGTGGCAGTTGAATTACCTCTCTGCGCTTTCTGTCTCCTCTAAATTGGGAGTAATTAAGTTTCCTCTCAAATTCTCAACCCCCTATTCCAATTACACAAGCTAGAAAAGTAAAGTTGTTTCCTACAACTATGCATCGGCTTATGCCAAATTGTGCTCTGTTCTAGGGAGACCAGAAGTTTTAGGTGTCTTCAGTTGATTGAGTCAGTTTCAAAATCAAAGAAGCTTTCTAGTACCATGAAGGAATGGGGATGATTCGCCCCTCCTCTCCGCCGCCCCTCTCAATTTTCAATTGAAAGACAGAAAACTGCAGCCTTAGAAGTGAGAGAGGGGACACACTCTATCTCCATCACTATTTTAGAGTCATATGACCTGGGTTTATGGGACATTGCTCATTCACCATGTGACCCATGCAAGATGCATTTCCTATGTGCTTCTTGAAAACAAAATATATGAGAATGTGGTTATTCTGACTATTCCTTAGTCAGCACTATAAAGTAAAGTAAATAAAAATATAGTAAAGATATCCTTCATTCCAAAGGGTAAGAGTCCTTTAGGTTTAGTCTCTGTTGCTCTGCTTCAGCATTCCAAGATCATAGTTCCCTGACACAGTCTCAGAGAAAACCTAGACTTCACAAGCAGATCCTGTCTCTAATTGCTATTATTGTTTTATGGGATGCTTGCCTCTTCCAATCATCTACTTATCTAGGTGTATTTACTTCTCTGTTTTCAGGAAGAAAACTGAATTCTCAACCACAAAAATGGCTATCAGAAGCAATGGGAATTAAGTTTTGTATTTTAAGCAATATAATGTCCCAGAGAATACTTCTAGAGATTTCTTAGCAAAGTTTTTTCTCCCAATAAATAGCATCCTGAAAGGTTTTTCTACCTAGACTTGATGCAATGCCTGTTCTTGATCCCTGCTGTATGTACTCTTCTGCTATTTCCTTGTGGATTGATCTTGAATTGTGAAGTTCAGATGTTTTTAACTTAGATTCAGAAACAAAGACTCCACCTTGCTTCTGAATTAGTTTTCAGATGACCCTTTCTTTCTAAAGATGGTATCTGGAACTTTCCAGACACGGTCTGATTTATCCTTATGTCATTTATTTGAATGAATTACAAAATACTCTTATAATAGGTAGAAAAAATAATTTTATTTAGCAATGTATCAGTCTTAAAGAAGTAAATAACTAAGAGAATTAGCAATTCTATATGGATCTACTTTGCCACTCAATTAAATTACTTGCTAATTCTCATTTTGAGATTGTGTCTTTCTATTTATGTTGAGACTATCAATAAAAGCTTACTTAATAAATAATACTATAAAAAATAAAAGGCACACTTAATAAAGGTATATTAGCATCACATCTTCCACCTCTGTAGACACCTCGCCTTCCCCCAAGTCAGGTAAATGACCCTCAAATGTGGAAGATATTGCCCCTTTAACAGGCTAAAACATGTGCTTTAATCTTCCAAATCCAATTGCATCTCTCTTCCTGAGTAGCTTGTTTCACAGTAACAAGAAACTTTTAGATCATCTTAAATCTCCCATTAAGGGAAAGTTATCAAATAAGCTTTCTGGGTTTTATGTGCTCTTTAGGTTTAAACGTCTTTGTTACTTAAAGCATTTGAGATTTGCACTCCCAGTGTATGTATCTTAGTTTATAACAAAGCATTTTCATCTAGTTTTCACGTTTGCAATAAACCTTCATTACCTTTGTGCAGTGGTTAACGAGCATTAGTCAACACTAGTTGTTTAGAAGAAAAAGTGCAATTATACTGTTAGTGATTACATTTTTTTTAGCAAGAGAATTTTCAAGCTGACTGTTGTTCTTCAAGAGGTTTTGAACAAAACTATTTTAAAGATTCTTAATTAACTTAATTGGAAGGCTCATAGTTTCTCAAATTTAAATCACTCTTGACAACTGAAATTCCTATCGTTCAGTGCAAAGCAGACTACAGAACTGAAATGGAAGGTTCATCATTCATAAATTCATTATGTATGAAAGACTGGGTGAGTGGAAGGAAACTATGTGGAACTAAAAACACTTCTCAAATTATAAAAATAGATTTTTTTTACTAGAGTAGCCAATCTTATAATAATGGATGATATTGTCACTACAGAGAGGTATCTGTGTTTACTATCTGTTTACTTGCCTATAGAAATTTTTAGTTAGGTTTCAGATTAATTTCCAGGGCAACTGCAAGACCAGCAACATGATGCTGTACTGACATTTGAAAAGTATGAAATATCTATTATTTTTCAGTTTATATATTAAATAGAGATTTTTTCCATGGATCTGAAGGGTAGACCTATGTCCCACAAATATCCCTGCATAGTTAGTTCACCAAAAAATCATTTAAATGTGAACTTTCAAAGCTTCTCAATTTTGGGTATGTTTTTTTAAGCTCTGAAAGTTAACTCCTTAGTCTTTTAGTCTAGTGAAAAATCTTACTAGTCCCAGTGGAAGTATCTGCATGTTAATATTTTGATCAGTTGGTGCCTTTTCAAAAGGTGCTAAAACATGCGCTGGTCTGAGAATTCTCTTCCTGGTATTTTGTGTTTCACTGTTTCCCACTGCTATGTGCTTTAGGTGTGTAGCACATAGCACATATTAACACGTAGGTGGTAAATGTAGGAATAAACCCCAGACACATTGCCTTTGCTTGTTTTTAGTAGTGTAAATCATGTGACACTGACTTCAATAATTCAGCTTTCATCTGGTGGAAAACAAATGTATTAGTTCATTATTTTTTTATTTTACTTTTCTGCAGTGTTCATTACTACAGTGGTTTAGGAGTGTTAGTTCCCTCAGAGAAAGCTGCAGTCACCATGTCTATCAGAGTCCTGCCATAGAGAAGCACCTGCAATTTTTGATGGATCTGGGTAACAGAGACCAGAGCGTGGACTAGCCTGAGTTAGTCTGTTGGAGAGCAGGTTTGGCAATAGAATGTGAGATCAGATGTTTCATTAAAAAATTCCATATATGATGAAGCAACTTTTTTTTTTCCTCTGGAAAATCTCTGTCAGTCTTTGCTTAACAGCACATCTGCAGATCCCATGTATCAAGATGTCACTAGGGTACTGGAATTTTTGGGTGGCTTCAGCACAGACTTTCTGCTTGGTATGATACCGCTGGGCAATGATCACAGCTCATGTCTTCTGTCTTCAGGATATCTTCTTTTTTATACTTCAAGCTGACTACAAGTTCATTGTTTGGTTTAGGAATACAGAAAAATTGCAAGAATCATAATTTGTCTCAGGTGCCAGTCCTTTATAATTTTGGAGTGTAATGTTTTACAAGAAATGTCTTGAACAGTTAATGAAATTCATACTAACTATTGCAGTTGAAGAGTAGAGATTCAGAGATTCCATGTTAAATATTTTTAAGTCTTTCAATTATTTCAAAGTTATTTCAATTCTGAAAGAGGTTTT
>JAOXJM010000041.1:54113867-54165192 GCA_026413425.1 Tringa solitaria | reverse complement strand
TTGCTTTGAAAGTAACTTTTCAGTTTTTAAACCAAAAAAAGGAACAGTTTAAGCCAGAGTAAACATGTATAATTTCAAAGTAGTATAAAATAAAATACTTCATATCAAAGGATTTTCACTAAAACATGGCTTTTGATGGATTAATCTTTGGAATCCCTGTGTATATGCATACACAGCAGAATGATGTAGAGAGTATGTGTAATACATTTACATATCAATTCATTTATGTGGACTCATTGACCTAGAGAGACTTCACGTAGGTTAGATACTAGCTTAATCATTCTGGAAACTGTTATGCTTGTCATAGAAGTTGTAGTTTCCTTTAGACTTTGAATGATATTAGAAATGTTAGACAAACATGCAGAGAACTGCAAGATTCTTTGTACCTTTGATTTACATTCCAGTGACTTTGGACAATGTGTTCAAATTTCAGCTTTATTTTGAACTGTTTACAGATATTTGGGGCCCAGATGTTTCATTCATAGAATAAAATTTTTTTCTCAGTTTATTGTGTGTTTGCTACATGAATCATTTATGTGAAATGTTACTTGTCTAACCTGGTCTGTTTGAAATAATATTTGTATCTACAAGGCATAAGATAATGTCTTGGTAAATTTAATGTCTTAACTATTTTTAGGATTGCCTGTTAGAATCCAAAAGAACGAACTTGGTCTGTAGAGTGTCACTTTGCCTTGGTACAAGACTGATTCTGCTGTCTCGTATTGGTTGTTCCAAATATGTATGTTGACCACCTCCTTTCAAATAACAGTAACTAACAGTCAAAATAGCATTAGCTTTTGTATTTTAAGAAATGGACTTTGATTTTCAGTTTAAATTTATATTAAATTTAATGTATTTAAAGTAACACTCTATACACTGTAAATTATTCACTAGTATTCTCATTTTTAAAAGGAGGAAGGGAAAATGGCATTGAAGGCTGAAAGGTAGGTCTACAGTGAATTTGTTCATTTCAGTTGGAAGTGCTCAGCTGGTGGGGAGGTGGGTGGACAGTTTCAGCCCTTGGCAGGCTAAAGAACCAGGAACAAGGAAAGCACAGCGTTATCTATTTCAGATACTTATATGCTTTGCAGAAATTCTTATCTCTACTTTCTAGTTGCTCTTCGGTCTGAGTTTCTCTTTCTCTAGCTATAACAAATTTCTGCCTCTTAGGACCATTATTTGTATGATTGTTAGTTATCTGAATAGAAGAAAGTTAAATTCCAAGGTCTGGTCCTGCTAATTATTATTTTGCTTGAGAAACTAAGTATAAAATTAGCTTGTTAAATAAGTTTACTCTAGATCACCTAGAACAAAAAAAAGTATTTATTGTTCCCACAACAGAGGGAAGAACCAGCGTATTCTCCAGAAAACCTGAGAGAAAACAAATGCATAATAGTATTTTTCTAGGTATTGGTAATTTCACAAGCATACTTGCTAACTAAGTTTATGAACTGATCAGTCCCCTGCCAAATAATTACTGGATCAAAATAATAAAGGAAAACCACTAGACTTAGAGACAAACACTGGGAAATAAAATATTTTTCTTTTTCAACAGCTGATCAGTGACTTTCCGTTTTAATACTTCAAGTGTGCCTAGAACCCAATGGAACCTATGGGAAACCAGCGCAAAAGAAAAAGTGTAGTAGGTAATACTCTTAATTTGCTTTAGAGAGAAATTAGAAAGGATCAAAAGGCTTAAACAGTGTAAAGAAGGAGGTGTGTCTAATACAGTACCTTTTCTATCACTGTTGTGATCACCTGTGTCACAAATGTTTAATGATAGATACACTGCTTGTCTCTTTTCTTCAAGCTTTCTGGATATTACCACTGTCTTTTAACTAGCTTTTGTCCAAGTCCTCCACAATCTTTAGAATGTGACCTAACAGCGCACATGCGTCTTCAAAGTAACTTACAAGTTTTGGTGTATATAAAAATTTAGTCTGAATTTTTTGTATACCACATAATGTAAAAAAATTTTTGGGTAGTTCTGGAAGGATATACCTAACAAGATATGCCCATTACGTGTGTTCATCAGGTAAGGAATAGTTTATGATAAATCAAGAAGATATATCTAAAAGGGAGTTAGACTAGATGATCTCCAGAAGTCCCTTCCAACCCCTGTCATTCTGTGACTATGATGTGTGTTTTCATTTGCATCAAAAGAATAATTATTGAAAGGGCCCAAATCATCTAAGGAAGCCTTCCTTGGAGCTATGGTAAGTCAGTGTGCCTGCACTGTAGGAAAGAAGAGCCAGAGCAAACCCCTAAGTTTCAAGATTCTTCCTAGAATTAGAACTGTAGAGATCTAACACATTAAAATAAAATAATAAAAAAAAATAATAAATCTCACAATATGAAGATAAGGATAAACAACTTGTAAAATTTTGTGATAAACACAAACATATAAGAAGTATGCTTTGTACGTTAAGCAACACGGTTGTTTACACGCTTGCTTCCATTTGCAAAGCAAGATAGGATCCCCTTTGTCACAGCTCTTTACTTTTGTACTGCTTAATTATTAAGAAGGCCACACTTTTTTTTTTCAGAGCAGAAATTGTTACAAATGAATGATTTCGAAAGTGTAGCCCATCTTTAGAGATGAATAAACAGGGAAGTGTCTAAATACCGTGAAGTACAGCTGATCATTTACATCAGTGTGTCATCCTTAAAAGGCCACAAACTTAGTGGAATGAGATAGGCTAGCTATTAGTTTAGAATATCTGGAGTAGAAGAAATCTATCATGTGCTTTACTCTAGGGAAGAATTCTCATCTGTTTTGAACTTCAATTCTCTAAGTATAGTCCAGACCAGTAATTTAAGTAGTTTCTGTAGACCACAAAAAGAAGTGGGCAGTTCTTTCTCTCTGAGGATGACTGCCCAGGACAGAGAGTATACATAATGCCATGGAACTGCCTTTTTTTGATCCAGTGGCTATGGAAAAAAGTACTGATGATTTGTTTGGAGGAGATGTCTAAACACCTTGACATCTAACTATTAGTTCAGATCATGTGAGATGAATCCCAGACTCAGTCTGGAGACAAAAGGAAGGCACTTTTTCAGCTGGGGTTTCACATGCTGTTTATGTATCAAATACAATTCCCATCAAACCAGAAACTTTTGCAACATCAGACGCTCCCTTTGAAATTACTGAGACATTATTGTCTTGTTTGGTATGCACTAGATGATGACATTTCACACAGAAGTTTTATGTCCCTTTTTTCCTTGAATGCAGACACTCCAAGGTCAACAGACAAAATAAAGTATTTTCACCCAGGGCCTACTTTTTAGGTCACAAGCAAGTGAACAGGCAAGTGAATCATATGGTTTTGCTTGCAGCAGTTTTGTAGTCCTGCCCCGCAAACTGAAGGTCTGTTTCACACGGACGGCCGAGATCCAGGAAATGTATGAAGTACAAGCAAGAGCAAAGGTCTTGCTAAAAGTGCTTTCTCCTGTTGAAGATTCAACCAAGTCTTCTTCATTTGGAGAATGCTCCGTGGCCACTAATGAGTTTAGGGTCTATTGCCTTCATTTGGTATCCTGTGGACTTGTTTACTTTTTTAAAAAACCTCTTGAGCGGTAACTTCTCTCTGTTCACATCAGGGCAGCTGAGAACTGCAGCCCTGTGGATAAGTCTGATTTTGTCTGCATACCTCTTTTTTTTCGCTTTATTTTTAACTCTTGCTCACTGAAGAACCATCTTCCTTATTATTTGTTTCCTCATAACAGGCTTTTCCAAAATCTAGAAAACTGAAGTCAAACTCACCATATAACTAATATATTTCTTCTGTGTGCAGACAGCATTATTTTATTAATACTGAAATATCTTCAAGAACACTTAATAATAAGTCAATTTTGCTTATTGGCAAATCCCAATTTGCTTATTGGGACAGTTGCTCATACTGTTTTCCTCCAGTCACATACTTTTACTCAAGTCAATAAACTGCTTTTAACAGTTCAAATAAAAAATCTTTTTTTTTAAATTTCAACTTATTTTTAAACAAGGAAGCAATTTTAAAATCTTAACATGAAGGTTTCATTTTCAAAAAATAGAAAGCAATCAGAAGAATCTTGTAAAAGGAGTCAATCCTCATGTAGCTGCTCAAGGTTTTACCATAGGCTGCATTTTTCTTTTTCCTTGAGAAGCAGTACAATGTTGCTATTGTTCAATCTCATGTTAGTTCTGGCTGCTTTTCTACAAATCCCATAGACAATACGGTAATCTAGGGACCCCTTTACGTCTGGGTGGGAAAGGAATTGAAACAATAATGTTTTAAATATTCTTAAAAAGTGCTTGATGGTTAACTTGTTTAAGTGACCCAGTCACATGAATAAGGATATTTTAAAAGGTCTTAGTGATGCATTTGAATCTTATCTCACTTCCTAAAATAATTAAAAGCCAATTTTCCTTACATGTGTAATGTCTCTAGTCAGTTTGGCAGTTAGAATCCGAGTAAGATTAAATAATCTACAGACCTGCAAATGAACCTTTCTGAAGTCTTTAAAACACTGTTGAACTCATCAGAAATGTATGATCATTATGCACTACTATGCATCCAAATTCTCTTCCAAGTCTTAATGATGAATACAGCCAGAAAGCCAGCTTCTCCTGGGGCCACCTGGCCACATGAAAAAAAATCACACAAAACACTTTCTTGCCCTGGAAACTGTTTAGGATTAATTTTGTCTTTCAATATTCTTTAAAAAAAAAAGTAAAATATGTCACTAAAGAAAAAGAATATAAAATTCTTCAGAAACTGATGTTTACACTATATAATTTTTCTATAGCAGGATAAGGTTTTGGGTTGGCTTTACGTATTCAGTGGAACTGAATTTCTTTTAAAAGAGCCAGGTTTTTTAAAAGAGTGATTTTTTGTTTTATTCCATGATGCAGATAAATATAAAGCGATGAAAAGTCATTAATTTTATAGAGAACAATGCAAGATGCTACAGCTGTTAGATGAAGGGAGTCAAGGTCAGTATAAGTAAATTAATATCCATTGATGTTGTGTCTCCTAATCAAAGCTCCAGATTTTAGCTGGCCTTGAGTTTAATCTGGTATTTGTTTAAAAATATATGCTCCCATGGAGAACCTAGTGTGCAAATGTGAACGGAAAGTACCAGGAATGTGTGTCTAGATGCCGCTGGCTGGAAGAAGTATAAGCCCTCTTCCACTACGTGGGAACTCAAGGCCTCGTGGGCCTCTTGTTCCCAATGAAAGTGGATAAAAACATAGTCATGAAAAGCAGGTAAACTGAAGCACAAGGTCTCATTTTTCATGAGAGGAGAGGATAACTGCAAGTGAAAGTTAGAAAATAATTGAACCCAAGTGTTCAGGAAAGAGACACTACTGGGGCTTGTTTAAACTTGGGAAACTAAAGCAAACCAATGGTGCAGGGACTGGATATGAACACTATAGCTGGAAAACCAACTGTAGTCAGGGCTATAGTTATAATCAAAGTTTCGTTGAAAACTTTGATATTTATAAAGTATCAAATGACACGGGAAAAATTAATACAACGCTAGATACTGTTTTGTATTAGCAACGACATCACTTCGCAATTGACAGCTAATCTGCATGTGGTTTGGCTTGCAATAGTGGTATGGATTCTATAAGTTCATTAATTCATTGATACAGATTAGAAAAATGGATGTATTCTTTTTCTGTCAAAGCATATACATGTAACTCAAAGCAAAATGAGTCTCTCTGCTTTCTCAACTCATGATGTAGTGCAAACTGAGTTTTCAAAAGCTTCTTTGAGATGTACTTAAGGACTTGCTGGGGGAGAAGTGGTGACATCTACTGGAATTTTTAAACACTTCATCATATGTTTCCAAGGCTGCTAGCAAGATATATTTGGTTTAGGTCTAAAGTTGAATGAATAATGCAGAAACAATTTCTACTTATATTTGTGCAAATTTGGAAGCAAATCTTCAGCCATCTTGGGGTTGCATTTGGTGTCATTTCCTGCACACACTTATAGAGTTATTAAACTTGAATCATGTAACTGTTGGCAGAAAATAAATGTTAAGCTCACACAGGAATACTACGAAGAGTGAATTTCTAATGTGCTTTCTGTAAGCCTGTGTACCACAAAGCTGATTCTATGAGTTATGTTCATTAGACTGGGGGATGGAAACAATATTAAGTGATTTATGGGACCAACTGCAATTGAACAGTGAGTTTATGCTTGGAGTAGTAATGCCTTACTTTAAAAGAAATTATAAAAAAATTCAATGAGAAAAGGAATATGTGGAGCAAATTGCAAACCTCTCCCCACATTTCATGGTAAGAAGGAAGGAAGCTCATCCATCATTAAATGCGTTCATTAAAATTATTCACTCAGATCCATTTAAACCATGTTCTAACTTTAATCTCTTGATTTCTTGGGGCTAGATTGTGATGTGTACTGTGTGCTCAATAAGTATGTGAAGGCTTTTCTTGCATCCTATGTAGGTTACTTGGACCTTGGGACTGGGCCTGCAGGAGCAGCAGGGTTATATGTCTGCTTCCTCTCTCCCCTCAGAGGGAGCGTATGGAGGGGAGGGAAAGGGGGATGGGATTGCAGTAGATGAAAAAATCCCTCTTGGCACAAAAAACCCCCTCTGACTGGCTAGTTGGGATTGGCTGGGGATCAGGGTCAGTAAAATTTCCCAAAGTTTTACTACTATGAACCAGGGATAAATAATTCCCTCTGGGACAAGGAAGATTTTGAGATGTACCCTTGAGGTGTGTTATCCAATGTTATCTGTGTGCTATTACAGTTTACCTATCTTGTTGCTTTTAGTCTGTCTAATCTTTAATCACAGAATCATAGAATAGCTATAATTAAACCATAGAATGGTTTAATTATAGAAATCATAGAATCATAATCCTTACAATCCAAAGAGTTTATGATTTTAGAAAGCTTATGACTTGATTGCATGATGCCATTGTGTCAATTACAATTAAAAAAATCATAGAAAGTGAGGAGTAGGAGTATTCCTACTCACCTTAAACTAAAAGCCAAATTACTGATGTCTGATGTAGTTCCACAGGCTCTCAGCATCTCTGTCTTTTAGCTGGCAGTTTGCATTTTCAGCCTTCGCATACAGTGGACTAAATAAACTGTGTGATTTCTGGTAGGTAATGTTAAATGAATGTTCAGTGTCTGATTCAAAATTATCTAGTGGAGTCAAACTCATCTTCCAAGTAGGAAAGTTAATCATTGGTAGACCCTGCAGCACTGAGATTTTTCTGCCATATTTAGAGTAACGGCAGAAGAAATATCCAGGGAAAATGGAGAATGATGCTTCTTGAAGTCCCACCACCATTTTTCATTCTTACTAAGAACCGTTTCAAATATTGCAAGTTGCTTGTTCACATTGTTGTGCCTGGTTTGTTTTTTTACCAATTATATCCTTTTTGTTAAAAATATTCTAATCTGTGAGAAACTTTCTGTAAGGCTTCCCACCAAGCTGTCCTTGAGGATTTTCTACTGTTAAGTAGATTTATAATTATGGTATGACAAAAGGAAACCATCTGCTGCCATTCATCAAAATGCAAGTGTACCACCAGTCTTACTTCTAATTCTGAAAGCTGCAGACGTGTGGAGATTTTTTGTTGATTTTTGCACCTATGAGCATATGACCTGTTGAGTCCTGTGATTCAAAGTAGATCACCAGTCACAACAGCTTTTCTTGTAATGGGAGCTGTCTCACTTCAGCGGTGTGCTCTGGTTATGAGACTGCCTGGCTAAAGAGATTATAAGTGTGATAGTCTAACTTACCTACTACAACATTGGAACTGTTTGGCTGTCAGCATTATGGTGCGAACTCTGACATGACTTCATTAGTAAGTTTTAATCCCCCAAAGAAATTTTGTTATCACATGTTGACTTTCCTGCATTGTGTTTCTGATTTGCTAGACCGACAAGTTTCTATCAATCCATCAATCTTACTTAGCTGGCCTTCTGCTCACAGGTTTCTCGAGATTTATCATGACACAACCCATTTTTAATTGACCAGAGGTTCCCCGGGTCTATATGCATATCCACATTCCTTTCTAACCATTTTCATGGCTAAAACCTACTCCTACTGCAGACCTTTGAATATCCAAGATCTGTACACAAAGTTTTTGTATATTTCCAGTTAGTACTTTTCATAATCACGCTTTGCTAAATCAGGTCAGGGTGCTCAGTCTGGTGGGGAAACATACCTGTACGTAGGAAATGAAAATTCCATACCATCTGGCACACACTGATAGTATTTTAGTACTACATCAACTTGCACAAGCTGAAGATCCGGCTGAAGACTCTTAGCTACAATACTCTATGTTAAGCTAGTAAAACAATAAAGTTTTGAGGATGTGCAAGTACTGAAATGTTCCCCAGAGAGTAGCACATGATATCCAATGAATAGTTACAGTAAATCTGTCTGAAATGTATTTTATGTCATTTGTGGCAAGATTTGCTTTCAGTCAGAGATTACAGAGAACATTTAAATTAGCAATGACAATGACCCTGAATAACAAGCTCATTATTTACTGTATTTGCCTTTTGTTGACCTTATCAGCAGTGCTGCCTGGTTAGATTTTGTGGATCCTTTTCTATCCTTTCTGCATGAAAGCCCAACTATGGAACATTTCTGAAAGCAACAATTGTGATTTTATAATTAACCACAAGAGGGGGGAGAATGAACATAAATGAAAGAACTTGATTTTAATGAACAACTGTTACATTTAGGACAAAGTTATACCAACGCTGAATTTAAGAATCTTGGCCAGGTATTGGCTGTGGAATGAAGAGTTTGAACTAATGGTGAGACACTGTTGCTAAGATTCATCTTTTCAGGTCTGCTGATTTATTACTGAGCTTCACTTACAGCTGTGGACAAACCACACTTGCAAAGTTGCAAAACACCGTGCTGTGTGTACTCATCCCTCTCTTTACTGCCTTGATCAAACAGAAAAAAATGCTAATGAAATGATAAAAATAGAGATCTCTGTGACCTGAATAATCAGTTTTAAACTCTTCTACCCCGACTTTTAATTTTTTCTGCCAATTATATAATGGAGTTCTCTAACAAATAATCAAGGAATTTCTCCCCGGAGCATTGATGACTTTTTGGTGTCAATATGAAAACTAAATCATCTCACCGTTGTAACAGTGGACTGACAGAGGGTTGGTGAAATTCTAAGAGTGTTTTCAAGCTACTTTTTAAATAAGGCTTATAATCCCCTGCTCCTCATGTGCAGAAGCAGCTATAGTGATGACAAAGCTGGGGAGCTGGGGACTGCTAGAGATGGTACTCTGGGACTGCTGAGAGCACATGCCCCTACAGCTGGATCAACTCTTGGGAGAGCATGCACAGGCAGCTTTGGCAAGCAATCAGCTTCCTAACCCCAGGATTCTGCGGGCTTGACGGCAGTTCCTATAGCCAGCTGGAGGACAAGGAAGGAAAACAGATTTCAAGAAGCCACTCCACTTTCTCTTATTTCAAAGTGGATACAATGGGCAGGCAACTTTCCCAACTTTTAGTCCTCTGTATCTCATTTTCCGTGACCCTCCTGGCCTAGGTTGTCAGTCTCCTGGGAAAGGGATAGGAAAGAAAATGAATCTCACTGTCCTCCAGACTAAGAAAGGAGTAAAGCAACAATTATAACAGTAATATGAGGATGGTATTGCAGCAGGTGCTTGCAGCATGGCAAAAAAATAGTAGCATAGGCAGAAAACCTTCTCAGCTTCTCTCCGCAAGTAATCGCAAGTAGCCCAGTAGACTATAACTCTGAGAGAACACCATGTAATGTTATTAGGCAAAATTATAATGTCCTTAATCTCCTGTTCAAAAGATGAACAGTGCTGAAGGAGGCTTGCAGAAAGAAATTAAGACAGTTATACTAGAAGAAGACAGAATGTTGATTACCAGCAGTGAGGTATCCAGATTTGACTAATGGCACAGTTATTGTATGCATAAGCCCTAATGGTGTTTAAGTGGTTGCTAGAATGAATGCAATTAATGTAATCTATTTGTCAGCATCCAAACACTATAATACTGGGAATAGAATGGGAGGTCCCTTGCCTAGCATATAGCTCTATGAATATTTTTCAGTGTCTCTTTTCACAAGTACACAAAACCAGTGACTGATTTTAATATTTTTTTTATTCTCATTTTTAAGGGCCGTCATCTACACAGCTCCACTGCTTTAAACTGAATTTTTCTTGTGTTGTGTCATGGATTTTGGAGGGATGCTTTAGGCCAATCTAGTATGGCTTTGCCACTTGAAGGCAATAAGTGGCCGTGCATCTATCCTATAGCTCCTGAGTGAGTATATGCTTTTTAGAGAGATCCTTCTATTTGACTGCACTACTGTAGGGTGAACAGTAAATTGATTCCTTTCTTAAATTGTTCCAGTGATTAGCAGATTCGTTATTCTTGACAAATTAAAATTGATGCATGTGCTAGGGTTAACAGCAAAACTTTATCAACATTCATTTTCTTTTCAAGTAAGTTATTAAAAAATATTAACAGTCTCTTTAAGTTACTGCTCCCCGAAGCACTGAGGACTGATCTTGTAGGACTATGATGAGACACTATTGCCTTTCAGTTTGGATCGAGATCAACTACCCTATTGTGAAGCCACCAACAAGAAAGCTGTGACTGGGCTGTATATCAAAGTTCAACACAAATAGCAGCTGTGAAAACCATCGGATTAATTATTGTTCATTAATCATGTCTTGTTCAAGATGGAGAAGCCTTCCAAATCAAGGCACAGAAAACTTGGAACTGCTGTTTACAGCACCAGACAGGTATTTTTGATGAGGGTTTATGGATTTGTAAAATGTTTATTATTTACATTTACTGGAAGTATCTCCCTCCAAACTCAACAACACAGTTAAGTTTTAAAAATCTCAGAAGAGATAAATCAATGCAGTTCCATAGTGGAGCTATACAAATGTATATGACTGCTTCCTCTTTATTCTCCCTGAGTTACGTGACTAGATTGAAGGCAGTGTTATGCTAAGGGTAGCTTAAAATGGCACAGAATTTTTTTTTCTTAAGATATATAACTACAAATGGAAGGCTTTCCTTTTGTTCTTTGTCAGAGTTTGGCTAGGAAAATGTACACAGTGAAAAGCATGGCTAATAGGGAAACTCCTTGTAGTGGAACAAATAAACAGTTAATAGTAGCAGTCTTGTGAAATGATGAGACTAAAATTTAGATCTGATTCAGAAAGCAGAAAACTACTAATTTTTTTTAACCATCAGCTGTATTAAAAAATGTATCCTAGTGCCTATGTGCTTCTGAGTGCTTCACTGCATCTCAGAATCTTTGAATTGCTTTTTGTTGCTGTCTTAATCTTAGGAAAACCTGTAAGTGAGAAGCTTGACTTAACACTGTGGTTGAATTCTACTGTGCATTATTTCCCATGCATACAGTCTATACAATGATAAACCTGAGGTGCTTGAGTTTTTACCTCCAATAATCACAACTAGAAAACCACAAATGGACTTTTCATTTTTCCCTTGCAAGAACTATAAAACCTAAGGTAAACCCTCCTGCCAAATCGCTTTTATGGGAACCTCACTTTCCCGTTCACTAGTTTTACTCCAATTAATTAAAAGCAACACTCCTGCCCTTCGCTGTGGTTTCCAACGTATTCATGGGGGACACGTGCCCCATCCAAAGTCCTGAGTGAGACTGAACTGGAGGTCCTTGATGGGTTAATACCTGTGGATTTGAGTTGCAGTGTTCATAAAGTCCCCGTCTCCAATAGATGGAAGCCTTACAATGCTGAAATGAGCAGGCCACTTAATACAGCAATGAAGATGAGCTTACTCAGTCCCGATTCTTTTTTTTTTTTTCCAAATAGGATCGATGATTTTGATGCCTCTAAAAGGAAAAGGTGAGCTGAATATTTAAATCTATGGGATTTGGGGTGTTGTTGATTTTTTTTTTTTGACAATATATTCCTGTCTGTAAAAGCTCTTTAAGCATTTTGTGTTCCCTTTGCTTTCCAATTAAGTTTTCTGGGCTTTCAAATGTGGTCCTCTGAGTGCTGGAAAGTAACAGAAACAAGAATACATTTAATACCTGGCCTGGTGTCTTGGCAGCAGAGCTTAGCACTCCAGTGTGGGGAGCAGCAGGTTCAAGACCAACCCCAGGAGTCTTACTACTTGGACTGGCAGAGGGCTAGTGTAATGCACAGACAGTGAGCTCATTCTGCAGGTGGAGTGTTCAGCTGCATTGATCTTATGGCAAACCCAGCCTGCTAAGGTTGTGGAGAAACATTGGCTCTGATCTAAAAGGAAATTGTGCTGCCTTTCCCTGTCTTTCCACTAGTTTAGCTTGCAAGCTCTAATAACATTAAAACATACTTTAAGCAAGAAGGCTGACACAGCTACAGAGACACAAAGTAATTTCCTAGAAATAGTAAATACAATAAGCAAAACTCTCTAATCTCTCATTAGGTAACTGTATTTTCATGGGGTCTGCCAGCCTCCCTGGCCAGGTTGAGGTCAATTCTAAAATATGTGTATTATATACATTAGGCATCTGTTAATGAAGCATAAATTTCATCAGCAATCTGGGTGCCAAAATCAACTCATTTGGGTACATGGTTTGCATCTACGGTGGTGTCTTATGGATTTGCTCCATAGCTGAAACAGCAAGTTTGTGTAGATGCTACGAATGGCATATAGTAAGGAAAAAAAGCAACAGCACAAGCATCTTAAAGGAGCATAAATCGTCTGAGTTTTTGCTAGATGAAATTCAGAGGGTTATAAGATGGTAGTAAATAAAGGGTAAGGAAGAGAACATGTTACCAGAGCCAAGAATATCTGTTCAGTGCTAATAATTAATTTCTTTGACAAAAGACAAAATAAAAGTAGATAAATATAAAGCAAACCCTCCATTTTTGAACACCATTACTTTCCTAGAAGGGAATGAGTGGGGGTTCACTTTAAAAATTCACCAGTATTTTGCTCAGATCCATCACCTGGTAGAGCAGCAGCAAGATGCCACCCCACCAGCAATCAAGCAACAAGTCCTCATGCTTCTTACTTCTCCTGGCAGCCTGGGGTGGTAAAAGTAGGATTTTTTCCCAACAGTGGCAAGCCTAAGAATGAGAACAGGTTCAATAACCCTAATGCCAAACCTTATAATGGTGGTATGACAACACTCTTCCTTTGCAAACATATAAGCAAAAGTGCTTGTCTGCTTCGAGTGGAGGGCTATGTGTTCCCTCTCAACATGTAGCCTGGAATATTGCTTTGTTTTATTTAACTACCACAGGGTCTAAGGACAGCAATGATTTTTGACCATTTTTTACTGCCTGTCAAAGTGGCAGAAGTGTTTCAGAGTAGTAGCCAATGTAAAAAAGAATATGAAATAAAATAAATTCTTCTGAGTTCAGAAAGAGCCCCTTTTCATTCATTAAGTTTCCATAGCTGAGCACAGGATTGGTGTGTGCTTTGGCAGTGAAAAATAACATTTTGGAAAGAGCAAACTTTAACAGTAGCACATGTTGGAGCAACACTATAGGCTCCAAGTTGTGTTAAGCCAACTGTAAGTTTGACAGCAGAAATATATCAGTCTCTTTGAACAAATAATCTGAGGAATATATCTAGATCCATCTGAGCTGTTCTCTTAGTTTCAATCCAGTAATTTTCATGCAAAGTAAAAGTGAAATTTTAGTAGGCAATGGCATGAGCAAATTATTGGGAAAAAGAATACACCATGCCAAGAATTGTCCCGCAAGACATTGAATCCCATTGAGAACTGATGAGCAGCAAGTGTGTGAGGGGGAAAAGCCGATCTCCTAATTCTTCATTCCTCTTCCTTTTCCAGTTGAGGAGAGGATGGGTAAGTAAAGGCAAGCTAGTCCTTCTTACTCCTGCCTATCCATACTTCAGGGGGAAAGGAAATTAATAAATAGGAATATGGAGAGGGGGAGGACTTATCTCTGTGTTTATATGTGAATACGAGAAGGTAGATAGAGACAGAGACTCCTGTTGAATCCAAGCCAGAGTCTGACACTAGATACTTGTATATATATGTATATTTAAAACCTCAGGTTTATGCTGCTTAATAAATAAACCTCAAATTTGAAAACAGATGAATCAAAGTGCAGCATACGCTACCTGTTAGCAGGAGTAAATTTTATGTTCCCTCTTTCTCATAAAAAATATTTTCCTTTTTGCAAACAAAAGGAAAGTTTTCTGTTTTCCTAACCTATGAATAGAAAATCTGGATTCAAGGGACAGATGTCAATGATCTTGTTAATTGAAATAACAAGATATATCTTGAGGTTGATTTTTGAAGTATTGCGTAGGCATCTAGTTACAGAATTCCATGTAGATTTTTTCTCACTTGAGAAAGACATCCTTTTTTTTGCTCTCTCAGAAAATATTTATCAACTTAATAAAGAGCTTGATAAGCTCATTTCTTGATGAAATCCACCTCTCTCATGGACAGGGATCACTAATTATATCCATTTTCTTCAGAGCTTCAATTGTGCCACCTGCGGCCATTAATTATGCCATTCTGTTCACACAGTTTGGTGGCTCAAATGATTAGAAGGCACTGTGATGAATGCAGTAAGTAAAATGTACCCATGAATACTGACGAGAACTTGGAATGCTTTTGGTGGCTTATATGTGTATACGGTATAGCGCTAAGCTGAATGCTCCATTGTGCCTTTGTAAATTATGAGCTATTGCTAATTCTGTAACCACTGAGGTTTTGTGTAGTTCAAGTCCAATTAGTCTGAGCTTAGCCGGACTGAGTGTCTCTCTTGCACAGCTATGGGGGAGGTTGACTGCAGGATGAAATGCTAAGAGACAGTAGCCAGTAACAGAGAACAAAGTTGTGGTAAAGAATAATCAGTGGATGAACAGGTTTCATGGTTTGAGAATAAAACAGGACGTTTTTGAGATGCAATGATATGTATCGGAACAGGCATTTGAAGGCATGACCCTCAAAAGCAGTTAGCATGCATGTAAACTGAGAGTTCTTCATTAAAAGAAATGAAAAATGCATAGTCTTTTCTATGGGCATCCTTACCCAGCTGTAAAATCTAGAGAGACCCACAGAAGCCCTTCTATCTACTTCAGTGGGCTTTGGGACAGACTGATTGCCCCATTGGAATGATGTTACAAGGTCCCTTCAGAGAGGCTGATTGTTTCCATTCTACTGCAGCTAATAGCATTACAGTCTAATGGTTAAGAAGCTTTTCATGTGTACAAGTTGAAAAGAAGCAGATCCTGATTACCTCTGCAAAAGAAAGCAGTGAGTGAGACACCTTAGGTTTTTAATACCGTTGGCTTCCATGTTAAACAGGACTGATTCTCTTTTTGAAAATCTCTGTGCTGTTGAAATTAGTGTAAACACTATTACGAATTTCTTGGGGGGAAAAAAATCAATGACATATTTCCCCCTTTATCCATCTAGCTCTGGGAAATGTAATGCTGCTGAATATGCTTGCTTTTGTAAGAGATGTAAAACAGAGTCTGTGATCATTTGTGGTCATTAAGGATCACTTTTTTTTTTCTTTTTTCATGAATAGAGGTGTTAGTGAAGGTGTTCTGGCCTAGTTCCAGCTCCGGTAATTGGATTTTTTTTTCTTTTTTTTTTTTTTTACCTACACACATTCCTTCAGCAGTTTCACTTGGCTATGTATTTTGGGCTCAATTCAGTGCTGCCCCATTGGCCACCCTTGTGTCAGCCAGATCGATGCAGACAGACACTAAGACAACTGTAAGGTCTCCTTTTCTTCCCATACAGCCCTTTGTCCCAAGAATATAATGCTTGACACAGCTTCATCAGATGTGTTTTCAGTGTTATATCTGGTAGGGGGGGCATTTCTAGATGGTAGAGGGTATTAAGTAGGGAGCCAAAAAGTGAATGGATCAACTATTAGAGAGAGAGTGGACACTGGAGGCTGAGTCACTCTTCTAACACAATGATTTTTAGCCTTGTAGTGGTCCACAGGAACACTGTCAAGTCACCTTGTGGCACAAGGTGTAACCCGCCATGTGCGGCACAGTTGGATTTCTAGTGATGGATGGTATCAGCAAGAGATAAAGAGAATTCTGTCTCTCTGTCAAACCTGGTAAAATGCTACCAAAATTTGTCAGAGAAGGGATAAGTAAGTTGGACAGAAGTGCAGTATTAGATGGGAAAAAGGAAGAGACACATGAGGCTGAGGCAAGAATGTGAATCAAAATGAAGACATCCTTTGCTCTAACAGATATAAGGACATAATAGAAAACAAGGTTGCTGTCTTCCTGCTGCTGTGCCTAACTGAAGTCACAAAGGATGATGAAAGGTCAGATACAGTGCAAACCTCTCATTTTTCCTCTAGACTTTGAATAGTTTCCAATGTGCTACACGCTACCAGTTTTGGTCCTTCCACCCTATGTTATACAGGGGCTCTTCAGCCAGCCATGGGACACCCTAGGAAGCTTAAACAGCCTGGTGGTGGCTGAGGTTTCATGAACTGCTAGAAATCTGGTTTTTTGGTCTTTTCACAGAGATCAGCAGAGTTAATATGGCGCCAAGCAACCAAGCTCAGAGATTTCCTCTCAGATGTATTTTTGTCCTGTGTAACTCCATGCATGCCACAGTTTTAAACCTGCTGGTAAACCCTTACCTGTACACCAGACAAAGTCCTTTCACTCATAAAAGAGTGATTAGGGATCACCATGTGTTTAACTAGACTGGAAATTCCCGCAGTCCTCCTTGAAGGTTATTTTTAAATAACAGTGAGAGAGGCTTCCAAATTAGAGCACAGTCCAAACACGAGTGCTAAAAGCCTGCAATGAAAACTTTATCTCAGGTGACAGACTGTGCCTCTGTCCCCAGGCTGTGACCCTCAGCAGAACTGGAGATCACAGACAAGACAGTATAGAGGGGAGAGGTATCCAGGATAGACGAAAGCAATGCACTTAGGAAAATATGCATGTATAGAGCTAAAGCCCATTACTCTTTTCAGGAATATAAGTGTGTTTGCTCCTAGAAAACTTCACCATAGGCTATAAAGGGTTAAAAAAGCATTGCAAAATCAGCTTCTATTGGACTATTTTGTTTGGCCAATATCTGACACAGGTTGTACTGAGCACGTTTTGCCACCTGGCCAATTTTTTTTCCTGCCAAGCTATTCAGTCAGGCTTGTGGTGTGAAAAATAGATGTTTAATAGTCAATGAAGTACTATAGTGGGTAATAGTTTATAAATTTCCATGACTTATTATACTCAGCCTAAGTGACTGTTTATTAAGTGTATTTAAAGCCCCCCATCTCATTAACTTACAGTACTGGTGATTCCCTCCTCCCACCACTATTTTTAATGGAAAATATTCACCCATATCTTTTGCCTGTGAAACACTTTTTTTGCATGTGAAACAACTCAGCAGAAAAGAGACTGCCTGGATAAGAACAGGATACCATCCTTGGCGACGTACAATGTGTTTATCATTTTCGGAAGTGAATCTGAAATATGAGATATATACATTGTGGACCAAAAAACCCATAAATGTCCTTCGTATAAAATACAGCTGCCAATATCCTACCCTTTTCTGCTTTGGGTTTACAGTGAATGCCATGGTCGGTTTTATCAGTAAAGCACGTCTCATGTAAAAAAATATTAAACCGGCAACTTAATTATGAAAAACTGCCTTTATTTTCTTAATGAAATTCCATAGTACTTCAGGGAAATATTACATACTAAGGTTAAATAAATTCTGTGTTAACAAAAAACAGGCCCGGTCTTAACTTTAGGGATCTGCTGTCAACTGTGCAATGGGAAGGTGAGTTTCTATAGCTGGGAAAGATTGCTAATTATAAAAGAATGTATTTTGTTCCCCTATATTAACCCCTAGAATGAAAAAGGTCATTGGTTGCTCTTGGTAAGTTCTGTGAAATCTATCAAAAGAACCCCACTGACATCAATGAGATCAGCATCCTTTTCTCATATATAATATTTTAGTAACGCTATGCAAGTAAAACTCAAGATTAATCTCTGACGTAATTCCGTTGATCTACTAAGAACATAATACAGTTTAGTCCTCTAACACTTGGCTTACTGCTTCACACTCTTTACATCTGTTTCCTGAAGGTCTCTTGGAAGCTGAAGATAAACGTAAGATAATGACAATATGAAAAGAGCATCTGAGAATACGGTTTTTCTAAACTGGGATGTTAAGCTGTCACAGATGTTACAGAGCAGCCCCTTCCCTATAGTCTCAGATGCCACGTACGAAAACAACCCCAAACATCACCTCTACCTGTGACAGTGACGAGCAGAGCAAGAGCAGGGCCACCTGCGCCGCAGAGAGTGAAAGGCTCTCTTTTGGCCTGCTCCCAGGTACTTCTACACAGCAGATATAAAAATACGTACCCGCAGTGTTGAAGGAGTTAATGTGACATTGCAAAATGAGCTTTGCTATTTGCTGTTTTGTTTGGCCAATAGCTGACACAAGCACATTTTGCCACCTGGCTAATTTTGTGCTGCCAAGTTATTCATTCAGGCCAGTGGTGTGAAAAAGGAGACATTTAATAGTCGACAGAGCGCTATATAGGGTAATAGTTTATGATTTTCCATGACTGCTTAGATGCTGTTCAAATTATTCTTGATTGAGCAAATTATTCTTTTTAAAAATCATTCCATTCATTTATTTACTAATGATTCTATCCCTTCCCTCCCGTACACCATTTTTTTTTAAATGGGAATGATCAGCCATTTCCACGTTTGAGGGGATTTAACCAAATGAAAACTGAGCATATTATAGCTTAGATTACAACTTTGAAAGACCTTTTGTCAGGGCATTAGAGGCAGAGCAAAATCCCTTTCTGAGCTTTCCAGGGAGCTCTGCACTGAGGTAAGGTGGGCTGTATAAAAACACTGACATGAGGAAAGGCTGAGAGACCTGGGTCTGTTTAGCCTGAAGAAGAGAAGACTGTGAGGGGATCTCATCAACGCTTATAAATATCTAAAGGGTGTGTGTCAAGAGGATGGGGTCAGGCTCTTCTCAGTGGTGCCTGGTGACAGGACAAGAGGCAACAGACACAATCTGGAACGCAGGCAATTCCACCTCAACATGAGGAAAAACTTTGAGGATGACCAAGCGCTGGCACGGGTTGCTCAGAGAGAGGTTTTGGAGTCTCCTTCTCTGGGGATATTCAAAACCTGCCTGTCTGTGTTCCTGTCCAGCCTGCTCCAGGTGACCCTGCTTTGGCAGGGGGTTGGACTAGATGATCTCCTGTCCCTTCCAACCCCTGCCATGCTGTGATTCTATGATCTTGGTTTAGCAGATGAAAATTTTAACCCTCCTTCCCCACAAATATTTTTTTTTTTTCACCAGGTGGTTGGTTGGTTGGTTGGTTGGTTTGTAAGCTGAACCAGCTCCTGGTGGCATTTGTCCAGTTACGTGTCAGAGATCTTCCATGCCAGGGCCAAAAGGGGGGCCGCGCTTCCCCTCAGCTCTCCCCGGGGGCGAGCAGGGAGCCCGGGGGCGGTGCCGCTGAGGAGGGCGGCCTGGCAGCCCCGGGCAGGGCGGGCCGGCCAGGGCCCCAGGCGCCAGGTCCGCGGGCACGAGGCAGGTGGGAGGCGGGCCCGGAATGGCGCCTCAGCCAGGGCAGGCCCGGGATCAAAGGCCCCTCTCCCGTCGGGGGAGGCCCCCAGGTCGCTCCTTGCCCAGCGGGGCCACCGGCGGGGCGGCTGAGCTGCCAAAGGCTCTGGGGCAGGGCCGGCGAGGGGAGCGGGGCCGCAAAGTCCTCTGGCCCCACCCGGCCCTGCTCCCGCCGGCCAGGGGAAGCGCGGTGTCCCCGTGTGCCCAAGTCCTGTGCTGTGGCCGAGTTGCTCCCTCTCTGTGTTTTTGTTTCAGTTACCTAGTTGAAAGCCCTCTAATCCTTTGCTGAGAGGGAATTCTTGGCAAGGCCACCCAAGGTTAGTGTTGAAACAGCAAATTGTTCCTCAGCACAGCCTTCCTGTTAATAGATGATGTAGCCACCTTGCAAGGTATTGGTGCAGGTGCCTACTTGCGTGTCAGATACACTATTCTTTGGCAGATCTCTTTCATACTTGTTTGCTTTTATAGGTACTTCCTGAGGTGGTGGAAGCACACAGGAAAGGCAATCCATTGCCTTTTGTAACAAACACACTAGTACTGCATCTAAATAGGTTTTCCAGACTTTTGCTTACCTTTGTTAAACCAAAGGCAGGAGGGCGGATCAAGCCATCCTGCCTTACAGATGCTAGTTTATTAAGCTGTAGCACCAGAAGTTGTTGAAGCAAAATTATGCTCACTTTTGTGAGTTTATCTTGTGTTTAGAAAAACACTGGTGTTAATATTCATTGTATGGCTTAATTGCTTTGATACACCCTAGCAACACGAGTATGGTAAGATGCTTGTTATGTAGGTCTTTGTGTTGTTTCAAAGTCTTTATTATTATGACAGCAAAGTCTTGTTCATTAAAGTTTCACAATCCATTTTCATTAGGATGAAACTGATTCTGTAAATGAACAGTTGCTCTGAAAAATCAAACCCTTGCAGCTATCACAGGGGAGGTACAAAGTCTGTATTAATTATCAGGAATATGGTGTCGATCGAAGATGTTAATTGCCCTGATGGTTAGTTATTTGGGGAATTGCCATGCATTTCATGCAGGGATAATAAAAATGAATTTTTAAACAAAGAGATCTTAAAATAATATATAATCTGTAGAGAATACCAACATCAAAGGCTTATCTCAAAGCTTTGAATTCTATCTTTGTGGTCCAAAATGTTAAAGATGAACTGAGCAATATTTCAGCTGGTTCAAGTTTGTGAGAGGAAAACAAAACAAGAGTTAATTAACTGTTATTACAAACCTTTTCAACTTTAATTTGACTTTCAAATATTAGCATTTATCTATGAACTATGCTTCTGGGTTTGACAAATTAGCTTTCACGGAACAAGTTTAATTAGGCTTCATTGTGCTTTTATGTCACTTTGCACAGTTCCAGACAATGAATGGATTAACTTACTAAAAGTCATATGTTTAAAAGAATTTGTTGAATGCTAAAAAGGTTGACAAAGTTGCAAGGCTTTACGAGCCTAATGCAGAAAAGATGCATCCTGTTTAGCATGATAACACTCATTCTTTGCAGAAAACAGCTGGTGCTGACATATACAACCCTGCCTGGTTGCTCCCAGTACCCACAGGCTGTGTCACCCCCGTACCACTCTGAGACAGTGTGGGGTGTGCCTAATACCTGTGAAAGTCAGGAAGGAGAGAGAGCTTCAGGTGCACACCACATGACTAGGTGTGCTGCTTCTCTAACTGGAATAAAATTATCTCAATGTGAACCTGCATTTCTGTTTTATTTTTAGATATTTTTTTTTTACCAGTGGCGTTAGGGATGCTCCATTTTTATGCCTGAGAGATCAAAAAAAGGAAGAAAAGTAACTATGAGACTCTGAAGCAATATAGCAAGCTGATTCGACTCAACATAGTCCCAAGTGAGAGTGGTGAGTGTTGTAGAAAAGTATAAATAGATCCTGAAGTTTGAGAAACGTGTTTTTGCTCTCCCTCACAAAGGGTTATGTCACTTTAGGACTTACTAAATATAGATCTGGCAATACAGTAGGTCCTACCTGTGTATAGGGCAGCTTGTTTTGTAGCTGGGTATTACATTTTTTCTAGTTCTTCCTGGCTTCTCTTCCTTCTCTTTAGCCACACATGTGCTTCTCTGCCCTGCCAGGGACATTGTAGTGCTACAGCTCTTTTGTCTAGGCAAGCTAGCTGGGGCGCAGTGGAGTCAGGAGACCCTGAAGAGGTTCAAGAGGTGATTTAATGCAAATTGTGCTTGATAACAGAAAGTCATTGCAGTTTGTGCTGTGGAGAGAAAGAGGAATGGAATTTTTGCAGGGAGCAGAGCAATGTATCTCACCAAAGAACATGTTGCTGATGGCTGCGTGTAGGGAGGCGGAGGGAAACACTTTTAGAAACTGAAAATGCTGAAGCAGCAGCAGGTATAGGTATGTTTACCCAGTTCTAATCCCATAGCCTCTTCCTGGTGACCAGTGTAATTTAGGTTAATGTCAGGACTATGCTAGCTCATGGTTGGCTGACTGCCTGCAGAGTTTTTCCAGGAGCTGATACTGCACCAGGGTTGTCCAGTCAGGCCATTTATACTCCAGAACATATCCTGTGTTCCTTGGGCAAGAAAAGCCCATGCCATATATGTTGATTTAGTGGCTTAATGCCAGTTAAGGATTTTCTTCATGTAGGAGCATTGCCTGGGGGCCTGCTGGTTTCCTGGCTAAATGCTGAGGATGTCCCCTAATATCTTTTGGATAAGAGTGCTGTTGAACGCTGTGGAGTAGCTGAGGAAGCACACTATGTTTGATAGAAAAGAAGAAACTTCAGGTGTGAGAAAGTGACAAAAAATGAGGTTAGGAGAATAAGGACAACAAAGTAGGGAAGAAGTGTGATGTCCAGAGCCAAAGGCAACAAGGAAGCCATTATGAAGCAGCACTTAGAAATAAAACTAGAAATGTTACTGAGGGGAGAAAAAGAGGTGAGCCAAAAACTACATTGCAGTGCAGTGATAGCAAGCTCAAACAAAACCAAAGAAACAAGCAACAGGCACCAGGTGCCACTTAAACTAGGCAGCCAAGATCAAATATCTCTCAAAGATTTCTTTGCTGTAGTGACCATTTTGTAAAGAGTCCTTTAAATCTAGGAGGCAGAGGCAGCTTTAGCCCTATCTGCATACTATAAAGTTGCACCTTTTCCTCCCTTCTAGCTGCCAAGTGCCAGTTACTCTGTTTTTCTGTATGCTCATTATTGGAATTTTCCAGTAACTTTGCACAATTTATACAGGTATATACAGTAGAAATCTAGATGAAACCAAGTAAGGAAGAAATTGGAGGGAATATACAATATGCTTTTATGCCTTAAACTCCCATTACCCTTATCAGGATTAATGAGTGCTGAATAAGGATGGGCCCATATTAAATGCCTTTAGCATTATCTTATATTTTCCTAAAATTCTACTCAAAAAGATATAAACTATAAAAGGTTATATGTATAAGAACTAGCCAGAAAATAGAAAAACTGTTTATAGAATACTTCAAAATATTTGACATAATTTCTGTTTTATAAAGTTGAAAAGTGAGTAATACTTGCAAAACACATTCATTATTTTATATATATAATATATACTATTCACTATTATGTACTAATATATACACATTCACTATTTTATATAGAGAGATATATATACACATTCACAGTATTTTCTCGCCTGTCTTATTTTTCCCTTTTGGTACTGAGTCAATTAAAATCCATAATGTCTATACATGCTTACTTCCAACTTTCCTCCTGTTGTCACTCTTCTCTCCTCTGCTTTATCTACACTGGGAAAGTTATAAAAAAAAAATTGAAAAAAAGGAGCCCCTTCTTTCCTAAGCCCAAGAAATAAAAAAAAATTCAGTTCCAGAATACAAATTTACATGAAACTAAACACCTTATTTTGCTAAAGAGCATTTCTCAACAGCTTTGACATGTAAGACTCTCGTGTAGTATCTCGGTCTGAAAACACCTTTCAGTACTCTGTTCATTACTTATCCTGATTTATTCCAATGAGAGATTTCTGAATAAGAGTAATGTAAAATATTAAGTAAGGACTTCAGGATTTGGTGTGCTTACATTGAAGTCCCCAGTGTTGGAAAGGTTTATGCATTTGCTTTAAGTGTGTGCACTATAAGTAGGTCCTTTGAAGTCAGTGGGACAAATCCTCAGTTGATACTGATTGCTATTCCTCACTGATTTCAGTGAAGCGATAGCATTTATGGTAGCTGAAAACCTATCCCACAGGGAGTAAATACTATTGTAAAGTTGGATGCTTAGAAGCTTTTTCTGCACTTAACACCAAGTCTGTTTCCTCTCTGTTCCTAGAACTTTCAAGCAGCCTTTTATAGTATTTTGTTTCACTGTGGTGATGACAGGAGTTTCATTTCAATGATGGAAGAGAATCCTATACTTCTGTGGAGCATAAAATGTTATAAACAAAAGGCAAGTGATAAATCAGATGCACCTACTGTACTATACTTATATACTTTCACTGTATATAGTTTACTCCTTGTACTGGTGTGGAATTCTTTCACACATGGTTTTGATCTGTTAAAAGATTGTACTCCTTTCTGCCACTTTTCACTCCTGAATTGGAGTGAACTCACTGGATTCTGTGAAAATGTGGCCATTGAGTTTTGGTTTTTGTCCTGTTGAAAGGTGAAAGCGAGTAGGATTTTTCATCCATATTGTCACACTTGACAAAGGACTTACAGGACAATTTATAATCTCAGTTTTTGCCTGTGCAGCCCGTTCTTTTCTTTCAACTGTTACGCTGATTTTAGAGTATGCTGATCAGAAACTGCTCTCTGAGACTTCCCTGTGTTTTCTCTTGTAACTTCTTGTATGCTCATGCAATGCCAAGTCGAGCTTGGCTGTGTATTAGGCCAAAATATACAATAGTCAGTGTTTTTCATGGCTTATCCTTTAACTTTCCTGTTTGTCCTCTGGTTTCAGTGTCTATGGTAGCATCAAAATGAATGTTTAGTTTTGTAATTTAGACTTGTAATTAGACCCAGAAATACTTTGAGAGGGAAATTAAAAAAAATGTTATGTAGTTATTTTTCCAAATGAGCACTTTCAGAAGATAAGATGAAGCGTAAAGGTTGGTACCAGGGAGAGTTGTCAAGTTTTTTTAAAGAACAGGCTTCTGCATTCATAAAGATACAAAAATCTGAACTTAGATTCTTCCACACTGCAAATCCTGACAGATGAACTTTGAAGCAACAAACTTCAGCTGTGTGTGAGACAATTGGGAAAAGACAAGATCATCACACTTAGCCAAATCATTTTGACATGCCAGTCCTTCCATAAACAGAACACAAATGTAAGGCTCAGGCTAAGTCTTTTGCTGCTGAATCAGGGAATGTAAGTATTTTCACACTTCTTTTCTGCAAAACAGCAAAACTATATTGGGTTATTAGAAACAGTAACCTTACTTCTAGACTCAGCAATATATAAACTCTGTATCTAGCTTTTCATCCAAAGCATGGTTCCCAGACCATAGAAGACATGGCCCAAGGCCAGAATTCCTAACCCACCCTTACTCAGGGGAGGAATTATGGTCTCTTGCTGAAGGAAGAATGTACACCTCTTGCTTCTGAGGTACAGAAACTGTGAGTGTACTTAGTCCTTGGGGAGGGAAGTTCTCTTGTGTTCTTTTTGTGTTAACTTCTCCTGTCAGCTTCAAATGCTACGTGAAGTTGTGTCCAGCTATCTTCAGAAACTGATCTGTTGGATGAAAATGGAGATGCTAAAAGGAGGTAAAACAGAGATCCCCAGATTTTAAGGGAAGGAGGATAAATTATTCCCCCTTCTTGTGCGAAAATGTAAAGAATTAAAAGATGTCTTCTTTGGAGGTATTAATTCTTTAGAAATGCATCACTGCAAGAACTTTGGGATGTATTTACTTTATGGAGACAATCTGTCAGTAGTAAACTATGCACTTTGCTCACCAGTAACCTATTGTTACTGCAGAGTTTGCAGGTAGATTGTCACCCATTTGCTGAGTCGTTTTGTGCAATCTCTAAATCATTGCAGGCCATCTATTTGAAAAGCGTTAGTGGAGGAAGCATAATGTGCTTTCATGGTAATGTAAAATGCATTAGAAATGAATTGCATGATGCTTACCTCTCAAATTACAGAAAAGACAATGACAACCATATGTGCAAATGCAAATTATATATAAAAATATCACAGATGAATCCCTGAGCTGTAACACTTGTTGTTCATTTCTATAAATATTAACATATCAGGATTTATTTTGACATACCACTAAGATAAGTGCTAGAACTGACAATAATAATGTATAATTTATGTCCTTCATATTACCTTAACATCACTGTGCTTACATTATTGCATAAATTAATTTAATGTTTCTGACATGCAGCAGATTATTCAAGCATTTGTTCTTTTGTCTTCTACTGGTTTCTGTTGCTGTTTTCTAAATTACAGAATATTATTATACTCTAATGTTTATTTTATGGTACATACAATTCATAAAGTCACTTTAAAGTTCTGAAAGCTTTTATTTAGCACTCAGATGAGCATGTGTTGTTACATGATGTGGAAGGAGCATTAAAGCTTTTGTATATTAAATAACTTTATGCTTGTGATGCAAGTTGACAATAGCTGAGAAATGCAAAGCTCAGGATAAGTTGAATCTGCAGCCTGTACTGTTAGGGTACTTAGGAATTGTGTGGTTGGTCCTCTGTGTGTGTGAGAATCTTTCCCAAATGCATGTAAAAAGTCCTTGCTTTAGCAAAAATTCTGTTGGAATTTGTCCGTTTGAGCCACAGTCCTGTCACTACCTGGCCCATACCATAAGTTGTACATAATCAAATGTGCATTTTCATATGGCCACCAAATGCAAAGTTATGTGATTATTGGATCCCACTTATCATACTGGAGTTTTATTTTGCACTTGAGGCAAGAATTCAACTTATTATTTCCTACAAAAGAATCCCCCCATGTAAGGTACAATATCCTCTATGGACATACAATATCTTTTCTTTAAGTTAGGAATAAATTTCTAAGAATTGACAATTAAACCCCTTCATTTCTTTGCATTTAATAGAAATGAAAAATTAATTCCCTTTGAAAAAAAAGCCCCACAAACCAGCAGCATCTCTGTCATTTCCTCTATCTCAAATTGTTACAACAATGCATAATTGGAGGCATTTTAAACACTCAGTAACTGTTAGTTACTAGCAGTTGTGCCTCTTCACTGAATCTGGAGAAAAGAGAGTACAATAAAGTCAAGCTGTTTGCAAGTTAGCCCAGGCCAGTAGCCTGGAGAACCCCAGGTAAAGGATTCCCAAGCTGAACTGCTGCAGTGTCCCAAGGAAGTACCACCCTTTACCTGAGGCTTAAGGGAACATGACTCCACCTTTGGCTCTAACAGCTCCAGGGTGTGAAGGACGAAATGCACATAGCAAGAGTTTTCACTGGTAGGTTATTTGGACTGCTTCCCTTAGTCTTCAAAGTCTTCATGGCTACATATTTGCTACCTGTTAGTATTTTTCAAAGTTTAAAAAGATAATTGAAGAAATTCAAGTTAGATACTGGTTTTGACCTGACTCTATTTTCCATGTTCTCAGAAAAAAAGTCAACACTAGAGAAAATATATTTACAATTTAAAGGCCAGATTCACGTGCACAGTGTGGTAGTCTTATGTGCTTGCCCCCAAATCCAAAACTGCTGTAAGTCTTATTTACAGTATCTGGTGGTGTGTTTAGTAAATTTGTGAATGTCCTCTAAAATGAATAAAAATTATTCAATACCAATGCTAAGTAACAAATCATTAGCAGTATCACAGGCTTGCTTCTCGTGTTTGTTTACTGGTTTTGTTTGGATATTAAATAACTGTGAAGCTTCTCTGACAACATCATACAGGAAGGCAGAACTAAGGTCAAGATTATGTGTCAGCAATTTGGAAGAGGCAGATGTAAATATATGAATATTGTAATAAACCCAAATCAAACAGTACAAATACTGGAAAGATCCACTAAAGATTTGGACAATTCAAACTTCATTTCATCAACCAAATTGTAGGCACCTGATCTTCAAGGTAGAATCTATAACCCTACATTACATTTCTGTCTTTTCTGGATAGTGACTGAGGAAAGTTAGGCTCCTCAAAAAGGCAGTCTTCCAACTAATTGTCATATGTGCAGGGAACTACTAAACCATGGACAGCAAGGAAATACCAAGCAAGGGTGTTTTCTAACATCCTGCAGCTCTCCTGGTATAAGGTCCCCAGTGACAAGTAGGGGCTTCCATCCATCAGGGACTCCCATTGCAGAATGGTACATCCAGCTGCCTTTCTAAGTATAGCTTTATTGAAGGGTTGCATTCCCACCGGTTCACTCCCAGTTAATGTGTACACACATTGCCCCTCTCCTGGGAGATTATCCTAGTCATCATGATAAGAATTGCATGGTCAGGGTAAGCTCTATTCCTTTATCTGTATGTCCCTCTGCCAAAAAGGGTGCAAGACACCTTGTGTCATAGCTGAATTCTGTGTCTTGTGATGGCAGATTTCTGGGGATTAATTTTATCTCTCCAGGAATGCTTTTGTATTTTACATGCAATGAGGCATCTGGGAAAGGAGGAAATCTTCTTCTGAATTGCCTTTTATTAATTGGTTGATACAGATAATCTATTTCTCCAAGAAATCTCACTAAAGTCTTTTATTCTTTCCCAAGAAATCTGGTAACAACTTGTTGCATTGTTTGGTTGAAGACATTAGTAATCAAGGCACTAGTTTTCTGTGCTGAAAGACTACTAGCAAAGCAACCCCTTCTGCATATTTGCGGATGACCTCTGATGCTGCTGAATACGGAGCCTGTTTGGAGGTGCTGGCTACACCATGCTTGATGGTGGCTGACACAATGAAATGTCCTGTTGGAATTTAATTGCTACTCATGTATTTGTATATGAAAACAAACTCAAAAGCAGACATCCTCACAGGATGCTGGGAATTATAATTTCACAGTACTCTGATTATTAAAAATTCAACTTAAATGAAGATACAGATGTTTCAGTTTAAATCCCAAGAAAGAAAATTCTTTTAAAAGGTAGTGTATTTTATGGTTGTTTAAGTCAGCTCTATAAAGGAGCATTAAAAACAATCTTTTGAGGAAAAACATTCAGTATTTTAACAAAGTTTTTGTTTTCCCCCTGCCGAATGCTTGAAATGCTGAAATATTATCAGTTTAAGACAGTTTCCCATTTTCACTGGAGTCTGCTCTCAGCAGTGGTAGAAAATAGGATATTCCTACTCTTGTAACTAATTCTGATGTAAATTAATCCCTTACTTTATGATTTGACTTCCTCCTTTAATAGGAGGAATGGGAGCATTTATTTATTTTTATTTTTACTGTATGTTAAGGGCAGAAGAGCTATTAAAAAATCAAAACACTGCTCTGCAGAGCCTGACATGGAGCAGCATCTTCAGAATTTCACTGATGAAGAGGCATGGGAGAGGCAATTGTATTCTGTAGTGGCTAACTGCAAAAGTTACACTCTGACTAGAGCAGAATAACTTCTTAAATGTGCAAGGGAGGAAGTTCCATCTGATAACCTGGTGCAGCAGCAGAAATTGTTTTCCACAGAAAAAGTAGAGATCCTGATTTGAAAGAGAACTATGTGCAGAAGGCAATAATGCTTGAGAAAGGCAAAAAAACTGATGAGGGGCTGTAAGTGGTAGTAGATAACACTTTAAAGCACAACTTCAGCAGCATATCAGAAATGGCATGTTGCGAAAGTCATTTAGGTTGAGAATCAGCAGCTGGGCAAAGACCATAACCAGGTGATGGAACAGCGGCTGATAGCAATTATTAGCAAAGGTATCAACTGCAAACCAGAGTTGAGCCCAGAAGCATAAAGGTTTTGTGGAGAGCAGAGGGAAGGTAAGGTACTTGAAATCGCTAGGGAGGCAGTGGGACAATTCAACTTTTCTCCTAAGTTTAGTTTAGTGTTATGTTGATACCCCTACGGCAAGCAGTCAGGATGAGAAAGAAAGGCAAGAAAAAGAGTAAATATGTTAAATGTAGCCTTCTGGAAAAAGGATAGAAGAGTGAGGTAGCTGGAAGCAGTCAAGAAGAGACAAAAGCAGAAAGAAAGGAAGCATCTTTAATATCTTTCATTTTCTAGGGAGAAGCTTTGCTATGATGCACTGATATACATGCCTCTGCTTCAATAAACAATTACTAGCCACGGCAGTGAAAAATGTGTGAGGTGCATGAAGGAAAGTATTCAGAAGAGACCTACTGCAAACTTCAGGATACCAGAGACAGCACTGCAGGAGTCTGGTAACTTTTTAATTGTGATTGCAGTCTCAGAGAGACCCACAAACACACACGTTGGCACACTACACATTGGGGAACTACAGGGCAGTCAGAGCAGGTCCAGAGGAGGGCCATGAAGATGATCAGAGGGCTGGAGTGCCTCTACTATGAAGACAGGCTGAGAGAGTTGGGGTTGCTCAGCCTGGAGAAGAGAAGGCTCTAGGGAGACCTTATAATCGCCTTCCAGTACCTGAAGGGAGCCTCCAGGAGAGGTGGGGAGGGACTCTTTATCAGGGAGTGTAGCGTTAGGAAGGGTAATGGTTTTAAACTGAAAGAGTGGAGATTAGGAATGTAGATAGATATCAGGAAGAAATTCTTTACTGTGAGAGTGGTGAGATACTGGAACAGGTTGCCCAGAGAAGATGTGGATGTCCCCTCCCTGGAAGTGTTCAAGACCAGGCTGGATGGGGCTTTGAGGAACCTGGTCTAGTGGGAGGTGTCCCTGCCCATGGCAGGGGGTTTGGAACTAGATTATCTTTAAGGTCCCTTCCAACCTGAGCCATTCTATGAAATGACTGTTAGGTTGAGACCGAGAGCGTGCCTACACTTGGAAGTCAGTGATGGTAGAGCTGTAGAAGTCTGTAACACCAGTGATCCCTAGTCTGGACGCAGCTGTACTGGCAAAACTAACTCCCAAGAGAGAAATTAGCTATGCTGGCAAAAGCTCAATTTTGCCGGTAAATCCACATCTACACTAGGGCCTTTTGCCAGCACAGCTGTGTTCGTTGCAAATCCCATGTCCTCGCACTCCTGACTTTCTGCTAGCAAAAGTTGAGTATAAGATTTGCTTCAGAAAGAAAATAATAGGGAGATTCACTTGTATTTATTTAACGCTACTTGTTTTAATATAGAAAGTAAGGCAAAATCTCCATAACTTTATTCAGTCTCTATTTAGAGCTTTTCTCACTTGCATTTCTTAAATGTTGATTTTTATTTTGTGTTGAGCACTTTAATACCAAATCATCAAAAACGCAATCTGGTAACCTGAGCCACATTACAACTTCAATACAGCACTGCCTCATTCTGTGCTAAACCACGGTTCTTTGATAAAAAAAACATGATAAAGAGCTACATTGTACAAAACACAGTACAGCCAGCTGCAAATATTCCAGGGCTATCCAGTAGTAAATAGCATAAAGTACAGAATGTGTGGAGGCTCATGCTCTCATTCATTTCTGGATATATATGTTGGGTTTTTTTAAAGTAAAAATCAGATAAAAGACGCCATGTAAAATCTGCCTACCATCAGCTGAAAGCATCGAGAAAACTGAGTGATTTTATCACTTAGCTGCCAAATGAGAACACAGCGCAAATATAGATGTACTTTCAGAGCTCTAAACTAGATTTAAGAGTGAACTAAAGCGCTAGAGTTTTTCTTCTCTGTGCTCTGAAAAACTAGGGTTGGACCTTGCTTTTGTGGGTCAAATCATACTAATTTTACCACTTTGAGAAAGCAAACTTAGAAGGGTTGATACTCTTAGTATTACTGAAATACGTTATAAGAAAATAAATCTTCAGAAAACGTGTATGCATAAAGGAACTGATGATGTAGCTCTTTCAAAGGGGCCTGTGTAATGAATGAGGTTGATCTATGGGACCTGTCTGCCCGGCTTGTTTGTTAGTGAATCTGATGCAGAGTTTCTTTCCAAATGGGAACAAAACTGCAATGAATTGGCTTTGAAAGTGTATAGACATGTGCAAGTGCAAGCAGAATGGAGTATTTCCAAGCTGTGATGTTGCTGAGCTACATGAATGCTAACAGCGAAATGAAAGGTAAAAGCAAGTAATTCCAGGAGTGCAAGACCTGTTGCACCCTGGTTTTCTATGGAACTGCATATAATGCTTCACGGTGAAATCTGACTTTTTCCCATGGCTTGGACAGAAAATTATTCTTGTCTTCCCTGTGTAAAATTTTCTGGAGACCAGTAGGCACACAAGCCCAACTTGCAGCTTTTCCTTCTATTGACGGCCTGCTTTTACTCAACATAGTATCTTTGAAACTAGTTCTACTTGCAAATGTGGCTGATGTGGGGAGCTTTGGGGAAAAACAGATAAAGAAATGTGATTACATCAGCCTTGTTTTCTGAGGAAATCGGGCTTAAAAACCCGTTTGCACATCTGTAGATAAAGAAGAGAGCTTTGGGTGATCCCTTGAAAAAGATTGCTCAGTAGGTAGAATATCCTTTACTGAAATGCTACCTGAGTCTAATACAACAGTTGTAGGAAAACTGTCTCTTGCCAGAAATGTCCTGAAGTAGTGCCAGAGGCTTGCTGGCTTTGAGACATGTTAGGAGTTATTCATAACTCAGTGTGGGTACCTACTAGCACTGGAATGTGCAAAGTTATTTTTTCGAAACCCACACAGAATCTTCAGAAGATGGTCATATTTGATGTAGGCTTTTTCATGCTGTAGAGACTGTGCATAAGAAATCATAGCATGCATAAATAGTGCCGAGACTTGAAATTCCAGTCTTTTCCCAAGGAGACAGTTCCCACATCTTTTTTTTCTTTCTTTCTTTCTTTTTTTTGTTTCTTTCCTTCTTCGTTTTCTTTTTTGGTCATGCTCTGGCCAGGAGAGTAGGATGTGAAATATTCATTGTATTTTTGACATGGTGAAAATTACACTTGTGTTGCTGTAGTTCTGAGTGAATATCTGTGATGTTTAGGTATGTCAGTAGCACCAAAGCATTAAAAAGAATTTCTGCACAGTCACAACTTGTCAGGAAGAATGCTTAAACTCAGATGGATTTAAGTGGTTTCTGTTTTGTTTTGCTAGAGCTGTTAACACAGACTAGGCCTAAGTCAGACTGCTGAAAAACAGCGCTTCTCCTGAAGCCCTGTGAAAGACAGAGTACTGTGGTCGTTGCAAGGAATTTTAATGATGACTTGTTTTTTCTTAGAAATGAGCAGCTTTGGGTATATGTGTGAGTATATGCAAAACTAGAATTTGATCTCTTTGTTGTTTTTTTTTTAATTCTTCATTGCCACATATTGTAGTTTCTTAGGCTACCAAAGGGAAGAGCCTTAAAACAAATACCAAATAATGGGGTGAATGGGATGACTAAAATGTATGCAACATATTCAGAAACTTTACAGGAGACTGGAAGTGATTCTAGGTGACAAATTATGCAACAGAATACGTAGATGTGACGCACTCTACAGTGTAGATTATCATCATGATACCTGCTTGAGATCAGGAAAGAATATCCCATATTCCAGTATTGATTACTGAACAAGGATGGCTGCTCTTAGAGTGAATGTCTGTGATGTGCCACAGACATGGTATAAATATCTTCACAAATATGAGAGAGAGCATGCTGTCAAACACTCCTTCCATGGAGCCTTGAACTACTTGTTAGTGAAAGGTGTATTCCTTTAAATTAAAGTCTGTGTGCATTTTTTCTTGTAAAAATCTTTAAGTAGTGAAATTTATTCTGAAAAAGTTGAACTTTTGAGTCTCTTCTAATAGGATAAGTTTCTTTTGTTTTAATTCTGACTTCCTGAAGATGGTTGTAACCAGATACTTTTCATAATTCTCAGGTCAACAGATCTCTAAATATATTTCTTTCCATAGTGATAAAATAATCTCTTCACAAAAGCCTGAGTTTGTAGGGGACCTTCTAAGTCATAGAGTACTTCCAGCCTCTGATAACATTAAATAAATTAAGAATTTGTCTGCTCTTCTTGCTACAGAGATCCATCCCATATGTTTGTTGTGCTTATTGTCAGTAGAAGGAGAGGTCAAACTGCTATTCCTTCCTGTGCTGTTTTGTGTCAATGTACAGGAGATATGCCAAAGAAGTTTGGGGTCTCGCATTCCAGCAGCAAGGAACTTGCCTGCTCTGTGACAGAGAAAGGGTTGCTTGCTGGGTTTTTCTTTTGCTTGTGGAAGGTCCATTGAACAAGCCTCTATATTAGGAAGTAAATAAATAATGTTTTGGCAGTCTTTTCAGATTACACAGAAAAAGTTAATTTTACTGGAGATCATTGGGATAAATAACTTCCTTTCTGCAAGTGGTTCAGTGTGTGGCTGTAAACGTGATGGAACAATTTGAGTTGGCGTCAATTAAAGGTCAAACAGATAATTATCCCCTTACTTGCCTTGGGGCAGATGCGCTTTTTCGCATTGTCATTTTTTTATTGAATTACCAAGATACACCAATAGGTGATGTAAGGAAAGATTTGGTTGCCTTCCCCTCCTTTTTTCTTACCTGAAAAAGTATGGTCCTGACCTACAGAAATTGCCCAATATCAGATCAGGCTAAATTACTGCTTTTACTGCTTCACAGACTCATTCCTTTGGAGTTAGCCTGTAGTTTCCAGCTGCTGAATAACTGAATGCGAAGCTCAGGGGAAGGTCATCGTTCTCCATGTTGCAGTGAGCTGTGATCCCTTTGAGTGACCAGTTCTCTGAGGTCGGGAAGAAGGGAAATTGTGTCATAGCTGTCTGCAGTTTCTCACCAGTTTTGCAGTAGAATGCCTTTTCTGATGTATGAGGGAGCAGTTTGGAGTGTGAGCATTTGGGCTACCTCTGATCTTTTGGATGCTTTTTCCCTTTAATCGAGGTAGGTCTCTGTCCCGGCCACTGACCAGCCTTTTGCTTCTCTCCATGGAAGAGCAGCCTGCTCTGCTAGGCTGCAACGTGAGCTGGGGCCACACCATCAACAAGGCCCCTATCTGCAGTCTCCCACCACTTTGGCAGAGCATGAGTCCGAATATAATGGCTATGAAAAGCAAACACAAGTGGAACACGCTCTGCAGATCGATTCTGAAGTGTTGAGTGAATGCTTTCAAAAAACCATTTTCTTTCTTTGCCAATTTTCCATCTCCTTTTTTTTTTGGTCTATGCCATGACTTCCAGTCCTTCTGGCTTGAAAGGCAAAGACATTATTTCAAAGCCTTTAGGGTTCTAAAATCAATAAATGGGGAAGATTCTCTGCTTTGTTTTCAAGCAGCACAGAAGGACAAAAGCCACCCTTTCTGGATGCAGACACACAGAGAGAACAGAGATGGGTTTTATTTTTTGTAATGTCTAGTACAGAGTGTGTCTTTTGGTGACAAGAGGAATTGTTGAATGGCAAAACAGCATCTTTCCTGTTTTTGGTCAACGATCTTTGGGGTCTTCAAACCAGATAACCTGAGCCTGAAGGTTGTTCTGACTTCAGTGGGAGAAGTTTTGGGATCAATGGTTAGGTGTCAGTTTCTCCTTCTCTTCTCTTTCTTGTGCTATCCTACATGGAAAAGTCCTAGTTTTTAATATATGCACACAGGAGCCCTTCAGGATATGGTAGGAATGAGAAGCGCCTGGAAGGAGGACTCAGTTATGTGGGAATTCTTCTAAAGAGGAAGATAAAGTGCAGAAAATGAGGTGGATCACCAGGGAGATAGTGTGGCAAGGAGGAAGGTGGACAATACAGAGAGTTAGGAGAACAGTAGTACGTGGGAAGTGAGGAAGGTGAACAAAGGGAAGAACAACAACAAAAAACAACAACAAAAAAACCCCCAAACAAACAAAAAAAGCAACTTAGCTGTAATGGGCTGTGAAATGCAAAGAGAAATTAAGTCAGTCTCAAATGCAACATAATGTTTTATTAATTGGATGAAGCTGCGAGATGAACTCCTTTTCCTCAAGTCACCAGGATAATCTCTTTATTCTACTGCAGCCCATCCACTGGTCTAGCTGGCATGAGCTATAACCGTTTACCAAACAGGCATGTATTGCAAGCCAAGCTGACCCGTAAAATAAGAGCTTTCTGAAATGGGGTACAAGAAAATGATTTGGCTCCACAGACAAGATTACAGTCTTCTTTAATGAAAGTTTTGTGTTAGACTTTCCAAAAGAGATAGAGGGAGGCCTTGCAGCAATTGCATAATTTTAAATATTAAGGGTGTAAATTTGATAAAGCCTCAAAGCATGCATGAGGCTTAATTTTTTCACATTCTCAAGATGGATTGTGCATTGGTTTATGAAGTTCAACTTTGTTTCTGATGTTTTAAAATGGAGTTTACATTCTAGTACTTCTTTCATTTCCTACCAGTTTCCAGGATTATAAACAGGGAACACAATAGAGAGATGGTTACATCCTGTTACATACGCTTCTTTGAAACTTTGACCCTTTACATATGTCCTTGTTTCCTTGCAATGATTTTTCAGTGCTTACTTTTACTTCAGAGAGAAGAATGCGTAATCAGTCTCTGCTAATTTTTTTAAGGGTAGTTATCAAAATGAAGGATGGTGGGTGACTGACACTGATGGTGGGAATTTGTTCAAAAATCTGAGCATTGGTCCAGTATTGCAACTCAGTTGCAAAAACCTCTAGCGCAACACATACTAGAGCAAATGTATGATGTGTTTAGTCCAGTGTGTTTTCTTTGACAATTGCCAGAAGCGGAGACATTTCAGAGAAAAAAAAAAAATCTTGCTTCTTTGACTCCCCTATGGTAGGAAATGTCCTACAGAACCACTCTGAAGCCTGACTTTGCTGTAAACAGAACTAAGTACCCAAAAAATAATTTTCTGCCTTAGTGAGTGCAAATATTCTTACTGACACAAAAATGAAGTCTCTGTTTTTGCTTGTGTCATGTTAAGCTGTTTGGTAATTCAGTTACTAGTAACAATTGTGTGTGTTACATGGACACACGTTCAACAGGATTCTTAAACAAATTACTTCCATAATTGTGCAAAATGGAAATGAATAATTTGCTTTCAAGTAGGTCCTTGCAAACAGTAATTTACCCAAGAAAGTCTTAGGGACAGCATGGGGTACAGGAATGAAAGAAGTGATAGAAAAATTCAACAACAGAGGAAGCAGGCTATATAGAGGAAGTGAAGATGCAACAGCACTGACCACTTGGGAACAAATGTTATGAGTTGTCATGGGTAGATTCAGGTTCCAAATCAGGAGCAAACGTAACTATCAGAGCAGTGAGAGACTAGAACTGCCTTCTGTTAGCCCTATAGACCAAAATTTAGCTTTAGTTTCCAGGTTTAGCTGCTTAGGAAAGCCTTCTTTGAAGGGTGCAGCAATGAGACTAGGAGCTGATAGTCCAAGCAGCCCTTTCATCTTCTGTAGTTCTGCAGGAGGCTGGTGCATACATCTATCATGTGTGTAGTTTGGAAGTTAACATAAAGTCATCATAACACAGTGCTTATTTTCCCATGTTAAAACATAATATTGTATATAGACAGTTAAGGGTCAGACTTTATGTTGCACAACAAAACTTCCCATATTTTTTTGTTTCAAATATACACAATAATAAATGTCACAGTAATCATTATGAGGCTACAGCTCATCTTGCATTCAGAAAGTGGACATCTCCTTTACAAAGTATTTCTGGGGTTTCATCATTAACAGTTACTATTTGATATGCAGTCACATAACACTAGACAGTAAATGGTAGTAGTCAAGTAGATTGAATTTGTATTTAAAAACTTTTTCATGTGAGACCCAGTCCTCACCTCTACTGAGAACAGGCAGAGAGACATGGGCAGAATCTTATGTTAAGGCTATTACAGTACAGCCTACAAAATCGGTGACATTCCATTTTTAGTCTTTGTGTAGCTCCACACTTGAAAATTATGCTGGTTTGGGTTTTTTAATAACAGAAGAGAGTTTGCACATAAGGCAATTGATTCCTAAATCCATCTGCTCAGACCAGTATGCTATGCACCCTAAATCAGGAAACTCATGAAAAATGAAAAGTGGTGTTAACATATTAGAGAATTTTGCACTCTTTGGCAATACATATATAATGCCAGTTCCCATAATCGACTAGACTTTTCCCTGTACTTTCAGAAGCCTCCAGGCTAAATGGAAGTGAATGCCATGGGCATTATTGTCTTGATTATATGGTATATCCATTTTCATATCCTGGATGTCTGACCATAGCCTCTGGGCATCTGTAACAGAGGAGCAGGTCTCCTAACTCATGCATTTGTTACTTATATCTACAGCTGCACTTTATAATGGTTTGGAGCACTTCTGCTGCTAAAACTGCTGTAAGAACTATTTTGAATAAGTCACCCTGAATGGCTAATTTTGTTCTGGCTATTAGGTTTCACAGGTACAGCTCCTCATTAGATCCCAACTATTCTTCCCTGAGACTACCATGCTTTCCAAGTTCTATTTTCATTACATTTTTCCACTCCTGTTCCTCTAATAATCAGTGTCCCCACGGGCACCTAAAAGCTTACACAAGCTTGAGTCACTCAGAACAATGTTTCGGTATTAGGTTTCTGTGATGAGAATGTGGGGTGTCACGCAAAAACCAGAAAATATGTTTCTATAGAAGACTGAATTGGAGGGTAAGGGACAAGGAGGAGGTAAAGGGAATTTGTATTTTATTTTGTCAGTCTTCTACAAAATGATATCTTGCTTCTCGTTCTAAACTCAATGTTTCCTTTGTTGGGAGGAAAAAAATGGAAAAAATAAAACTAAGTTGTTTTTTTTTTTTTCTGTTAAATGCACTAGTTTCAGTTTCTGGAGTTTTGACTTCTTGCTTGGCGTTTCAATTTACCCACATGAATAAACATTTATCGAAGTGTTAGAGGGGACATTTTTCCTCTACTTTCTGGGGGAAAATTTTGATAGTGCTAATAGGAGCTAACCAGAGAAGTCACAGAAACCAAAGTAAGCAAGCTGAGCAGTCATAGTAATTTTTGTGAGGTAGTTTGCTTTCCCATCTTGAAACTCTTCCTTACTGTCTTCTCATGACCTTGCCCCTGAAATAATTCTAATGCTTCTCAATATATGTTTTCCTCCAAAGCATTTTGGAGCCCAGCTATGTGATAGTCTTCCCTGTGTGTGTGTGTAAATATATATGTATTTATATATCAAAATGCTCTCTTGGGTCATGACTTGTTGCAATTCTTATTAAGGATCCTGTTCCCAAAAGTCTGTGCCTTGAGACTGTGGGTACAAAACTGTATTTAAACAACAACGTTTGGGTGGTGGCTGTAGTGGTATTAGTGTGGGGTTTTTTGTTGCTTTTAAATTGTGGGGTATTTTGTGAGAGATTCAGCCTGAGTAGTAGTTATTTTAAATAAATATGTTGCCGTGTGGTGACCTGCCTGTCTTGCGTTACTTAGGTTGGTGTGCTGTTCTCCTGCATGGAAGCAGGATTTGGTATCTACTTTTGCAGTAGTTGAAGGTCCAGTCCTCTTGGCTGGCTGTGCAGAAGAGTAACTTCCCCCACCTGTGCTTTTGCAATGGTGGTGCCACTTGACATGTGCATCCCCAGGCAATCTCATTCCCTTTAAAAAGACTTTCTGTCGGTCTGAAACTTGTGCTCCTGACAGTCCTGGTTAGTATCATGCAACTCACCTACACAGTTCCAGCGGGGAACCAGACTGCTGCAAAGGATGAGGCACAAGACATGCTTTTTCTAGCCTTGGAGATAAGTGGTTCTGTGACTAACCTACCCACCCGATTTTCCTACAATACTATGAAGGCTTGGGAGACTCATGCAAAATCACAAGTGAAGAGCCTGAGAATAGGCTGACTGGGTAAGGACGAGAGATGTAAAGTTCTGGTGAAAGCGCTACAAGCATTCCATGCCAATACCTGAAATTTAGTGTATGAGTTGGAGCACTTGTGCTGGACGTGATATATACACACAGGAAAAGCAGACTTTACGTTGAAGCATTCATGGTTTCAAAAGGCAGAATAAAAGAAAATATTTCTGCTGTTCCCATTTTACAGAAAGGAGCAAAAGAGATATGAAATGTTTAGCTCAAAAATGCCTAGGAAGCATATGATAAAGAAGGAAACGGAGCCTGAAGCTTTTGTATCCCAGTCAGTGTTCTGAGGGACCAGCTTTTAAAAGGCACATGTCCTGAATATTCTGTTACTAATGGTGATTTACATAACAGCTTGTAGCCCCATTTCAGTATTACAGAATAGGACTTACTCTTTTGTGAAAATGACCTGGATTTATATCAGCAGTAGTAAAATACTGTTGCAGTTAAGGGCTGTGAAGGGGGGAGGGAGTATGAAACTAAAAATAAGAAATATGTACAGTACATAATTCTAACAATGTTATCTGAAAGACAGTAAAAATAGACTCAATTAGATATTGTCAGAGCTTTTTTTCTCCATGCAGCTGCCTAGCCAAATATGACAATTTTTCAACAATATAAAAGTTCTAACACAATGCATGATACATTGTACTGAATTCATTAACACTTTGCTACCTTAAACATCAGTGTAAAGAAGCAAAATAATGTAAGGGAAGCTTGTCATTTTTTGTTGTTGTTCCTTTTGTTTCTGTGACATGTTTGGAATTGCATGCCTGTGAGAGTTTTGTGATCTAAATTTAATGATCCTAAAAGGAATTTAGTAAGATATTGTTCTTTTCTCCTGCAGACATCCTAGGCTGAGTACTACATGAAAAGTGTGACTCAATTATAAAAAAAAAAAAGTAATTCATCTTTAAAAATAAAAAGCCTTTTTATGCAGTATTTCCACAGGGATGTAGCATTAGTGTAGAGATTTCCTAGCTCTGCTTTGCAACAGTATAATTCCTAACAGAATGAGAATTTGCATACATTGTGCAGAATATCTATGTGCACGTGTACCCCCCCTTTCACACATAAAGATATTATGATGACAGTCAATATGTTTGGCTTTGATTTGGTATTTAGATCTGCAGATCTCTGCTCTCATCCGGTGTTGTCAATTTTCAGAATTATTAGAATGGGCAGTTGATCACAGTGCAGATATTAAAACTTTAAAATTCATATCTTCAGCTGTATCGACCTGCATTAGGCTGAAATTTTGGGTTCATTTCTAATCCTTGTGCAAACCAGCTCTTTTAGCTACCTTTTTTTTTTTTTTTAACAGAGTACTGTGTTTGAGAGAGACGCTTTCAAAATTTTTGGGGGTTATGTTTAAGTTAAAAGTAGGAATAAGAAGTTGTTATCATATAAATATCATATAAAGTAAAAAAGCCACTGCTTTGGGCATGCTGTTGGTCGTAAGAATTTTTTTTGTGTGTAATATGCTGTCATGTACATATGTACATGTACATATGACTTGACCATCTCACTTGAACTACATAGAAAGCTTCTAATGATGAAAAAGAATCCGATGCATTTTTTGAAAGGAAATAAAACTGAAGACCAAGAAAACATATTGGTTATTGGGCACTATCTTAAAATTACAGATCTTTTATTATTTTGTCTTTTGTCTCAATTTAGTGCAAGGTATACTTCTGGCGAATTATCTGGAAATACTGCATTCCAAGTTGGACAAAACTTAACCAGGGTTCTTTTGCTATGCTCTTTTACCCTTAGCCCTAGGAATCAGGAATCAGGTATCTTTCCTGCATGCTCAAAGATGAACAAAGGATTGCTGTGATTAGTTAATCGAGATATGGTAGGTGATAGCATATAGTTTCTAGGAGGTTAGACTAGAGTCCTCTTCCGTCCTAGCCAGGAGTTGCTAGCTGTATAGATCTAATTTTCCATTGCTGTTTTCTGTGGCACCTATCAGAAGTGGTCATTCACTGCTGTTTGGCTTGTATTGCTTCCTGGGACGCTGCAACTCCAGCCTAGGAGTGACAGAAATGCGGAATGCCAGTTTGACATGGACTTTGCATTGCTATATATATGTGTACATGCATGTACTGGATTATCTCTGTTTCTCCTTTCTAAAGTAGGCTTTGAAAAACTGCTTTCTCTTTCAGATACTGGTCACACTTTGTATGTAAAGGAAGCTTATGAGGGTGAAAGCTACACAGGGGAATGACTTACCCTAAGAATCTGGTCTTAATATTTACACTGAAGAACTGATAAAATTTTGAGTCTGACAGGAGCCTATTGCAGCTCTTTAGAGATATTCTCTGAATAAACGTGTAAAGTACTACATACCAAAATTGGGAAGAAGACATTGGAATTGAAGAACTTTGAATTTGTAGGTCACTGCCATGTCATTTTCACCAATTATATACAGGGCTCATCTTTGTTGTGCCGTCTTATCCCAAGTTAAACTGGGTTCTACATGGAAAGGTACTGTACCAGTCGAACACTGAAGATATTAAGGCAACTGAAGAGAGAGTAGCATACAATACACACTATATGATAGGGTTAGTGTGAAAGAGCAAGACAGTATTTATTAAGGAACCATTAAACAGTGCAAGCAATAAAAATTATGCTGGAGTTTGGGAAACACCCTGTGCCAAGGCAGTGCTCTCATGTTTCACCTTACTTTCAATGTGAATAATACACCAGTCTGCACTGGCAAATCAACAACAACAAAAAAAACAACCCGTCCATCTGAAAGCCTGGAAACAGGCTGGCCAGACTACAGATAACTTCAGTTATTACTGATATCATGGAAACAAAAGCTGACAAAAGGAACAGTGGCTGTTCTAGTGACATGTGAGGTAGAAAATGAGAAATTATGGAGAATTTGTATTTTTTTGAGTGTTGTAGAAAAACAATGCCACACTGAACAGTCATGCCTATAGAACTCCATCCCAGCCAAATACAGTACAGCATGTGCCTAACTTTGGGAAAAGTTAGTTTATGCTATGTTGTGGTGGAAAGACATGGAAAATCAAAGAGCAAAATTATTTTAAAAAATTTTTTAAGGTGTGGAGGGACCCCTTAAACTCAGTCACTTTCTGCATAAGCTTACTGAGTTCATTCTTCTTACCATTCCACGCTGTGTAATGATTACTTCAGTTCCACCTGAGCTGAGTGTACACTTCTATCTTCAACTGGAACTTTTTTAACAAAGTCTGTAATTACAAATAAATTTAAATCAGATACAATTGTATGTATATGCTAATAAAACATTTCTGTTGCATCTATCTATACATAAAGTGTAGAAGAGCCTTGAAAAACCCAACAAAAAAAATCCCAAAGAACTTCATGCATATGTTGCACTGTATTAATTTGAATTGGGGCATAAGGAGTTCGTCCAGTTGTATTTATGGTCTGACAGGCACCAGTACAGATTGAAGTTTGTCTCTGAGCCCTGTAAGCTTGGTTCTTAGCTCTTTGCTGGACTGGATGTCTCCAGCGTTGCTGTGTGGCCATGGCACGCGGCTAAAACCTGCTTACATCTGCTGAGGATCTTGGCTGGTATGGCAGCCAGTCTTGGGTAATATTTTTGGTAATTCTTTGCTAATACTGAAGTAGTCCACTAATAGGTTTTGTGTCAGCAGAGAGTAAACCAGCAACGTAATTAAAAGTATGTGCTACTATATTATGTAAATTGTGTGGCCACTCCTAATTTGGGACTATGCAGTTTACTAATCCTTTATTTAGGGATACTAGGCCTGATATGTTATGGTTTAACAGAATTGCACTTTGCCAATCAGTCTTGACAGTTGATTTATTTAATTCATGAATTTTACCTTAGGATCCAATGGGAGCAAGAGGGGATGGGACTACTTTGAGCTAAATTCTGCTAATATTCGCTGAAGCACTCTTTGCTGCTTTTCGTAGCATTGCTATGGACTTTTAAACAGTTGAAGGACTTCTGTTCCAGAGAGGTTTGGGTTTGATTGGTGAATCAGTCCCTCCCTCATCTAAGTTACAAAAGTGTCCATTTGTTAGAGCTCTTCAAGATCCTTTCAGATGAAAGATGCCAAGAGATGTAAGATAATGGGTACAAGCAAGACTGTCGTCATTTATAAATATTGAAGGAAAAAAACAGGCTCTCAGTGAACGATGTAGAATAACACCAATGAGTATTTAATCTGCTTTTTTAATTGAATTTTCAGTTTAAAGAGGGGAACTTCTCTTTTTTTCTTGAAAAATTGAAATAGAAAAATGAATATTGAAATGTATTGGCTTGGGATTTTCAACGCAGTTTAAATAACTAATTAAGAAAAAGTTGCAGGGAGGAAAAACATTAAAATATGCAATAATTTATTTTTAATAAGCGTAAAACAGATTATTTTAATTACCACGTTTTTAAAAATACGGGGTAAATAAAATGCCTTAAATTGTCACTCATAGAGATTTGGAATTGAAGTGTAGAGATTAAAGCCTTTTATCTGTAGATGTAGACAAAAGACTTAATGAATAACGAACACAGAAATTAGCTGAAATGACAGAACCCCCATGCTATTTTTTTTGTTCTTGGTTTACCATGCTCACTGGCTTTTTTCATTTCTTTAGTGTTGCTTTTTAGAGTAAGCTGTTAGCCAGGTGAGGTTTCATGTTATCTTCTATATCAGCATTTCCTTTTTATAAAGCTTTAAAACTGCTTTTAAATACACCTCCTTGCCTTTAGAATAACAGCTACCTGGTTGACCTCCTCTGCTGCACAAGGGCTTAAAGGTAGATGCTAGTCCATATAATTATTTCTTTTTTACATTTAATTTCCAGTTGCCTAGGTTTCCATTGAAACCCTCATAAGCAACGTTGCCAAAATCACCTAACGCCAGTCAAGCTTTGGCAAGGCTATGGACTCTGGCTGGAGTTAGTATTATATATTACTACATAAATTTCAGATCCAAGTGCTCCCTGTTTATCCTGGAACTTTTCCGGAGGGGGATTGAGGAGCCATCCCACTGTCTGTGAGTGTATGAACTCAGTTCTCTGAACCAGGGTGTCTCTTGGAGAGCTGTATGTGGTAGTGAAGATCTCTCCCTTTTGGTGTAACAAATGCAATGCAATAATAGAGCACAACTGAGCAGTATTTGCTGTGTTAAGTCAAGTGGGGGTAAGGGTTCCTTTTTTTGTGTAAGCACATGGTTTTTGTTGACTTGATCAAAAATGTCTAAATGATATGCAGTCTGTGTTACTCACTTCATGTTTATCCAAAAGCGGAGTCTGACCTCGAAGTGCTGTATTTCTCCTGGTTGTTAAAGGTTGTATGCTCATTGTGCATAAATGACTAATTGTCCTTTAGAGGCCTGTGCTTTAGTTCAGTGTGTTAGGGCTGCTGAGCCAACAAGCACAGAAAGAGCTGTACTTTGGCATCATCCCAAAAAGTTAGAGGTTGAGAGCCAAAAACCCCAGGAAAGCCTTTTGGCTTTCCCGTCAGCCCGGTGTGCTGGAGTTCAGAGCTGGTGATCTCACCTGGAACTGGGCAGCAGCAGCACGGGGGCGGGGTGGGGGGGCAGCTCTTTCCAGGGAAGGAGTGTACAAATGCTCCAAGTCTTCCAGCAACGGGGGAAGCTGTCCTGCTACCGAGCAGGAAAACAAGTCATCTTTTGCCTCTAGTTTTCATGAGAAGTATTTGGTCTCCTCTTCGCTTGTTCTCTCATGCATCTTAATTTCATGGTTTGTTAAAGAAGGAAGAAGATGTATCAAGAAACCTCTCCGTCTATAAGCCAGAATAGTTCTGTCGCATCTCATTCTCATTTTAGTGCTCTGGATCATCTTCTAAGTAGGGAAAAATAATCTGGGAGGTCACTGGCAGTTTTGCTGTTTTGTAAGGAAACACTAAAGATGGGAGGATTTGGCCCGATGGTAGCTGAAAGCACTCAGGCTCTGCCAGGATTTAATTCCTTGTGAACTCTGACCTGGAATGAATACAACATATGTGCTACTGTTCCTCTATAATTTAGCATCCCTTTTTCCTGTGTAAGTTCTTTTCTCCCCCATTCATTTCTGTTAAACCCAGCTGAATGGTTTACCCTTTATAACTAGTATCCCTGCAAGGGAGAGACTCTCGCTGTTTTTACAGGCCTCTTAAGACTCCAGCTAAAAGGTACTGGAGATTTGCCTCCACTTGCGTTAGTAATGTTGCTGTTTTTGGATCCAAGGGCCTCCAGTTCAAATCCCCCCAGTCGAGTTAGATTCCTCACAAAGTAAAAAGGCACTCCTCGGATTAAAGGAACTGATTGAATGCTGCTGTGTAGACCACTAATGTGCTACAAGGGTACTCTGTTCTTTAGCAGGGATTGCGGTGTGCTGCTGGGGGACTTCTCAGGCACTGTTACTTAGAAATTACATGGTGCTATCCCAGCTCTGGGACTTGTAGATTTGCATTCACTCTGCAGCTTCATTAACAATTTTAACTGGGACGTATTTAGACTACTCAAGCTGTTTCTATAGGGTTGATTATTTTGTCTTGTCCTTAGAAAACAGCTTATCCTTGTGAAAATAACATATAAATTGTACTATTATATTTAGTGCTGCAAGCTTTGCTGTTGCTGTTAGTTTTCTTTTCTTTTTGAAGCCATAATTTCTGACAAATAATGCCTTCTGAGTTAAAATCCACCATTATAAGAACATATTTTGCACCTTTTCCATTCTTTCAGTGAGTTCTGTGAAACTCTGCCATTAGCATGGTTAGTGCCTAGAGAATAAAGAAAAGGGAGGAAGGGTGTTTCAGTGAGTAAGATGCAAGATGCTTCAGACTTGTCATATGATGCAGAGAAAATTATTATTAAATGCCTGAGTCCCCCCATCCTATCTATGAAGCACATGTAGTAATATCTGCTCACCTCTGGAGCATTGCATGTGCCTTAATTTGTTGAAGGATTTTTAATCTCTTCTATGGAAGCTTTTATAGAAATGAAAGTGCTACGCTCATGACCGCAGGTGTTTTGTGGTTGTGAAATCTGCTGCAGAATCATTCTCCTTCTATAGAGCAGTGGTCCAGAAGTTGTGATCTAGGTGTCAGTGTTGAACTGCAGAAAAAATAATTGTGTAAATATTTCCTTTCCTAGAACTCAAATGTCCAAAATAATCTCTCAACACAAGCTGTTGGCCTGAAATGTAAGGATCGCAGGTTTTGTCATAATTAAAACAATTTGTAATTACTGCAGGAATACCTGCAACATATACATTCTTTGGTCCTCATTTCATCTTTCTGTCCTTAGTAATATGGATATCCAATGTTACAAGCTGTAGATACTTAGATCATTCTCATTGGAAGTACATGGAAATAATGCAAGTATACAGGCAAGGTAAAACAGCTTTAAATGGAACTAGATAACACAGGAGCAAGTAAAGTTTATGTATTATTCAATTCCCTTTATTTTACATTGGAAAGATCCAGCTTATCTGAAATTAAATAAAGCTGCCAAAGCATTTTTAGATCATGATGGCATTTGAGGCTCAATTTCTCCTGTGAAAGCACTGTTCATTTCTGTGGAATTGTGCAGGTGCTATATGTTTTTACCGCTTGAGATCCAGAGGGTCTCAAATTTTGAGATATTCAGTACATTCAGTTTCACGCAAAGCCTGTAGTAAGCAATCTGTCAATTAAAGAATATGTCTCACCAGTGCATCCTTTTTCAAGTTTCTTATGTGCATGTTTAAACAAAAAAAGACAAGTCTAAATACTGTTTGCTTTCTCTTATTGTTTTCTGTGAGTAGCAGAAAATGATTATCACACTTGATAAAGCTCAGCCTTCATAAAGAAGGCAATGAAGAGCAAACTATGCACTAGAGCGTAAAACAGCTTAGAGAACAGTGATGAAAATATGTTGCAATACCAAGTCACTTCTTAGCAACTTCTTGGAGAAAAAGAAACTGAGCAGTTCCCAAGGATTTTTGAACAAGAGTTTTAGGCTTCTTTTATTGCCTGATCCTATAGACTGTAATTTTTTTTTAATCGTCTTTGAGGAACGGAGGAGCCACTGGAATTATTTACTCTCCTACGTTTCATTGAGGAGTGTATGTGTGTGCATGTATTTTTATTATTTTTAGTTATCCATAGTGTGTTTCATGGATCAAGTAAGGCTTCGATTACATTTGCAGTGGTGAATAAATCACTAAAGACTATTTTCTTCTCTGCTTTGAATTCACCTATTTCTCTTTTCCTTGTTGCTGGAATTGATTAACTTTTACACTTTAGTCTGTAGTTACTAACTGTAGGTGAGCTTTCCTGTCGCAGAAGGCTTAACAATAATTCTCATCTGGTTATGAACTTTGATGTCACAAGAAATATGATCATTTAATGGTGTTTGTTAAAAAACAAATACAACATTGACTAACCAGCTAATTTGCTTTGCGGCGGATTTTGGATGGCACTAAACTTTTTGCAAGAATCACAATTGAACCAATTTAAAACATGGTTAAGAGCAGCCAGCTAATTTCTGAAGAAATACCTGTTTATTATTTTTGAGAAAACACCGACTGCTTATTTTCTTTAGTATGTTTAAGTGTTGATAATTTTTCTAAGTGCATCTAGAACTGCCATCTGCACTTCTGATGGTTGCCATTGGGTGGTGCCAGGCAATCAGTATATACAATATAAGACAATGGTTTCTTTTTTTGTACATATCAAAATCGAAGGCGCTTTAAAATCTGATCTCAAATAATTTATAGTGCAAATAAACGAAGCAGCCAGTGCAAATAGTTACTTTAATGCTTCTTTTTTATACTTAAAGGAAGGGTCTGTCTGAGATACGCTTCTTTATGTGTGCATGTTTGTGTGTGTATGTATATGCATACATGTATATGTGTGAGTGTGTATAAAGTTTGACCTGAAATGTGTTTTTGCCCTAAGGATACTGATGCCTTGTTTTTGATCACGTTGTACTGATGTGGCTTAATTAATTGCCCTCTTAATGTCTCTGCTAATGTTCAGGCTGTTGTTGCTTGCATGTGTATTTATTACAAACCTGCTAAGTGTTAAAGCTGACTGGATACAAATGATAGATTTCTAACTTTAGAGAAACAATATCTATTTAATGCATGTTTAAGGAAGACTAATTTACCGCCTGAGCTCACAACTGAGTGCCCAATGAGAGCAATGAAATATTAATATTTTGAATTCATGTTTTAAATATCTCCTGTCTACCTGGTTCAAAATCTATATGATGTTAATTATACAGATGTACCAATTTATTCTTTGAGCTAACTCAGTTCCTAAACTATTTGGTTTATAATAACTGAGGGGGAAAATTAGGACTGTAGTTAATGAGAAGGAGATACAAATGTTTATTGAATATCACATCATAGGCTACTGTCTAAGATAAAATTAATAGTTGAGAATTAAAAAAAATATTGTTGGCAATTGATTATGTGGATTAGGACAGTCTAAAATGCTTGATTTCACATTTCTGTTTGTATTTGCTTTTAATAAAGGGGTTGGAGGCTTACGTTTAGAAAACCATATCTTGGGGGGAGGGGGAGAAAAGAAATTAACATTCACTCATTTGCTTTTGAACACCTTTTGTTAATGTATGAAATGAAATGCAGCATGTGGCCTGGCAACTGAATAAGCTAAAATTTAAAAATTATTTCTTTAACTTATATGGGTTCAGAGTTACATGGAGCAAGACAGTAATTCTTCTGACAAATTTTAGATGATGCTGTTTTCTTTGCCAGATAATCTTAACTTAAAAAAAAAGCCAACACAAAGCCCCCTGTGCATCCCCCAAACCCCAAACAAACACAAAAAAAGCCCACCCCACAATCCTTCTTTCTTTCTAATTTAAAAATAAAATTAACCTAGACATAGCTTAATAAATGAGTTGAATAATTTCAAATTCACAAGAATAACTTTGAAGGATTGGTGTAAATAACCAACAGCCTAACAACATGAATGATTCAAACATCTTGCGATATTAATTTTCCCCGTGGTGAGTAGGTATAAGACCCACTTGTATCTAAGAAGATGCCCTGAGTGACACTTTGAGGCTAAAGCTTCTAAAATATTTGTAATAATTTAGATAGTTATTACCCTGTCTAGACCTTTTACTCTTTACTAGACTTTCATTTAAATGTCGGACCTTTTTTCAGACCATAAATCAGTGGCAAATGTGTGCATTTGGACTCTCCAAAGTTTTACTTTGAGAATGTTTTCTTAAAGCGTTCCAAAACACTGAAATCCTAGAATGGCAAGGAAAAAAAAAATCAAGTCAAAGTAAAAGCAAAAATTATTTATGGAGCCTTTTGTCTCTAATCCTAGAATTGAGAGTACTAATAGCAACAGTGATGAGCTTAGCTGATTCTTGTGGCTACTGCTTTTCATGAAGTCAAATTTGATTGACATTTCATCATAAATTCCTATTCCTCGTAACAAATATTTCTTTTCCTCTCTTTATAAGTGCCTTTTTAAGATGCTTCCTTTAAAACAATGTAACAGTCATTTGCAGCTTTTATGGCATCTAAATGTATGCCGTTATGCTGGCTTGGTTCTACTGACATTTTAACATTGTTAATAATCACTGGCCATTTGTGTGTGCTGTGTAAAGGCATAATGTGCTTTTATATAAAACACTGTTATGAGGGCTCATTATCTTGTGAGGCAGCAGTTATAATGAAAATTAAACAATTGCAAACTTGCTTTGCCAAGTGTTTTTTAAATAAATTTAACCAGGCTGGTTCACAGCTCCTACCTGATTCTGCGGGGTTATATATCAAAGCTGTTGAAGAGTTGCATGCATAAATTTGTTCATGCAATCATGAGAGCTATGTGCAGTACGCTTTTCAGTGCTCTGCTAAAACTGATCAGGAAATGCTTGTTCCACAGGCAAGATCCTAGCCAGGCATGAAATAAGTGTAAACCTTTGAAACTAATCTCCATGGTATCGATCGTTAAATGGAGTTTACAAATGACCTTTTACTTACAGGTAGCCACGGAAGTACTAGATCTGCAATTTGTAAGCTACTCCTGCTGTTTTACTAAACATTCAAAACACTGGCTATTTACAGTTGCATGATTAAAAATTACCGACATGGTTGCACTCCTCAAGCTAAGAAAAGGTTGAGAATGTAAATATGGGATATTCAGGTTTTTGTTTATAGACTGCAAGGTTTTACCAAACGCTTTACAGAATGACAAATTTTTTTACAGCTTGTCTAGTGTTTCTACATAAAGTTCTTTGAACAATAACTACTTTATTATTAAAGTAAATTAATGGTGAGAAATCTGGGTAGGCTTCTCCATGGTGTCTACATTTTAGCAGTTACTCTAGCTGAGGATCTGGCCAGTTGGAATTCACTTTTAAAATGACTGTTGCTGAGCACTCTTTCAAAGCTGAGCTAACCAGCGCAGTTTGTGTAATTTCTGCCATGCTTCCCTTCTGTTAGGATACCAGATTTGTCCTTGTAGGAGTGTATTTGACTGCTCCTCTGTCTTTTATTTTAATGCAGCACTTAGACGCAGATTATTCCAGTCCTGCAGTAGTTAGGGAAACAAAATTTCCTTTTTTTTTTTTTTTCCCTTTGCACATGTTTAATTTTAAAAGCTACCAAGGCATGAAACAATAATTCAGAGAGGCTCCGTTTCAAATTACCTTTCTTCATTAAAAAATAAAATATCCAGGAGGTCTAGCACATTATGTCACTAAGTCACACAGTAAGAGGGACCATCAAAGAATGGTGGGAATTATCACAGCAGCTTGCTCCTTGTTAGAAGCATTTACCTCATGACCCTTTCATTTGCCTACTGCCACTTTAGTTTAAGAGTGACAACACTGTATAGCACTCTGCACTTTCCGCTCCCCCTGCTGCCCCCCCCC
>JAOXJM010000041.1:54073493-54089171 GCA_026413425.1 Tringa solitaria | reverse complement strand
TCATTAATTTGTTCCTTTTTTAATATGTCATTCATTACAAAACTTCACTGAAAACAGAATCACTGATGGATGTATACTAATATATGGCACACTGCCACAGAAGTCGCATTTTTAGTAGAAGAGGTAATATTTATTCTGGTATGATCACTGTTAATGGGGCTGTCAACAAAATTTTTGTAGAAAAATAATTACACTGCAAGTAAGGCCATTTTGATCTAGATATGAGTAGTAAACCTGTATTAATTTAGGATTCAGACTATGTTAATGGTTTAATATTTTTTCTTTATAGAGAACACAATAGTGAGGTCATCTTTAATAAAGATGATAATATTGAACCTTGGTAGTTTTCCTTGCTACGCCTATAGGACATTTATGGCTGAAATATGGTTGAGAGAGCCTTAAAACGTTGTTTTATGGCAACCTCTGTGCAGTGCTATAAAGCACTTTCTGTTAATGATAAATAAACTACGGAAGATCTATGTCTTAGTAAAGGGCTGTATTGCTTCCCTTGTGAACAACCTGATGTGGCAATGTTTAACTTATCACAGTTACATGAGCCCCAATTTAACCCTTTTGCAACTAGATGCAGTTCTGCTAGTGTTAGTGGATGTGTAGACGGGCACGCTGCTGCTGAGTTTGGCTTGAGAAACACAGTAGACATAAAAATTGCCATGATCATTCTTTGACTCTTAAATGGCTTACTATCTCAGGAATTGCCTCATTAAAAATTATATAAAATTGTCCAGTTTGTGTGCAAATAATGGCATGAGACGCCTCTTACTAAAGCTGTGTGAAGCTGTCATTTGTTCCTTAAGAGTTCATGAATAGGAAGCACAATTGATTTTCATTCTTTGCTGAAATATTGATTGCATTTATTCATGCTAATGAAGTTGTAGGATATAGTAGACATGGTACTGTACTGAAAACGATAAGGGTAGATTTTCTTTTAAAGCTTCTCATGTTGCACTTATAGGAGGGATTTCAGGCTGCGAGCAAGCTCAGAAATATGGTTGGAACTGAACTACATATCTTACTCTTGATCACACACCTAGGAAGCTGAAGTAATTCCGTTAAACTCAGAGTGAATTTAGATCTTATATAAATGAGAATTTTTCTAACTATACAAAGTCTTTTTTTTGGTCTTAATTTCCTCTCCTGGAGTATCTCAATTCCTGTATGCTTATCCTGGGTGCTTGCTGAGACTGTAGAAAATAATACTGCAAACAGAAAATGTCCTGAGATCTCTCAGGTCTTGGATGAAACTTGGATTGGGACATCTGGAGCCTTTCCTATGTTGTCACTTTTCTCCTTTTTACAAATATTCAGACAGACTTTCTCCTTGCCTGTACATACTTTCTGGTGAAAGGGACACAGTGGTCTTTGTGTCAGTGGAATGCTGGATGTCTGGTCCCCATTTACAGGGTATTTTTTGTAAGTATGATTGGCAATCAAGTCTATGTCTCTGCAATCACTGTATCCGTTCAGTGGAAACGGTGAGCTTCCTGATGTCCTCTTTAGGATGGAGAAATATTCTTTTGACCTTAAGGTTACAGATTGTTCTTATTTCACTGCTCGCTTACTCTCAATAGATGCCATTTGCTACACATTTATTTTACAACTGAACTTCTGATCAGGTCCTTGTGTGCTTAGGCTATCTACAAAATACAAAGCTGTCCTTGACTTTAAAATTTGCAAATACAAACAACTAATGCAGCATAGAGAAGGAGAGAAAAGCAGAGAAAGAGGGGTTAAGGACATTGCTAGAGATCACACAGGCAATCCAAGAAGAGCCAGGTCTCCTTCCTCTAGCCCTATTATAACTATTACTAAGTTATTGCACTACCACATATTTGCTAAGATGTGAAGAAATATTACTTTTATTACTAATATTTGCTACAGAATTAGAATGCTGCTTGGTTGCACAAGCTGCTTCTTGCTAAAGAAAAAGCTTCAGGGACATGGATTGTGACTGATAATTGTTTCAGATATTTTGGATGAGCCAAGTATTCATTGCCTCTGGGAAGGTGAAAAATTTTAACATTAAGAAGTTCCTGGCTCATGTGGGTGTAACCCAGTGTATTTCTTTCCCTTCTGCATAGTATATCTGCATGCTATATGTGAGTACTGTAAAAGAGCTGTGTACTCCAACAGCAGCCAGAATATGTTTCTTATCTCTTTCGACTTAGAGCTTTACTCTGATGTGCAATCATTAGCCATTCTTCAATAACTGATAGATAACGCTTTTGCAGCTGTAGTTTGCTACAACTGCATAAGAAAGCTGACTGATGGACAGTGAGGAACAAGAATGAGGAAGTTTTGCTCCAGATCTAAACTTAATTAATGCTCGGAAGTTTCTCGTACGTGAGCTTTATGTGCAGGATCTCCTCTACAATACTAGCTTGCAGTGGTTACATTAACAGTTATTAGCTCCTTTTGAATGTGTTGGATTTCAGGAAGAGGTTTTCCTAACTGTAAAAAAACAATTCTCAATTCAATCAGCCCATAACCAGAACAGCTGAGAGACAATGTGTCTGCCTAAAATGGACAGGAGCACACAGCCATAGTGCTGTTTCTGGATTATCTCAAATGCCAATAAGAGAAAAGATCTGCCATATTAAGAAGATGCTATGTGCCTTACTTAATAAGTGCTTTGAATTCTTCTGGGAATAGAGTTTACACTTTTCTTCTGAAAGTTCTAAATGTTGTATCTTGTCGATCTTCCACTACTGAAAACATTTTTTGTAAAGCATCTGCCTCAGATGATAACCTGCATTTTTCTGATTTATGAGTGTTATCCATTTAAAAAAATACAAATTCTTTACAAACCAAGGAATTTTCTACATTTTTATGAATCCTCTCCTCCCTTTAATCATAGCAGTACATTTGATTTTTTTTGTACTCTAAGAATTCTCTCAAATTCACATTTTCATTCCTTTTTCTGTTGGATTTGCAGCCCTGAATGTGTCCTTTGTGCAGTTGTGTATTGTATTATATATTGTATGTCCTTTGTGAATGTGTATTGTGCAATTCTTTAGTAAGTGTATCAACAGTGAACATCGAGTAAAGGGAATGTATTAAGCAACATACTTCAAACTCATGGTTTTAATTAGCTAGGGACAGGATTTAGCAAGTCACAGCTTTTATTTAAACAGTCTTGACAGAGCTCAAGACAGCAACAGCAAATTTAACATTTAAGGCCATATTAACAAACACAGATGGTTTCAGATTCTCTCTTTAGAATGATACCATTGCTTTAGATGATGCAGAGCAGTTGGGAAACTTTTAGAAATAATTGCTGGTTGCAAGTTTCAAGATTTAGCTGTGAGTTATGTCCACTATATTCTATCCATGCAAATGCCTTGATTCCTTTTATATATCAGTGTAAGAGACTTGACACATCAATGATTATTTGGCATTCAGATCTTTTACTGCAGGCCTGATTTGGCTTTATGTAGCAGTTTATACTGCCTATAACAACTGCACTATAATATTCACTTTTTTTGCACTCTGTGAAAGTATCTGAAACGTGAACCTCTTTCCCCTTTACATTTTAGAATGTGGGGTTTTTTTCTTACTTTAAAGCTATGGGCGAAGAAGTACATTTTTAGCAGCATGTGTAGCTGAATAAACATACAGCTCCCATTAGTGTTAATTGGAGTTGTATATTCTACTTTGCCTCTCAAAGGGTTGAATACTTATGGCTAGCTGTTTAAAACAGAGTAGGAATGTGCCATTTGAAGGTACAGACTAGTGTAGCTTCTACTACACTACTACTAGTGTAGTAGAATTTCTGGCACAGAATAAAACCTAAATATTGAAGTAGTTTTAATATAGGCTTATGTCTAGCGTAACCTTGCAGACTTTTATTTTTCTGTGCACGTGCTGCTTTACTCCATTTGTGGTGTCGTTCACTGCTTAAATATATTACTAGCTTGGATTACCCACCCATGAAGAGAGAGCTGGACTTATACTCTTAAGTATTTTGCTTTATTGTTATCTATATGATCTAAATGATCTTCAAGGTCTCTTCCAACCCAAACCGTTTTATGATTCTATGAAGTTAGGATCCATTTTATCATAGATATTAAAATAATTACAGCAATTGTAGAATGTTATGGCTGAGAAAACCCAATTCATGTAAGAAGTTCCTTTTGTGAATGCAGGGGAATATAAAAAAATATTGGTAGTCCCTGGATTAGTGGCTAAACAGCTTCTATTTTGGTTCAGCAAAAAATTTCAAAAGACTTTGCATTTTCTATCTTCAGTATGTTCATGCATTGTCTGCGAACAGGTTGTCACTGCTGCCCCACTTGCCTTCAGCCTTCCTTCATGGGCAGTCTGTCTGGTTTTCCAGGGTTATGGCATAGGCAGAAAAATAATAAAGCAAGGGCTGTATGGCTGTCCTTAGCAGTCAACCTGCCTGGGCAGTTGCCTGTGTAGAGCTCTCTCTATTTATAGAACATGAACACAAGCAAATGGATTATTGGTTTTAAAAATGTTTAAAAAAAAAAATTATAAATATGTTCATCTTACAGCTTTGTTTCTTTTTAAAGCCCAAGTCCATGCAAACATGGATTGTAAGATATGGCCATTCTCTGTAGAAAAAAAAAAAAGATAGCATAACTATTGATTTTTTTATATATATATATTTTTTTTTTTAGCTAAATGCTGTTCAGGTCACTTAGTTTCTTCTTACCCTTTTCTTCAAGCCCAAATTTATTTGCAGTATAAATGCCTGTGTTTATGCTGTGTTTGGAGTTTGTGTACGTCACCACATGACTTGTCCCACCTCTTTCTGATGTTTGCTTTTTCTGCTTTAAAAAGTTTTTCTGTTCAGTTCTTGAGTTCTATTACTTCCAATATTCTTGAGTACAAACAATACACAGAGAGGTACTGTGCTCCGAAGAGATTATGGTCAGCAGTTTTTAACTTCTTCTGCATCAAGACTGTTTGCAAAGCTAATACCCTTTTTTACCCCCAATAAACATCATGAATTTTTTGCAAGCGTGGCGACACTTTTAAATTTACAATGGGAGTTGAAAACCAGCGATGGAATGACCTTTCAGTGTGTGACACATCATAGAAAAATGCATAGATTGGAAGGAGAAGAAAAACTGTGATAGGCATAACTGATAAAATATGACTAATGCTTAGTAGTTCGGGCCATTAATTGCAACAACAACTTGAGATACATGCCATTTCTTCCTTTCTGTTTTCTAATCAATATTATGTCTCCTTAGTGCTATAATGAAGTCAAACTCATTTGGAAATAAAAAAAAAATAAAAAAAAAAGATTTGCTGTTCTTTCAACAGTATTGCCTTGCTGCCAACACTAATGGTAACCCTCTGGCAATTTCTAGCATTAGAGATCAACACTCATTGGAGAAGAAAAAATATCTGAATTATATTTATATTGCAAAGGAAACTTCTTTTACTTATATTTGTGCCCCAGCACCAAGGGTGGTCAGTCATAACCATATGTCCTCTCCTCTAAGACTCTCAGACCTCACTAGGGAGGAAGCTGCTCCATCTCAGGAATTGATCCAGCAGAGCTGGCCTTCCCCCTGTTCTGACAGATCTGTGTATTCAGAGCTTATGAGACAGATCAAGGATGAAAGCATTTTTCCCAGGCAAAAATCTCATTTGCATTTTTGGTTTTTAGTAAAACAGAAGTCAGAAGGCTGATTAACCACACCTGGTGACACTTGCCCATATGGATTGGTGGTCCACCATAGTCAGAAAACACTTGCCATACTTTTTCACATTAAACAGCACTCCAGTACTAGGATATTGAGAAAGAATAGGTAGTCTAAAGCTGCAACAGTTTTTGACTGTAGATGATGTTTTCTTGGTTAATTTAGAACTTTAGTGGTACCTAATTATCAATATCAGAGAAATGAAAACATGTTTTTAACAATCCCTCTAATTTAGTCTTTAATTGTGTGCCTATGAGGTGCTTTTCAAACTTGCATGGTTGCTTTTTGGCAAGGCAATAGAGTAAATTAAGGTTTAGTAGGTACCTGAGCTGTGCATTTATAACTTCTTAAACTTGAAAGAATTTCAAATATTGTTTTATACTTTGAATTTTCTAGCCTTAGTAATATATGTGTATGTATAAATATGCACATACACACACATATATGGATAAAATCCACAAAATATTAATCTCCCTTGACTCTCCTTTGAAATTACTTTTGTCTGAAAGTGCATGTGGATCTGTAGTTGGTTTTATTCATGCTGAAAAGTTTATTCCGGTCTCTTTGCAGATTCTCTTCTCTCCATTACTCTTTTCTTATTTCGGCACCAAACCAAACATGTTGAAAATGCAAATATCTGAAAGCAAAGAACCAATTTGCTTAAGGATCCAGCATGATCTGCAAAGACAAACTGAGAAGCTTGTGGGGAATAATGTGCACCTAGGGAGACAGTATGGTTGAGTCTAGGGAGTGGAAGGGATGAGGAGGAAATGAACTATCAGTTGGAGCCTGTGAAAGAGAAAATTTCCAAAAATAAAATCAAAAGCTCTCACATGAAAAATAGGACGACAAGATTCTCCTGTTGGCATTGTGGTGTTCTGTCAAATGAACAGTGAGTGAATTGCTTTGGTTTAGATCTTGGACCCCAACTAATGTTTACTCTGCAGATAGCAATCCTGTTGGTCTTCTAAAAATAGTTCGTTCAGATTGCAAATATGCGCAGATTGCACCAGCCCTGAAGAACATACGCCTCCAAGATGTTGAAGAAATGATGAAGTGCCTATATAACATGAATAATTTTTTTTATGTATATAATTTGCTCTCTGCTAAAATTTTAACTACTGCTTGGTGAGGTTTTGGGAGCTAACACACAATATTAATCTGATTTTTCCTTTCTATTTGCCAATTTCCCACCTGTATAAGCCCCTGTTCATTCTCATTTAGAATCCTGCAGGAGGGAGCCCACTTATTCTGTCCTCCCTGTGATGTTCCTTTTTTTTGTTTTGTTTTTACTGTTTGTTTTTTGAAATTTATAGTTTGCTTTCTGGTAGTGTTTGGAGGCCTCAGCTGTCTGCACTGTGTGCCCATGTACCCACATAGAAACAAACAAGCAGCAAGCTTTGCCTTGAAGATAAGGTGATGGAAGATGCATTTATCATTCGCTGAACTGTTATGTAAAATAGAAAAAAGAGATCTGTCAGTTTTAGTTGCCTGTGAAAGACTAGGCATAAGAAATTACTTTGCTTTCCTCTGTCACAGCTAGGGACCACCATTATGCATTATACCATTATTATGCATCATATGAATTGTGTAAGTGCCAGTGCTGAAGTACATTTCACCACGACTATCTCAAGTTTGATGGGCTCTTTAATGCATGTTAGGTTGTTTTCCTTTGGCTTCTTGCTGTCTTTTCTCTTGGAGAAAATAAGTTTACATATTGGCAGTTGGTTTTAGGCTTTACTTGACTTTTTCCTTTTAATATGAAATAAGTGTCTTCCTATGTTCACTTGCTGGAATGGTTATACACATAAAAATTTTTGTGTTGCAAGCTAGACCGAAGGTACTGGCAATGCAAAAATGATTAGTCTGAGGATAAGGTAAAGTGAAAGGCACTGTAATCGGTAGTCAGCTAAGGTCAGCAGTGGTATGAATTTAGGTGTGTGTTACCTGTTTGTGCCAGGTAACAACTATGATTTAGTGTAAAGGGAAGGTTCTTTGGGTCTGCTGAAAAGAAGAAATTCAGAGGTCATAGTTGTAAGAAACCTAATACAGGAAAACAAAGAAAAAGTGTAAAAGTAGTCATGATAACTAGCTTGCAATGGATTATTTAAAGAAACAATTTTTGTCACTCTGGTTTATTATTTGTCTCTGAAGTAATAAGTGCAGGGAGACTGCAATTTTCTCCACAGATCTCACATTCTGCTGTTTTTTCTTCATTATTCTCTACCACTAAACTCTTCTGGAGAGAGCTGTTCAAGTCAGGTCAGGCGCTTACTAGCCCTCATATTAGTATCTGAAATGCTTTTTTCTCTTCCTGTGCTTATGCTGCCGTGTTGCTGTGATCACACCTGCCTTTTCTTATCACAGTTAACCTGCCCTCTGCTGAAAGGGAACTGAATTATAAAGGCTTTCTGTACACAGCTACAACAAGACCCAACAGGTAAGGCAGATGCTTCTCAGGCTGATTTAAGCATCCTGTTTCCAAGGATCGGAATGATTATTCTGCACTGGTATTAGCTGTTGGATGGTGGCACTCTGCCTGCTTTGGTTAATTAGTGAAAAGTCAGTAGTGAAGGAAAAAGGTAGGTGGTGCTTTAGCTCTGGCTTTGAAATGTGAATGTTGCCAATACGGCCATACAAATGCCTACGTGATGATTTAATGGTTTGTTTCTTTTCAAAATCCAGCCCACACATGCCCAACTCTGTTTTGAAATTGTTATATGGAAGTGACTCTCTTGATGGCTTTAAAAGTTTCTTCCAAGTGGTGACAATGTCAGTAGCTGAGGCATTATTCTCCACTTGGCATTTCTTTCATGTCACCAGAAACAATTTTTAAAAGTTAGATGTACTCTGCCTTTTATTTTTCATTATGTACTCTATCTGCTTCTGACTGAGGCTAGCAAAACTTCTTGACAACACTGCTATAATGTAATAGAACCAAAAAGATGAAAAATCAGAAAGAGGATATTCAGTTACAAAATAATCCCTCCTGTGATTATTCCAGTCTAAAAACTCTGGTTGTTAGCAAAGTTTTGAGTCAGACTTTGTTCAGTCTTTACTGTACCAGGGCTAAGTAATGGTAATGGTTGGTGATAAAATACATGATAGGTGGCGTAACAATTTGGGCCCTAGGAACTAAGGACGGATTGTCCAGAATTACTTTAACACCAAGGTCCCCACCAGTATATAAGCAGAAGTTAATACTCTGAAAATGTTTGGGGATTGGGCCCACCAAGATCATTACTTTATTTTGCATAACCAATGTAACAGTATTCGATCACCATTCACTGCTGCCTCTGTCTGACTTTTTACAAGTTTATAATTTGCTCAGGACTGGGTCTGAACCAGTTCCTGTGCTGCAGGACCAAGACATAGCACAGAGAAGCCTTCTCCCTGAGTAAGGAGTGCAGGATTTGGTCCCCTAGAAATACTTGACCCTCCAGAAAAGGGAAAAATATGATTAAACTGGGGAAATAGAGGCTAGTACTACTGGAGAACTTGTTGGATGCATAAGATGTGGTTGACTTTTATTCTGTCTTGTAAAAAAATAAAATAAAATATCTATAGTTATCGTAGGAAGATTTGGGAAAGCATCAAATCATAATTAGAATGGCAGGAAAGAGTTTTTACTTATTATTCACAAAAACAAAATAGATAAGTTATTATTGATTAAAGGGATGCATGCTTAATATCAATTTATAAATCCAGGACTCAAAAGATAATGTTTGTTTTACTGTTTTTAATTATTTAACATGCAGTGACATTTCTGTTTTGCCAACAGCAGCACAATAGGTCCCTAATGAACTGCATAGAGTTACTAATAATTAAACCACCAGGCAGAAGTAAGGGCATGTTATTAGCTTAATATTCTTAAATAATCACTCTTTTGCTTTCTAAGGGAAACTCTTTCTGAGAGTATTCTCCCCTACCCCAAAGCAACTAGACCTCAGCCTAGGACTTGAAAGAGCAAAGTCCTTTCATAGCTAACACTTACAGAATCCCTGAATTACCAATAAAAAAAATCTGAAGTTAGTCATAGAACTATGATGAAAATTTGGTACTTCAAACTCTACCCCCTGAAAACAAATGGAAAACGATTGTTTGCTAAGGGTGTTGGTCAAGCTTTTTCCTTGCTTTAGTTAACTTCTTACTCTGTCATTATTTGATTATTTTAAGAGAAAAACTCTTGGAGTACAATAAAAAGTTGGTTTGTGTGGTTTCTTGAAGGGCAGTATCAGAAGGCAATGGACTTGTTGAAGGATGCTATTCTCTAGGGAGCAGAATGTATTACCTTGTGTAAAGAAGAGGTTGGTGATAAATAAAAAAACTAGTCTAATACCTTCAAGTAAAATCTGTTATTTTTTTTTCTAGAATAAATATTCAATTCTACTTGCATAGTAGCTTCAAAAGGATATGGAAGAAATAAACAGGGTGTTGAAAGGGAAAACAAGAATAATTGAGGTTATGGAACAAGAATAATATGAAAAGAGATTGAAAATACTAAGCCTTTTTATTTCAGAGTAGAATGAAAAAGAAGAAATATGATGCAGGGATCAGAAGTATAGAGATCCCCTATACCAGGGATCACTGGTATAGAGAAGAAGATCAGGAACACTATTCACCCTTTCTCTTAAAACTAAAACAAGAAACTATACAACAGAATGAAAATGAGGCAAACTCAAAACTAATAAAAAGAAATACTTTCACTTGGTTCCCTGGTGGAATTCCTTGATAAGAGGTGCCACTGAATTACAGAATTTATCAAGACATTTTTTTAAAAAAAACTGTCTGCTAATGTTAAGAAATATTCAAAATGTGCTGGTCATATCACCTCCAAAGTTCCGATTTTCACTCAAAGTTCATCTAGCTGTTGGCAAAAACTTCATTTTGCATCAGATTATTCAATAACCAGGCTTCACTGGAAAGTAAGTGTATCTGGCCTGTATCAGAGGCTGGTTAAGTGTAGATGGGATGCTGCTTTTCTTGCATCCAACGTGAGTTGCTTTTGATGCCTTCTGCCCTCTCAATCAAGTTAGGAAATTCAGATGAGCTGAACTGAACAGTTAGTTTTGTACCATTCATCCACAAAAGTTGTGACGTGGCAGTGTCTGGGAAGTGGACTGTCCTTGTTGGTAAGTAGAAGTTGTAAATGGAGAGAATGTAGCATAAAACTGTGGCAATGAAGTCACCAACTACATTTTCTAGATGGGCTCCTATATTGTTGAGAAACATCCACAGCTAAGCAGAATAAGTTCTCATTTGTATTTAGAATTAATCCAGTCTTGGTAAATGATGCTAAGAAGATAATGTAGTAGGGAAAGTGACTAGAAGGGAATAATCTACATAGCGCTGTAAGGAGAAATCTAATTTACCGTGGAAGGGGGCTTGTTTTTTTGGCTTCATTGAATTTTTCCCCACCTGTAAGAAAGTAACATTGCTTATTTGTCTTTTTTGTCAAATGCTAAGGTAGGCAAATGGCAGGTAATTTTTTTGTGTAGTAGTGCCAGAAGTCGGTGTGGATATTTGGGCTCCTATGAAAAGCAAAGACAACATACGTGTACTTACTTATTTTACTCGTGTTAGCCTTAGTAAGACCATCTTTTATGCATGGATCTTTCATGTGGTGTTTTTAAGACTGACACACTGCATGGTGCCTTCTTGGGAGCATGTGTCCACCTTTAATCTTATGTCACCCTTAGGTCAGGTCAGGCTCTAGCACTGTACTGGTGCTAAATGGGTAAGACTAAAGTGATCTTGGGCTGGTCCCAAAAGTATCCTATTAAACAGATGTAAATCCTTAGGCATTCCATATATCTGACTGTTGCTTCTCTAGCCCTTAATCTTAGAGTAAATGTGTATCTGACCTACTGCAGACTTAAGTCCTCCACTTGATTACCACTAGATATGGCTTTGGGTCAGTATCTTTGAGTCTACACATCCTTTAGAGGAAAAAGAATCTTAAATGTTCCATTAATGATAAAAAAATCTGCAGTGGATCTTTCTAAAAATTGAATCATTTTCTTCAAGTTGGTACCTTAATTCATAGGGCTATTAGCTTGTCATCAAGCATGGAGGCTTTGTCTGCTCCATATTCCCATAACCCATGCATTTTAACATGCGTGTCTTGATGTGAAAGGTCTCACCACTTTGAAGCTCTTATTGCTGCATATTTATTCATATTACTTTCTGTCCAGTGTTTGGCAGCAGCCAGCTCATGTTCTGGAGAGGCTTCAGGTACCAGTGTTTCTCATCTGTGCAGGCTGTTCAATTCATACAAATCTCTTAAAACATTTTGCTAGTAAAAACTTTTGTTGTACTCCATGTATACATCTGAGATTTTGCCTTTCCCCCAAATACATTCTCTCTGAATATTTGCTTTAAGTAGCCTAAAATCATTCATAGGTGCCCAGTTTTATGCTACTCTGCTTTGGATCCATGATTTATCTTAATTCTAACATTACTGGGAAGCCTCATCACTGGAGGTTCTATCCCAATATTACTGAGTTTGCCCTGGCAGATTGGCCGAGAAGCTGTCTGCATAACAGTTGTGTTACTGTAAATATGCACAAAGACTGCACTTGCATAAAAGACAAAGCAATCAAAGGCACCATACACTATATTTTACACTTTAAAAATCCATACTATATTAGAAGAAACCTGAAAATCAAACTGATTTTTACAACATTAGTAGAATTTAACAATGCTGTTTTGGAATTCTTATTGCAAAGGATTTTCAAAAGTGGTTATTAGGTGCTTAATATTGTTCCTAATAAAGCAGATGTTGCTGAGTTGCAGTCTGCCTGGGCTAGCAGACTGGGAAAACCTGCCCTAAAAAATTATCCTTAAATGGTCCTTTAGGCTTGGTCCAAATCATAGATTGGCAAATACCCTGTCCTTGAGCAGTGGCCCACACTGCATGTTTCACAAGAACTGACAGAATTTTACAATAGGGAGATTCAGGCTAAACCATTTCCAGTTTTCTGTCTGGTTTTCTTGAGCAGTCATATTCTTTCCAAAAATGTTTGCTTTTACTCATGAATGTTCTGGGTATCCTTGAAAGTGGTATAGGTAACTCCCCCATTTTGGTGTTTCTGTTGGCAGGCAGGCCAAGAGCACGTGTGTCATGGCCATGCTACTGTGAATCTGACCGTTGTACGTGCAGAAGTTTATATGTACTGCGTGAGGAATAGGTTGTGTGAAAAGTACATTCCTTTGTTTGTTTGTTTTTTTTTTACTTTGTTTGTGAAACACATGCAAAATGATGGATATTGCTTCATATTGCTATCATCCAAGTGCTGGACACAAAATGAAGAATATTTCCATCATTGCCACATGCATGTGACTGCTGCCAATTTCCTACCAGCATTTTTGGGATGGGACAACTAAGAGATTTTCCAGATCTTATGCTTTGTAAACTAACTTAGACTGGATTGTTGAGGAGGTATTTTTTTAATGTTCATATAATTCACTTATGCCCATTTGTATTTATATTTCTTCAGAAAGTCTGAGGAATCTGAAGAAAAGCAGTGCATGGGAGAACTTCAACCCACTTTTGCAAATTCATGAAACTCAGCTAGTACGTGGGTTATTCAAACTGAATCTCAACACAGAATCTTTTGAAATTTGCTCATCTGTCAAGAATATGCTATTTCATTTAAACTATGAAAAGACTAAATAGATTCCATAATTTAGTAAATATTTTGGCTTCTGACAGCTCTTCTTTTTCTTCTACTCTACATTTTTGAGATTTTTCTCCTCCTTGATGTCATTTCTGATGAGACTTACAGGTGGAAAAAGAATTAATTTGGGAAAACAGTTGGGAGGAGAGTTTCTTGCAGTACTAAGTTCCAAATCCCTTCTTTTTTTTTTTTTCTTTACATCATATAGCTAATTCTTATCATTTTAGGAAACTAACCTGAGTACTTGGTAGTGGCTAGTTGATTTGGGCCCCTTCTGCATATGAATGCAAAGCTGGAAAAAGTCATGTTGAATCTTTTTCGATGTGATGCATCAAAAGGTTCAGAAAAGGTTCATCTTATTTTTACCTTGAAAAATCATGATTTGCCAGAAACTATGCTTTCAGAACCTGCAAACAGTCCATTTATTTGCCAGCATCAGAATGAAGCTCAGAGTTTCACTGAAAACATGTTTTTGTCTGCTAATGTAATGGGTGCTTATTTTCTGCATCTTCATGTTACTTGGGAAAGCATCAGGGTTTCATTGTAAATCCATTATGTCTCCCTTGGTCAGAAATTATAAATGACAACTAGTCCCAAGGTAAAGAAAAGAAAGTATTATTTTGTAGAGTAAAAAGGGGTTAAATCACTTTTTATCATGAATGTTCTCCTGGTTATGACATATTCAATGTATTATTTAGTTTAAGTGCATGATTAAGATAGAACCAGGGTACTTCTGGGGAGCATTTTCACAGACGTTATACTTACCTCGTTCTGTGGTACAGAAGAAAGAAAAATGACATGTCCCTTTGTGAACCTATCCTTTTAAAATTAGGTTATAGATTATATAGTGGTGTGAGATCCTCTATGAATTTCTGGGTCAGAGGTACTTTGTTTTCTTTCTTTTATACAGCATACCCCTTGTATCTTTATTAAAAATTTATTTGCTGTCAATAATTAAATGCTTATTATTTGATCTTTAATGGGGTCATGATTCCCATATTCCCATATTAATGAAATAATGCAAAAGTAAAAAATGCCTTTCAGTTGGAAAAAGTACTTATTATTCTTTCTTTGTTCTGAGTAAAATAGTTTATCTTAAATTAAAAATTAAAAAAATGAATTTTCTTTAATCTTAGAATTAAATTAGTGCTAATTAGTTCTATTTTCTCTACAACATTCAAATGCTAAAGTCTTAGTCATTTCTTCAGAGTATTAATAGTGCCCTTTGGCTGTAATCAAGATTATCTTCAATTAAGAGCAATACAGCTAACTGAGTTACATTAACAGTTATTGTTCTCAAATCACAGGGTTAAGAACACAAATCCTGGGTGTTTTCAGCATGGGTATGTTGCAAGGGTGTGTGATGTGTGGACATTTTATTTACACGTTAAAACTAAAAACCACTAACATGTAGTGTTCACTGATGAAATGCCTTCATATGTGTAATACATTCAAACAAAGCATTTTTTAAAAATGGTGATGTAGACAGAATTTAAAGATATTGCAGTAAGCTGAGACATTTTTTGGATTTGGTCAATGTTTGAGTAGTCTCCCTTCCTGTCCCTGTACACCCCTTCCCCAGCACTTTTTACTGTAAACTCTGTAAATTGGGGGCATTTTCAGTGAGTGAGTTCTACTTAATACTCAGAGCTGTTATTCTCCTTTGTGAAGAGTTAAAGAGCACTTGCCGGTCTGCAATAATTCATCTTATTTTATTAATGCTTTTTCTTAGTTCAGAAAATTTGTTATATACAGTAACAGTGGATTTCAGCTGAAAATAGAAGTACTTTTTTCAAATTCCTTACTGTATTCAATATGAATAAATGCTGGTCCCATAGAAATAGAAAAAAAAAAAAAGTTTTCATCCATACTCACAGAACATTTCTTTCTGGCTTCAAAAACTAAGCACAGAATATGGGAAAATTTCATTGGCACCACTGTGTTTACAAACAAAAAATATAAACATCTTGAGCAAACAAAACTGATGAGAGGAACCATGCTTGCTTGTTAGCAGATTACCACCCCAATAGCAAAAATAGACTGTGATTCTGTCTCAGTAAAAGTTAATAAAAGTTGGTGATATGAAAAAAATCTTGAGAGTTGCAAAAATATTCTTATGGTATTTCTATATGCACCTGACAATATCACTTCTGTAATGTATTCCAGCCACAACAGAAAGCTCTGGGCACTTCTAGTGGGCTCCAATACTTGAAAGTTTTCATCAGTTTTGTTTAAATTTTTATACCTTAGATGCTTTACCAAATTATAATCTGTTTATTATATTTTTATTTTTATTTAGACTC
>JAOXJM010000041.1:54059412-54071355 GCA_026413425.1 Tringa solitaria | reverse complement strand
CATTGGTCTTATCATTCTGGGAACGAGCAGTTTTCTCCACAATATGCCGTTACTTCCACAGAGTCAGAGGAGGCCTAGCTGAAAAGTAAAACTACAGAACACAAAAATTAGTTTGGTTTCACTTCAAACCAGGACACTGATTCAGTTTTGTTTTTTTTCCTTTCTCCAACGTAATTTTTAAAATCTCTCTCCACAAAACCAGCTGCTCAGATACACATTTTATATGAGTACTTTATTTCCCAATTTTCTTTATTAGCCAGAAGGAAATATTGAAATGAACATAACTGTCAGCCTGAAAGCCGTGACACTAAGAGTATTCAAACTGACTAGCCGATCTAGGCCAGCAAAAAAACCCCTTTTCCCCCTAATTACGTCATGTCAAAAATGAGAAAAAAATATTTTGTCTCACAAATCTACATGAGCTGAAAATATAAAATTCAGAGTTCATTCTCTACAGAGAAATGAGGAAAAGAACCAAAGAGCTCCATCAACCCCTGGAGCTCTACTTTCAATTAATAGAGCTGTACATTAACTCCTCTGATGTTATTACATTATGAAATTCATAGTAAATTAAAGCAAAACCTGCTCTTCATTGAATTTTCAGTCTAATTTGAAATCAGAAGTGAATCAGAAATGTTTATATATATGTGGAAAAGGTCAATCACTTTGGTAGTATGTCACAAAGAACCACCCTGGAAACCCAGTGCTGTCACCAAGTGTGGACTGTTGTGTGCCCAGCTGATGAGGTTCACCCTGAATCCAGGCTTCAGGGAAGGCAGCTTAGAAAACTCAGTGCAGTATTGTAGCATTCTGTATTTTTGCTTTAAGTGAAGGATCTTTCCTTAGTAGGTTCATAATATTTTTTGATGTTTCAGGGTGTAGTTCAAGTGAGAGTGAAACAATCATTTCCCAGGTATAGTTAGTGATGTGCAAGAAATTGTCTCAAATGGTTTCAGGAATTTGATTGACAAAATGAAACATGGTCCTGACGTCAATTTGCTGAGATTAATTTTTAATGAATGTGACTTTAAAAGCATATGCAAAATTACGATCAGCCACAAAAAATGCATTTGGATATGGCATTTAAAGAATGATATACATAATGTATTGGATATTAACTTTTATAATCTACAGAAAATTATTCTTGTTGCTGGCTCTCTCAACTTGTGGGAGCTTTGGCAATGAAAATATTAATTACAAGCAAAGGAAAATGGAATTATGTATGTTTTTAATTAATATTACCTGTGTGCCAGATAATGGCCTCTTAAATTATTAGTGTACATGATTAGGGAGTTCTTTTACACTCAAATCCTCTTATCTTCCATGCAACTTCTCTCTGAATTTAAGGAATAGGTGTGACTTGCAAAAAAGGATTTGGCCAGAATTTTCCCCTGTGGTATTATTCATAATTATCATGCTGGTTTTGCACTCTTTAGATTTTTCCTTTTTTTCTCTCTTTAGAGTAATGGTATTCCTAGTGAAGATAATGATAAAGTTCACAGTGACTTCAATAACAAAGTGATAAGTCCTTTAACAAAGAGTGCGTATAGCTTCATTAAGGATATATTAATTTATACTATATTCAACTGTTTTGAGTCTTTTGATGAAACACAGTCCAGTTTGAGAGTTTAAAGCTTTAGAAAAGAGCTGAAAGAATTGGATTTATTTTCTGCTGTTTAAAAGAGGAATCTTCTTTTCAAAAAGGCAGTGGCTGTTCAGTGTCTAAACAGTTATCAGGAACATGCTGAATTACTCTCAGGTGATCTGTCAGGTAACGGACAAGAGAATAGCAGCTTAGTATGTGGAAAGAAGATGTCTCCATTCAGAAAAAAACATAAAATCTCACTACAGATAAGTAAGCAGGTAAATAACAATTTCCATAAAAGAAGGAATGCAACTGGAGATTTTAAAGAACTGTTGGCTTTCCCTGGTAAATGTTTATTAAAGTACAGATGACTCTACCTCAAGTCATGGTATTAGACAAAGAGATCTACTGAGGTCCCTTAGGTCCTTGTAATTATCTGACTTGATGATTTCTATAACTTATCAACAAAAAAGTTATAGAAAAAACTGTTTTTGTTCTGTTAATAGGTTTTGTGATTTTAAGGGAGAAATGCACTTCTCTCTCTTTTGCTATCTTCTTCTCTGTTTATATTTCAAAAGCGATGACACCAATTTCCCAACTTTCTTTTGATGATGATTTGTCCTTTAAAGAAATAGCACAATATATGTTTGACTTTTTGATAAACCATGAGCGACTGTGCTCAAGATGTCTCCTCCATGTTGTACACACAGTTGCACTCTGCTAGCAAAAATTGTCTCTATCATCTCCTACCTCTACTTTAATAGCATTTAAAGGGAAGAAATGCCAAAAAATGCCTCATGCTTCATAAAAGAAGACAAATGAACTGCATACAGTTAATCTTCTCATTGACTGATAAGAGGAGTAGTTGGAGGCATGGTGACTTCAAGGAGAGGCTGGGTTATTGCAGCTTATTTCTTCTCAGAATAAAAATGAGATTGTTTTTCCTAGCCAACTATTAGCTGAAAACTGGGGCTATTATAAGCTTGATCCTCTTTCCACAAAGAAAAGGTGGGAGAACGATGGAAATGTTCTCTAGACCACATCTTGTTCTTCTCCACCACAGCAAAACAGATGTTTGGTTCCAAACATGTACTGTTTTTTTTTTCCTAGAGATCTGATAAGTATCACTTAAAATTTATTGTAAGGTACTTTAGTAGCATCTTTGATGCAACTAGTGATGCTGTAATTCTATAGCCTATAGATTCTCTAATTTAGTTGCGATTCTCTTTAGATTGTATATTTTTGGCAATAACCAAAAGAATACTCATGTTAACAGGACTGCTCTGGATAGCATGAAAAATGTGGCTTTATCTAAGCGTATTTGAGAACTCTGTATCTGATACAGCCACGTTGAATAGTAGTGAAAAATCTAATTTTGTATGTAATAGTAGAATACTTTCAAAAGGAAAGTAAGTGAGGGGGTGGGTGAGTGAATAGCCTTAACATAAAGCAACTCATGCATTATTAATCTAATTTCCTATAAAGTTTGAACAAAAAGCATGTTGAGACATTACTCTGTTTTTCCTTGTTAGACTGTGTTCATAATGCCCTCTCCGATTTTATATAACATATTCTTCAGCCTAAATAAGATATTCTTGAAGCCTTAGGATTTTCATGCCTTCAAAGCTCTCTGTTTCGTTTCTAAATATTATAGATTTTGAAGCACAAGAGGCTTTAAGTTTGGTACCTCAAAGGCTGTTCACCCTTTTAGATAACCCCCAAGTTGGCTTTCATATTTGCTTATTACCCAAAATTCTTCACAAGAAGCTTCAGCCTGTTTTACAATTAAAGGCTTTGATCATATTTACTGTAGCTACGTAAAATATTTCTGCATTAATGTTACATGAGTTCACTTTCTGTATTAGGCTAGGAGTTTACCTGATACCCAGTATCTACATGAATCCTTTTCTAGCATAAATATTAAACTTAAACATTTCCATTCTCCTCAATGGCCATAGGCAAGGAGGAGAGCTGCTCCTCTGAGCTGTCCCAGGATGCTTACTGTGAACAAGCTGCAGTCCTGGAAAGCAAGACTTTGGGATCAACCATTACATTATCTCTATTCCTAGATAATCAAGGCTCTGTCTGTTTTTTTGTTTTGCTTTTTACTTTGGGTGTACTATGTGTCTGGAACCATTTGGAAGATTTATTCACCTGTACATGAGCTTTAAGCTGTGGTACTGAGTAGCAGAACATACCCACATACTTAGGAACAACTTTGATTCTGCTGTTTCAATCATAGCAAAAAGTATGAGAAAGGCTTTTAGATATTTGTTAAGAGGATTGCACGTACATTAGTGTAATATGCCAGTTTCCAATTCCTATTTTAGTATGTTTTCCGTTTTTTTTTTTTTTAAATTTGGTTTTAATTTCCCGTTCACAAGAGAATTACCTTGAGAAATACTGAAGTATGGTGAAGGTAACTTTTTGTTCCTTTGCATAACGAAATTACTGAATGCATAATTTACTACATAAAATATATTCTCGTATAGGTAACTTTTGAGAGAACTGTGCACTTTTTGTGAGAGACATGCCTAAACAAAATTTTTATTGATTCCTGCCCTAAAGTTCAATAAGCATTATTTCAATGACACCACCCAAGAACATGCCTGTCTTTTGCATACTCAGAACAGTTGATTTATTATCTTTTGTCCACTCCATCTTTCTGAAATATAAGACATAAGTCAGTTTTTGAAAGTGCATTGACTGGTGAAATGCATCAGCTACACTCTAGCTAGAAATTTTGTAGCTACTTTGTCTGTTTCATTTTGAAATGTTTTGAATTTGATGCCCTTCATTAGTGTTACAAAATGTTCATTGTGTTTTTTCTCCAGTTAGATATATGAAGAATGCCATATGAGGTATGTGGGACATGAGTCCAGTTTGGTGAATAAACTTGTACTTTACTAGAGTTTAATCTTGGTAAAGTTTGTGACAGATTAAGTACAAAATCAGTACTTGGTATTGCAGGAATAGTATTTTTTTTGTACAATAACTCTTGTCTATTTTGGATGTCTTGAAGATGACCAGGTCTATCTTCTCTTAAATAAGTAAAATTATTTCTTATTATTTCTTTCAGCTGGGACTTAAACTTCCCAGAACATTTAACTTTTCATGGTTTGGTTGTTGTTTGAAATGGTGATTCCACTGGCATTATCAGAAAAATCTCAGAGTTCTGAGTATATGGTAATTTTAATGACATTTCAAGTTTGGCACATAGGAACACACACCCCACGAGCAAACTGCCCTTCTGCCCCCAAAGAAGAGAAAAGCAAAGGAAGTGTTTCAGCATTTGCAGAATGGAATATTTTGGTATGCTTTCTCTTTACTACTTATAATTTTGATGTTTAAATACAGAAAACTGGAATATAGGGCTTTTACTTTTTTGATACAAATAGAAAATTCTTCATGCAAACTATTTCAACCAAAAATTTGAAAAACAATCATTTATAGGAAGTGTCACATTTGATTTTTTGTCTTGAGAAAACTAATACATTCATAGAAATGTTTCAGAAAAATTTTTCCTGGTTCTATTACTTTTCAGTGGGGTACTGACAACTTCAAACCACTGGGAATCAGTCTCATTCCTTGTATTTAGTGTCCTGTATTCTAACAATCTTCCAGCTACAAGTTTCCCTTCCATTTGTAGCTTCAAATAATGTTTCTTTCTGCAGGGAAGGCAGACAGTGAGCTGATTCTCTAGTACACCTTTTGTTGGACTGGGTCCACAATAGCAATTGTACAGAAATCATGTAGGAAACAAATTTCAATATGTCCCTCCACCCTTCTGATTATTTCTAGTTGTTCTGATATAGGTATTGACCTGCATTCCCCAGGATTGTATTCTTTTGTGAACAGTACCTTCTCTCCTTGCTCCTCATCGTGTTTAACACTTTGCTATTCTCCAAAGTACGCAACTCTTCTGCCACTACTGAGATTTTAACATATACCTTTGAATCTTAAAAATGCAGTAAGTTCTCAATAGTAACAAATTAGTGATCATGATACAGAGTGTTTCCATCTTTCTTATCTTCATATGATTTTCTGACATCAGTCCTTTCACTGACTTCAGCAGTTTGTTCTTTACATTATTTATACTTAAGGAGGGAATAAGTCTAGCCTTAGACTTTCTCTCGTCTTCATTGCTAGGACTGATATTCTTACTTGGTTTTTTACCAATTAGTTTTGCTAAGTGCACCTTTCCACAGAGCATTCCTCCTCATCTCCTATGGTGTAACTTGTAAACAAATTCGATCTTTCAATTTGGAATTCTTCCAGAAGGAGATGGTCTTCTGTATCATATGATTCTTGCTCATGTTACTGGTCATATTTCTCCTATGAAAACTCTTTTGATTAATTCTTCTCATTAGTCAACTTGGTAAACAAATTACTACGGAAAGCTTAAAAGCTTGGGTTGAAAGCCAGAACAGAAGCAAAAGATATCTAGTTTGCAAGTCACTATTTTCCCTTGAAAATATCTGATTTTCTATCAGGTTGTCATTTGAGGCTGCTAGAAGTTTTTATTACTCAAGGTTAATTACCTCTGGCACAACAATCTCAGATTTCTCCTGAGAATTACTGATAGCATACTCTTTCCTTCTGAAATAAAATTATTTTTCTGTCAAGAGAAATGTGACAACTTTTTAACATTTCTTTAAAAAGTAGAATAAATGGCATCGGGACTGGTATTCCTCTGCCTCCTAGTTCTGTTTTTTCACCTCTCCTAAGGATATTGTTTTTGTGTTACTTGCTAAACCTTCTTTAGTTTGACATGCCAGTTGAAACTGTGTCATGCATTAGTCTGATAAATATAACTAGTTGCTTTCTTGGGAGACTAGTCTTCAACTCTCATGCATTTCTGAACACTGCACTGCAAAAAGACCTTGGAGTGGTTTTAATTCATCTGTTTACACAGTTCAGACATAGATTGTCTTTCTGAATACTCACATAATCAGAAGCGCTTTTTTCTTATATGTCTGTGTCCTCATGTATGTCTGTGTCTTTCTCATAGTATACTAGTTCATTAAAGGCCTCTGGGAAGTAGGTTGCTGGAAATCCATAGTCCTGTCTAACTGCTTGCAAATCTTTCCAAATGGTTAATGCATTTTAAATAAATTTCTGTAATATGACAGGTAAGGGTAAGATAATAAACATCATTGTAACTAATTTTCGTTTCTGGAAATATCTTTCCCAAAAGGAACACCCCAGAAGGTGATGGTCAGTCAATGACTCTTGCCTCAGCCATGATGTAATTCTGGAATTTCCATTTCTGTTCTTATCCATGGAAAGGAAACATAAGAACATCGCTGTCCCAGGGCTGGCAGCAGTAAGACTGATACAGGTTTTGAATGACTGTGGCTTCTGCCAGAGCCCTGTGTTCACAATTCCAAAGCATGTGGAAGGCAGAATAGAGTTGTCACTGACATCCCCATCATTTTTGCAATTAGTAAACATGTTTCTTGTGCATTCCAATGATTTAGGAACGGGAAAATTTATTTTTCCTTTGAACAAAAGCCACTGAAGATTTTCTGAAAAATGCCTGATTGGAAGTGTGACAAATTAAAGACATTTGGAATTTTTCTGAAGAGATTTTCAGATGTTGGGCAGATGTTATTGTTTGCTGACCTAGGACTTTGCAGAAAGACAGAAAATAATTTGATGCTCTAAGAAAACATTGATTACACACACTAAATAGCCGCGGAAAAGTATTTCCCTTATGGCTTGCACTTCCAGGGTTATGGTTAAACGAGCACCCCATGTCATCAAATATACAGAAGGTGCCTTTGCCACTCTGAGGGGATGATCCTAGCATTTAAGTAATGATTTACTGCTGCTTTTATTAGAACAATTATTGGTTATTTCAGACTTGAAATGGGCAGATTAAGCTCTGTGAACCTCACAGCTGAAACCTCACAACACTGGCAATTTTCAGTGATTAAAGTAATTTACTTTATCTATAAAATGTAAAGATATTTCGTAATAGCCATACAGCAAGTACAGGGAGGTGTAGTTTCCTGGAGATAATCAGACCTCTGGGGATAAAGGGTCCTGGCTGCACCTCATGCATTGCAAGACCCAGAGGGCTTTATTATCTGATTATTACCACACCCCCATTTCCATGTCTTTTTGCTTAATTAATCACAGTAACATTATTGCCCAACTTCAGACAACAAAAATAATGAGAGAGGCTTTAAAAGATTCAAAGACTAGAGGAAAAACAAGAGATCCCATAGGAAAGTACCCATAGTGAAACTGAGGTTTACAAATCACTGAGATCTATTAAAAATGATGCTTACATTTTGTAAAGTGCCTTCTTTAATATAAATATAATTATGCTTTAAATATTATAAATGTGTATATAGAATATAAAACATATACTTGTTTTGATCAGAGGAGATGAAATGTTATTTTTAGGACAAAAAAAATCTTTAAAATATCACTGTCATAACATTTAAGATTATAGCCACATGCTGTTTTATTTTGAAAGTTTGCCATATCCACTGTGTTGTTCCTTATTTGGTCCGAGTACAGTTCCATGTCCATTCTTGTTTCTTTTTCTGCCTTTCTAAATTAGCAGTTGATCATCCAGTTTATGAGGACAAATCCAGAGTAAAGTCTTCAAGTATTACCTGTCAGAACTCCTTCAGAAATCTGCATAAGCACATATGATTAAAATTTTACTATATTCTAATCTCTCCTGTTAATATATCCTTCTCTGCCACACTTGACAGTTGTTCATACTGTACCTCAATATAATCGTCTGTAAAATAGATGCCTGATTTTTTTTAAAAGCTGGGTGAAACATAATTAATTTACCTGCTGATGCCTTTCCTTACTCTTAGTACCATTAGCTTAGACTGTGGCCAGAAGTCTTTTCTTGTAGCTCTACTCCTATCACAGAAGGTATTGCCACAAACTGCATATCACCAATCTTGTCCTGATTCTGCATTTAACAAACTCATTGCTTTGCATAGCATTCATTAAATATTTCTAATATTTTGGGTTAAATAGGGCCAACCTTTCAATAACCACAAGCTACTAATTTTAAAGTAATTAAAGATGCAAGTCAAGGAGACAAGGTTTTCTTGAGCTTTGAGATTGCCAGATTTGTTTTTCTGTTACTCAGAGCATACCAGATATTCGCAGCACAGCCACTCTACCTGTATGCTTTCCAAAATGGAAGCTGATACAGTTGGAGGATTGTGCTTCCAAAGCTGTTTCAGAATTTCAGTCATCGATGTTGAGGCATAGGTAGTGTAAACTGGTAGACAAAATGAGTTTTCAAATGATGGTTTCACCTTTTCACGCAAACATAAGTATGTTTAGGTGCATATGTGAGGGTGGTCAACTCCTGGGAATACCCTTGAGTTAGGGTAGAGAATGTGTCGACCTGCCTCATTTAGACAGGCAGCTAACTGTATTCAACTAAGATGTGGTGGTCAGAAGAAAGGCAAGATTATTTCTGATAATCATTCTTACACACCACTTATTTTAAGTGGAGGCAGAGCCTTCTGGTTTGTAACTAACTGTGATAATATCAACTGCTTTCATCTCATGGTGGTGTTAAAACTGGCCTGTAGTCCCATCAATGGAAGAATGCATAAGGAGATTAGAAAATCTTTGTGTGTGCACTACAACAATATCCCTTACTTTCAAATTCCTTTTAAAGTCTCTCAAGCAGTCCATTTAAAACTTCTGACTAATATGTTTGAATTGGGCTTATTAATTTATCATCTTTGAGATAAATAAAAGCCATAATTTTTTAGGGCAGTTGTCAGTATGTATACCTATGGGGTCTATGATTCCTCTGTTGATAGTTTCCTAATTTAAAACTCTGTGGTTTTTGGTGCCAGGGATAAATAACATACTAGGTATTTGTTACCTAATTCAAGTTGAGATCACCTTTAGTCTTCCCTGTTCATTATTTGATAGGCAATAAGGAGAACATCCATCCCCAGGAAAGATTTTATGATGATCTTGGCTCTGAACCCTGCTCATGATAACTCTCCTGCGCTGATGTATTTGTGACTGTCTTATGTTCTAGTCAGAAAGGCAATATTTTGGTTTTAAGTGAGTTAAATTTTTATGCTGGAGAGCAACATGAACTAGGTAAGCCAAAATAAATGTCTAGCCATGAAAATATGTAAGTGGCCCATCAGATCCTCTATGTACATTCTGTTCCATTTTGTAATTTCATCTTAAATCTACATTTTGATGGGCATCTAGAATGAAAGAGCAATGAAGAAATGAATGAACTAAGATGAATACTGCACACCTGTTTGAACTAATAACTTTTATTTAAAGGAAAAAATTCAAAATTTCCTTTTATTAAAGGAAAAAATTCTGAATTGCATACAATTAATGTTCTTAGAAGCCCTAACGTGCTGTAGAATCCAGGAAAATGTTTGCAAGCTACTCATATTAGCAAACTAGTGGATTCCATTGATTAATATTGGTTCAGTCTGTTGGGATAGAACAAAAAATTAAAAACAAATCAACAATAACAAAAAAATCAACAACAACAAAAAAGGAAGGGAGAAGTCACAGTCAGTTTTGAGAAATATATGTAATGGTATTTTCAGTGTCAAGTTCTTATACTATCCACATCTCAGTAGCTTTCAAATTACTATAGTTTGACTTATATTTTGTCTATAAACACTAATGTTTATTATTCAACTGCACAAAAAAACAATTTTCTTTAATTTCTTTTATTTCTGCAACAAATGTGGTCACTGTGGAATGTGATTTTTAAAATTTAGAATATTTATGTAGATTTTCATTGCAGAACGTAAACACACACCTCTCCCACCCCTCCAGGCCCTCTAAGTTTACAGCTTATCCACAGAAAATAATATATCATTAAAGTAATTTTGCCCCAAACAGCATTTTTGCATGAAAAAAAAATCCAGCTAAAGATTTTTAAACACCTCTGATTTATTAGCTAAGACCTACAGTTAATTTCCCAAGAGATCACTGATTTCTGAATTCTGCCGTGTGCAATTTGTTGGTTCAGACGCAAAGTGTATGGGCACTTTTGAGTTCCTCCCTCTACAGATGTCATTATGTCTCAAAACCTTTTTCAGAAAGCTCAAAGCGCAGCTGGTACAAATCCTTTTCCCTTTCAGAGTCTTTCAATGATAAGATGCACTGAAGTCTGTATCTGAAAAAGATCTGGGATCCTAGGGAGAACATCTACAATGCTTTCTGTTTTCAGACAGGAAAATTGTTGATCTTGCAGTGTCAGCCAGTATAATGGTCCGATAATGATATAATGCATCTGAAGAATTTCATACGGAATTTTTTCTCAAGTGATTGCTGAACTGATGTTGAAAACATTAGGCATTTTCTAAAATTCCACCTGTATGGTCTCAAATGGATGGTTCCTTAGCTCCAAAATGCCTTATATATCATACTCATTCAAAAACACAGCTGAACATGTCCCACAGCTAAAGGTCCTATAGTCTTTCCCAATGCCTAGTCATTGGTTTTGGAATTTATTTTTGAAAGGAAAATGATTCATCCTGACAGTTGGCTGCATGTGGAATTAGATCCAGGTTGTTTTTGTTAATATAGGTTTTTTAGCAAACGCAACAGTGGGCCACAAGTTGAGAATCCAGTAAGGCCACTGTGATGCCTTCCTATCTCCATCTGTAGTTCAGAGAGTGCTTATTTTCTCACAATATAATTGATGGACCCCCATGCCCACTTTCAGTCTGATAGTTTAAAACCTATTATCAGAAAACAGAGATTGGGAGAATGTGTAGAAATTCATACAATCTCCGTTGCCGCATCTTTTTTCAAATAGAGAACCTTGAAAGGTATGCAAATTGTTCATAATTATACTTTTAGATGGTTGCTTAAATACCTGTCTTTTTCACACTACAGGCACAAAGTTAGTATACGTCAGATATGCTAATAAAAACAAATGTCTACAGTTTCTGGCAAAATAAAAGCTCTAGTAGTTTGCTATGTGTACTATATACAACTCTTAGGCGGTGTCACAGTGCCTACTGAGATGAGCTTGGATAAAGTTGCTACAGTATAAAGATTAAGGCTATTTTATATTCTTTGGTTTTTATTTTAATGCTCCCTGCATTTAAATTTCTGTATTACTAATTTTAGCTGATATATTAGTACATGTATCTCAGCTAGTTATACGTATGATATGAAACCCAAGTAAAATACCAAACACGATGTATGATTTTGTAACTCAGTAACATACAACTTCTTTTCTATATAGTAGATTTGTTCAGAGGAATCAATAGGATTTGCAAAGTATTTAACCTAAGAACTGACTTTAGACATATCTTTACAGAATCTCCTTAATTATAGGTGATAGTTAATGAGAGGCTAAAATT
>JAOXJM010000041.1:54037712-54054720 GCA_026413425.1 Tringa solitaria | reverse complement strand
TATTCAAGTGGAACCTCTTATGTTCCAACTTGTGCCCATTGCCCCTTGTCCTCTCACTGGCTGCTACTGAAAAGACACTAGTGAAAAGACACTATTGTGTATATCAATATGTCAAGGCAATAATCTGAAAAAGCCAACAGAATGTCTGTGCATGTTTTAGATTCTTCTTGAATCTGATTTTTCTTCCTGTTTTAAGAGAATAAATAATGCTTGCGTACACGGAGTATCTGCTCTGGCATCATGAGTGAAATCAGAAAGATGATTCATAAGAATAGCTGTACAATTAAGAACAAATAATTTTTTTCAGAAAGTCATAGAAAGATGATCCTCTTTTAGATAAAGGTGTGGACTCATAAGAAACTTGGTGGGGATGTTAAGATCATTAAGTAACCTAAAAGACTCCCCTGAAGTCTTTATCTCATAATAAATGTAAAAATAGTGAACACTTCTAGTAGAAAATAGCAGTGGAAATGCAGAAATATCAAAAGTGAATATTGCAGAAATATAAAAAGTTTTACAAAAGAAAAACAATTTTAAATAGACCCATGAGAGCTATACTTAAATAAAAAAAAAAAAAGAAAAATGAAAAAGCACACATTGTTAAAAACAATGGAAATACTTGCATAGATTCAGAGGCTGATTTTTAAATCTCAGTTCATTCTTCAGGTCCCTTTTTAAAGCTATTCTTTGTCCTGATGTCAGAAATAATAGTAACATTTTAAAATACTTAGATTATGCAGTTGCTTGAACATGCTTCTCATGCTCACTTTTTGCTTCCTAGAAGCCTTCCTTTATCTATTTTAAGCCTTCCTTTCTCTATTTTCTGGGGAAACTTCCACTTTGATGGTGCAACCATAATAAATGAAATGCAATGGAATCCTTTTCCAAGCCTACAGTTCTTGAGTGTTATGACAAAACATATGCTAATAGAGTGTTAGAGCTTACTGGAAGTTCTTAAAAAATACCATCTGCTACGATTTTTGCAGCTGAAAGTTATATTCAACAGAGGCAAATTTTTATATGCTCAGTCTAGTGCATGGAAATATACTCCTGGAGTTAAAGTTTACCTAGTCAATGTAACTCATTTTTTGCATGTAGTTACTTTTGAAGGTCTAACCTGAGATTTCAAAGATGAGACTGATACTAGAAAGGAAACTGATCTACATATGCAAGTCCACTCTTACAGTAATGCGTGGTTCAAAAAAAAGGCCTCCTTTTCAGTTGAATGTTTGGGAACAGTCTTTAAGTAAGCAAACTAAATGAAGAGAAACACTATATTTCACATCTGACTGCTCAGTGAATCTGTGTTCCTCATCTATAACAGGTAGCATTAATGCTTAAAACCAGCATGGCTGCTAAAACCCACCTCCACAAAAAGTATTTATGATTTAAAGTAATAGCACATGATAAAAAAATCACAGCTTTGCCATAATCCAAATCAGTTTTTAGGTGTAAATTTGTCAATAGATCTTTTGAGGAGACCAAAAAAATTAGTGTAATTTGTCAATAAAAAACAGAAATACATTAGCTCTGCAACTAATTTACTGAAAGAGAAAGACTTATCTATTATTTCTTTTTAACAAACTTTGACCACACTCAGTCTAGGGAGCTCCATACAAAAGATATACAGGACTGGAAAAAAATAACTGATTAAATTTTAACCAGCTGCTGGGCAGATAGTTTGCCTGAGGCACTTTTGTCAGTTTCAAAGGGTCCTTTTATTAATTTTGCATTTTGTATTTTGTTAGTGGAAAGAGCTAGCTCTGTTGGGACTGCCAAAAGCTATAGGCAGTGAATCTTACAGCAGCAAAGAGGAAGCTGTAGAGCATGCCAAGTAGATTTAGCACACTGAGCACTCTAAATTACATTTGTTTTATCAGTCCTAAAAATATATTAACTTCAGGTGTAAGTTCTTTGAATAAAGCCTTAAAGCTAGTACGTCCAGTCCCTTGTCTGTTTATATAAGGCTTTTATTTTGTCTATAAAAATAAACCACTGTAATCTTTACCAAATATCTACCCATGTAATTTAAATCTTTTCTTCTTATGATTGTTGACACATTCTTTGTTGGTCTGTTTTCTTACTCATGTTGATATTATGTTCTTACTGGATATTGGAAGTATTATCTAGATCCTTCCACTCTCCAAGACGTTCAGGTATAGCTTTTATGGTCAAAAATATTGATGTCTAAGTGGAAACAATATTTAAATAAACATGTTCCACTTTCATTTGAATGGAGCCCAACACCCATATCAGCATGTGGAAAATGCTGCATTGCTCAGACAATTTCTGAGCAGAAGTTAGAACTCAGGGGTTAAATGGAAAATACAAACCTCTCTTGTGATGCTGGGAATTTCACAAGTTCCACTCAGGCAGCTTCAAACAGCATTAAACACAAAGGAAAAAAAGTATACCCTCAGGCTAGAATTTGCAGAAGACTTACCTGCAGTAGAATGGAGCTAAAATTAAGCCTGAAGACAAAGCATTTGGGCTTACGTTTAGAAAACGGAATGGCAAAGTACGTATTTTTAGAGCGTATCATACTCCTTTTCTAGTTTCATTGCATTTTTTAAGACAGATCTTTTTTTTTCCCAAGCAAATTTCTTTATCCCAAATCAATATATGATGGTGTTACTACTGCATTATTTAATGTCTTCAACAACTATTTTTGTGTGCAGTCATGTGTTGGCTAACCTCATTGGTATCACTTATACATAAAGGAGCATGTTCTTGCTGCCACTGAAGTTATCAGTAAATTTAATAGCAAAATTAACTTCATGGTAGAAAACTGAGCTCAAAGTAATTAAAAAAAATAATCAATTATATCTATGTCTTGTTTAGTCTATGACTAAACATCTATAATGTTTAGTCAGGTTTTGTGTAGTATTTTAAGAAAATTGTAGTTTATGCTCTGGATTACCTCCTAGGTTTATCTACCGTGTATGAGTGAAAAAATAAAAATAAAAAAAAAGGAAATCTTTAAATTGTACCAGTTCCTCAATCTGTAGATAAATGAACTTCTATTCAGGAAAGTAGCAAGTAAGAAAAAAAAGAGACTATTTACTAGCACAACTGAGACTCTGAACTCAACTGTGCTGTGTGAAAACATTGAAATTAATTATCTTCCAAGATTCTGTCTGAGGGTCTAGCTGTGGCTTGGCAAATGCATAAATAAATGCTTAGCTTATGAAATATAATATTTCTGTCAAGTTCTCGGCTCTTGCTCAAGTATTTTATGGAACCAGGGGCAGATACCTGCACATTTATGTTGTGTTCATAACGTGGAGTGATGCTAGAGTCTTCAGTGCTGGCTGGAAACACCAAGGTGAGCTTGAATTCTGGAAAGCATGTGGCCACACTAATAGAGCGACCTGTTCCAACTGTCCTGTAAAATTAGGCAGTGGAGTGGCTACTAGCCATAAGAACTTGCTCTGCAAACAGAATAGGTTCTTTATTTGACATTTCCATAATTCAGTACTTTAACAGAAAATTTTATCAAGAGATAATCTGAAAAAAAGAGAAGTCAGTTCTTTCTTTCATAATTGCATGTGCTCCATATTGCTTACAACAAGTGACAGTTGCTGTTGAGAAGAGCTAATTCTATAGCCACTGTGGAGCATAGGAATGCCCAGGAATGCAGTATATTGGCTTTTGAGTAAGCAGAATTTTATATACTGTGCTTAACTTTATGTTTTAGCTAAGTCATGCATACATCTTGGAGGTTCAGTAACATAATTTCTGCCACAGTGTAAACCCAGTGGACTCTTTCAGTTCCACTGAGTTTATACCTTTTAAAATCATGAGAGGGTCATTCCCCATTTGTAACAGAGCAAGTCAGTAGAATTCCAGACTGCGGCAATGTAGGAAAGCAAGTTTTTTTTCATATTTCCTGTCCTTCCTCTTTCTTGACTTTAGAGAAGTAGTTGTTTGATACTAGAATAGAATTTGTGATTTCAATTGAGTGAAATGATTTATTTCTATGTTGATTAATTTTTTGAGGGAAGTGTTATGTTTTGGAGCAATGTTAATGTTATGGATGTAAAAACAATTCTGTAAATTTTCAGTCATATGCTAGCTTCTAATTTTCTCTTTATGGTATATTATTTAGTAATGGATGCCAGATCATGGTCAAACTTACGCCAATTAAAATTCACCACAAATGGCCACTTTCATAAACTTGGAGCCGTTATTACTGAAAGTTATTAGTGAGTTTGGACCTCTCATTTTGTGTGTTCTCAATTTACATGAGGCTGATGTATGACATACCCTCTGGCAACAAAAAGGCATATATTCAAAATTTCATGTAAGACTGATGCTGCTCGTCAGCCATCCTCCCTACCTCTCTGAAAGTATCTGAAAAGATGCTTGACCAGATTGCAAGCACTTTCTACTCTGCATTGCTTTGAACTGCCCATATTATCTCTCATTGACTGTCATAGCTGTCACTGAATCTGACACTTAGATTGCAAAGAACCTAAGATACTCTGCATAAAAGAAAGTTTCACAAACAGAAAGCAGTAGTAGGAAGAAGTGGCACATAATTTTAAGAATGGAAAGGGAGACTAATATGAACTCTACCACTTGTGGCCCGTGTATTTCTTGCCTTAGAAATTCTTCTAAGTTTGCCTACCCTTCAAAATATTAATTGGGTGCAGGATTCAAGATTCTCTGATTTTGTTCTCATGAGATGATGAGATACATTGTCTTACTGCTGTGAAGTCAGATTTTGGCATGATTCTTTCAATTTACTTCTATATTGGTTTATTAGCAAGGATTTTTTCCTCCCTTAAGTTTCCTTTCATGTACAGTGACGTGCAGGTACACAAGTATTCAAGACTCTTAACGCTTTTCTGTGATGTCCCATTTAAATTAGGTAAAACCACTCTAATGATTAAGGGAAGGGAACACAAAAGCAGCATGAGCTTATCTGAAATGAATTCTTCTTTAGGTTTCAGTGAATACCTGCTGAAAAGTTGTTACAGTGTTTTATCTGACTCTACATGCAGAATAACATGGCTCATTGATATTTTATCACAGAAAAAATGTGTGCCTCCTATTGTGAATCAAGAATAAGCATGCAGTTGGTTATGCCTACTCTTTTCATCCTGCTTTTGACTATGAACCATGCTGTAGTGCTCAAAATGCTTTTACTGCACTAGTGTGATGCTGAAAAACAGTAGTATTAGGTGTCTTAGGTTACATCATCTGACAGTGCATTAGCTGACATGAGGAAACCCAAAGTTTCAGGTCAGACAAAAGCTAAGATTTAACTAAGTTTGCATTATTCCTCTCAGTGTGGCCGGTGTAGAGGATTATACAGTAGCCAGACAACCCATGGTGTTTATGTTCTCCTTTGGCAGAACACTGTGATCCTTTCACATCATTTTTCAGTTGCTCCTGATAAACACACTGCTTTTTGTCAAATAGCCTCTTTGTTGTCACACAATGGATCCAGGCATCTAAAAGACTAATGAAGTACAGCATGATTTTTCAGTGCTAAAGCTACATTCTGCACAATTTTGCAGGTTGTAATATCCATATATTTAATACTGACAATTTAATCTAAATAATGTTAAATTGAAAGCTCAAGGTTAAACTTTTAAAAAGAAATAATTATCTTGCACACACACTAGTCAAATCATTCCCTCCCTAATCCTGAGTACCAGATTTACTTTGAACTAGGGATGGAGAACTCATTATGGAAAATTTTGAACTAGCTAGCAATTTGTGGGTTTGAAAGTATCTCTAAAGTAGCCTGATGAATGAGATCATCAGAAGATAAGAGGTATGTAAGAGACATTGATTTCTTTATGGTAGGCTGCAGAACATAAGGAATATTCACAGCTCTCTGCCTTAGAAGGTAGAAAGGCTCATTCCAATAATTTTGATAAACAGTTGTGGGAGGATGGCAGCTGAACATCTTTGACCTCTTAATTGTCAATCTCTGTGCCAAAAAATAAATTTCAGATGTATGCTGGTCAATTCAGTGGAAAGATTTTCTTTCATGTAACAGTAAAACCATAAAAACTGTGGGGTTAATTTTAGTGGCACCTAGCAAAGCATGATTACAATTTATAAGTTTGTTTTATCTTTGCTTCCCTCTTCTTTATGTCTAATATGGGATCAGGCCTGGTGTTTGATATTATAACTTGCAGTACTGCTGCTATTGAGTTCATATGGATAGTTTGTTTTTGAATAAATTGCAATGAACAGTATGAATTCACTGACTTAAATATATTTAATATACAGGATAAAGAGTAAAAAGCAGTGTTAGTAGTTCCATTCTGTAGTTAGGCATAGGATGTTCCTTGTAACTCTCACCCCTACATTAGTCAATCTACCTTTTAAATATTTAGAGAATTTGTATTAATTTTGATAACTGGCATCTATAGCACAGCTTTCAGGCAATTGCTTCAAATTCACTTCTGCTTCACAAAGTAATTACAATCACTCAGCCAAGTTCTGCACTTCTTTGACTAGTCCTTATTAATTAAATGGAGCTTTTATGTATGTTGTGCTGGTAAGTTTATAACAAAAGTAATGACCGGTGGTATTTCTAAAAAGAAACCTAGTAACCATACTTTAATAAGTATTTTGTTGTAAAATGGGTTGTTTTTCTTTGATACTAGTGGCCAACTAGAGCTAATCAGTGTGAAATTTTAAATAAGTATAGTATTTGTGGCCCTTTCATTTTCAGCATAGCTTGGGAATTTGTTTAAAATTCTTTTTTTTTTTTTTTAACAAGGTATTTAATAGTACCAGCGTGAAGTTTTTCCCTGTTGAGACTTTCCTTTGGCAGCTCAACTTTCGAGTGCTGGCTATTTTGTCAATCTGTATGATCTTTGTGTGGGCTGAACTGCTTCTTAGTGGTATGTTTTGGTTTTTTGGTTATTGTTAGCTTTGTTTTCTATTATTTTTTGATTAGCTCTTTTGTTTGTTTGTAATGAAAGAGAGAAAAAAATTACAGGGAGTGATCATAATAAAACTTTGGGAATAAAGGTTCAAAACATCAGAACACAGCACTGAGGACTTTTCCTTTCTCAAAGTTCTTGGATGAGGTTTTTTTGTTTTGTAATTTTAGAAATTGTCGTAAAGAGGAAAATACTGGAAACTGCAATCGCATCTTAATTTATATGTTGTAGTCACCTTGCCTACTGGTGTATTATTGCAGTTTCTCTGATATCCTTATGGGTATACTAAGGAATTTCTGTTAAAAAAAAAAAACAAACTACAGGCTCACAAAATTATAATAAAAATCCAAGAGCAGACATTTCCCACTGAAGACTTGCTGCCTAGTGCAATGTTACATATAATTAAAAATTGCCTCCTTTATTGCTACACCAGTGTGACATTGGTCATACTATTGACAGTGCTGTAGTGCAGACAGACAAATTGTGTTAAGAACTGAATTTGATAGTTGTAGGTTTTGTATACAAGTATAAAATCTTTAGTTTGTGGGCTACATAACATACTGTCAGCACCAGAGGTTTGCTTTTCCTAAATGGCAAGAATAAAATCAGTGCAAAGACTATGAGAGGTAAAAAAGGCAGTTTGGATCCAGATGAATGAAATATATGCAGTGGAAAAAATAATAGGAAAAGATGACCAAACTCAAGGTAACAAAAAAGCTAGGGTTAGGTGAAAAAAAGCCAAGAAGTAAAAAGACGTTATTAAGGTAATATTGGAATGGGAACGTTAGAGATAAACTTAAATATATATCAAATAACAAATTAGCCTGACCCTTCACTGGGGCATTTGGGGCCTAGTCAGTGTGGAATTAAAAAATGATAGATTTTAACTAATATTAGGCAAGGTGGTACAATATGTATGGCTCCTAATGTAAGTATTATGGCACAATATTCTCAAAATTCTGAAAAGCACATTAATCCTGCTTTTGTTTGTTTGTTTGAAGTTCAGAAAGTCTTAAATAGATTCACTCTGTTTAATACATTCATAAATTGCAAGGTTGGCATCATCATTGTTTGAAGTTGTTTCCTGTGGGGAAAAGGTGAATCACCGCTTCTTGGTTTGTATCAGTAGAGTGGAAAAAAAATCCTTGTGAAGTTTGCAGCTGAATGAAATGGAATATTAAATCATAGCACAGATAAATCTGTTTTACAAACTAGTCTGAGTATTCTTGCTAAGCAGGTTCATTTGGACTATGTGTGTTTAACACAGCTGAACACAAGGTGTTATGTCTAGGAATTCAGGCATGGTAGTTGTACTTACGAAACAGGAGACCTTATTATAAGATAATAATATTGCCTAAAGTAATAATATTGAACTTTAGGGCAGTGATTGCCCAAAATTTGGGGGTCTTACAGTTCATTCAGTATTTTTATAAGTAATCTTTTATTAGGATTTAAATATTTTCAGCAGTCCAATAGAAAATGATACTGCAAATCTGATCAGCACTCAGAAAACTAGAACTCTGTGGGTGGGACAGGTAGCAATGGTAGCAGGACTTCAAATGTTACTCCACAACAAAGTACTTGTACTCAATGTCTTTTTACTGTGGCCTCAATTGACTACTGTGGGTCACAGTTTCAAAGTTTAGTAACAGTGTTGAATGGTGTCAACACCTAAAATTCAAATCTTGGCTATTAATTTGGGTTTGTGTAAGCATATAAAGCACAGTAGATGCAGACTCCAAGTACACACGCTGACTTTGAAAGCTAGACTGTTTTAATTAAAGCTTTAATGTGCCACTTCCTGTTGCTGCTTGCAATTCCTGCAAGAGGAAAAGATAAAAATCTATGTTGTCATGCATTTCAGATATACATTTTCATATGCACTTGCCCTGTATGTGAAGATTTCCATGCAAACAAAGATGGAAGTGTGTGAATGTCATCTAAATGTTTTTGGTTGGTTGGTTGTTTTTTTTATTAAATCAGCATGAAAGATTAAAATTAAAGAGTTGCAAAACCAAACATCTTACTACAGTAAATTTAGTTCATGTTAATCTTGTATTTTCTACTTTTTCTAAAAGGTTCATTTTAAGTTGTTCATAATCAATTAATTATTTTCACCTTTTGTGGCTAAAAGTGTTGCTTAGATGTATTAATCTTCTTTAAATACAGAGGTGTTTTGTCTCTACTTATGTTCATTTTTCAGATTTCAAATAGAATTTTCATGTCATGGTGAGCCCGGGACAAAAATCTCATGCAAGTTGGATCGAATTTGGGAGAGTGATGGGTGGAAAGGGTTTTACAAAGAAAGATGTACCTGCACAGGTCATTACAACCAAGTCATTTGTTGAAGTGGATTATCAAAATGTCTTTTTCTTAGAGAGGGAAGAACAGTGATTTCAGATAGTGCAGGGAAAGAGGGTGGGAGCAAGGAACTGCGGCCAAGAACAAAAAACACAAAAAGGTTTCCTTCAAAATTAGCTATGAGTTAAGTTGCAATGTTTGAATAGGAATCAATCGCACCTAATCTTGGTGCTTGAATGACTGGTGAAGTCTGATTTCTATGACTAAAATAGTGTTGTAAATCCCAAACATTAAAGAAAATAGCCACTGGGAAAGCAGGAGCCAGCCAGATGTCTAAAACTAACATAACAACAAAACCAAAAGAAAAAAAGTAATGGTTCTTCACAAAATTGAGCAATTGAATAAGTTGAGGAATGGAGTTATGGACTTTTTAGTTTTATTTTTGTATTTCACAAAGAAACTCACCCATAATGAATAGCACTGATTTAACAAAAGTTAACGAGTGGAGTGGAGTGGACAAAAGCTAGAGATGTCTATTTTGCATTACAAAACATTTTAACATTTTTTCCTGGTTTGGAGAAAAACCAAATTAAACATATAATGTTTCAGAACTTTTCATTACATCTAGAAAAAAGGCTGCATTTTTTTTTGAAAATAAAATTTTACCCTCTGTGTATTTTTCAGTTGTGCCTAACTTTTATTATGCCTACAATATTTTACGGCACATAGCAAGAATCAAAATACTAAATTAATTACTATATTTATACGGATCTCATTTAAGGACAGCTACTTCTCATTAAATGCTATTTGAAATGTCTTGCTATTTAGATTTGTATATCTTATGTTACACTGGAAAATTTTTATCTGATTAATATATGTGGGTGGAAATTTTTCAAGATAAGTGAAAAAGTTTTGTATGGTAGCATATGCTTAAATATTTCAGACCAAAACTTTCTAAATATTGAAAATTATTATATTTCAATATAAACAAATAAAATGTTTCCCTTGGAAAAAACCCACAAAAATATTTTGAAAAAGAATTAGAAGTTAAAATCTGTAAAAATTTTATCGGGGGAGAAAAGCTTTAGTTGGCATCAGTGGAATTTCCTGACTGAAATTTTCAGTATGTATTTAGGACTAAAGTAATTTATATTTGGATGCCTATGGTATCAATAGGTGTTCTCGTTGGCATGTTCTCTATGTAGAAAAATGTTTAAAATGTTCACATAAACTAAGAAAAATGGTTCCTTATAGCTCAGTGGAAAAGTTACAGTCCTGCTGTAACCCTCAGTTACTAAAATAACATTTTTACGTTACTCACTGAAGTGATAAGTTCCAGTTTTAAAAGGTACCATCATTTCAACCTCTGTGTAGACAGCAAAAGCTAATCACATGAGTTAAAAGTATTGGAAAATGAATATCTGGTTGCACAAATCATAAATATCTTGACATCATAAGTTTAATGTTTTCCATAACCAATCCAATGGCTTAGATTATTTACCTTATGAGTCCCGCAAGGAAAAGAAAGCTGAAATACCTGTATGGTAATATTTCTCATTAAGTGATTAATGTTTGGTTTGGGAATTACATGGTGTTCAGTATATTTATTTTTTGCTACTTCTAATGCTAGGTAGAACTTTCCATAAAAGATAAATGTACTCTTGGTCCCTTAAGTAATACAGAAGGAGTAGCTAATACGTGTATGTTACAATAATGTATAGTCATCCAGATGTATGCTATGTTTTCTGTTTTCCAAATGAGTTTTCAGAGTCAATTGGGTTAACAGGAGAGCTAATATTTCAAGAAGAGTTTAAACAAACTGGTTTGTTAATTTTTCCCTGGGGATCAAAAGCGGGAAATGGGGAAATGGCTAATAAGAGCAACCTAGAGCTAGTGATATTGTGCTGATAGAAGGAACTGAATTAACTTAAATGTGTCACATTGATTTAAGATTATGTGATGTATTATAAAATGTGTTCTTGGCCCTGAATATACCATTAGAAAACAAACCATGGACTTTATTAATGTAGTATCTTAAGACCTTGGTAAAAATTTAGCCAAGGCAAACTTATCTTTGCTGTCTTGTGTGTATTTGCTTTAAGATGAAAAGATGTGAATATATAAAAGAAATTGTAGGAAATGGGTAAAATACATAAATAGCTGCCCTGATTCTTTCTGATCTATAGAACTTCCAGTGTTTTCCAATGCTCCCTTGTGCATTGTTTTGTGAATGAGGGCAATGTTTGAAAAAGAGACTCGGGGGAGCACTGTTTCATTTTGATCCCCTCAGGGGAAAAAGAATAAGTACATGGGCAGGGAAAGGTCCCCACGTGCTTCACCTCCTCCCTGGGACATGGTGCACTGTAAAGTTCCTTTGCACTACAGGTTGGATGCAGCCACCATGTTGCTTCCAAGCCCATGGATAGACTCTTAGCACTCTGCTAACATGTCCCAGAGAGTCCAAAATATGGGTGGTTGTGACTCAGCAAGAATAAGGTTAATGGGCATAGAATTGTGACCAAACACAGAAGAAAATATCAGGAGAAAGAAAAAATTCCATAGTACACTCGCACTCTTCTTCTAGTCCAGTTATAAAGCAATTACCTGGTCTGCCATTTAATTATAGATGTTACTGTCACCGATATACATACTAAATGTATGAGTAAAATATTGCTAAACCATGATTTAAACCCCTTATTTCTGTTTGCAATAGATGAAGATTAGGAAAGCAAAGTTAAGTAGACATGTTAACCCTCTCTTCTTCCCCTACCTTACACTTTTTTAGAACCTTGTTTTTAAAAGTCACATTGTCTATGACTTATTTACTATTTTTATGATTGTCCTTTACAGTCCTTTGACAGTGAGGGTTGTGTTCATTTAGAAAAGATTAAAAAAATGGCAGCAAATCCAGACTACTTTCTTCTCAGCTACTCTACTTCTGTCATAAACTCATTGTTACTTACCAAGGAAGAAGGACTAGCCAGTAACTTATCTCGTTATTTGATGTGCCCAGGATGAATGTGCAAGTTGCAGAAACGATGGCCAGTTTTGTATGGGAGGACCTACAACAGGCACGAAAAGATTTGCAGCATAAATCTTTCAAAAATAATTTCAGGTACCATTGATACTCAGCAAGAAGGCAAGAAGGAGGGCCTAAGAAAGTCATCGTTGGGCTCTGCAAAATAGTGTCCTATTTGGATGTCCTGCAAATCACATATAATATTTTTAAACAATAGCATCTGAGAGTCTCCTACACTATTCCTTTCCCTCCTCTTAGGAGCAAGGCTGATAGAGCTAACATATGAAAATGGGGAAACTTACTGCTACCACAGTTGTACTGTCTGGTTTGTGGTGATCAACAGAGCAAGAGTTTAAATGCTTTCTTCAGTGCACTGAGCTGAATGCTCCATTCCTCAAAGCTGTGAGTGAATTAATCGGCTCATCTCTACAGTCGCAAGGCTATTGTTCCCTATTTGGTCATTGTCATGTTTATATTTCTGTTGAGAAATATAAACAGATCAGACTGTTGGTTTGTTTTAAATCCCATGACCATTCATAAATGTTACAGTACTCACATTTAGACATCAGAGAAAGCAAAGTAATCATTGTTTCACTTAAAGCAAATCAAAACTACCCGAGGGGAAAATTAATATGTTCTGTGGACTTGGAAAGGTTATGTCCCATGTTTTGACAAAGACAGAAAAAACTTAAAGTTAAGACTGAGTAGACAGGCCAGAGTGAATATGGCATGAAAACTGGTATTTAAAAAGACTTAGATTTTTTGTTCTCCTTAATACCATTTGCCTCTTTTCTACTTTTATTTTATATGTATTATCTCTTCAGCATGCAGTTAAAATCTACTGAACATAATACTTGCCTACTGCTGCTATAGGCTGCCACCTGCCACAAGGCTAATGATCTTTTCAAATGCTAGTTTAAAACTGAATATATTAGATAGATCTAAATATAGTATAATATCCGAAAAAGAAGACTATTTTTCACTGAGTCATTTTATACGTGCACCTCTTCTTATTACTTCAGCTTCTCTTTTCCTTTATCATGCCTACATAAGCACAGGAACTTCAAATACAGAAAGCAAATTCAAATACCTCTTCCACCTTGGAATTGGGTATGGTGTTTGCCACAAGACTTGCATTCTGCTGTGTTGTACCCTTTTTCTCAACTGTAAATTGGTCTTACCCACTGGGACTTTAGGCTTTTTCACACAGTCATTTTGGTTCTTTCTGTTAGTCGAGTCCAGGTTTTGGGATTACCATTTATTCTGTAGTATTGCATTGCCATAGTAAGAAAAATTGCAATAGGGGACAAATTATCCCCCCTTTGGTTTTGTCCCTGGTTAAGAGTTTAGCTGTGGTAATATGTTACAATAGTTGTGATGCTGTTACTTCATTTATATTTTTGTTCATTGTCATTTTGGTGAAATTAACTGGAGAAAAAGCCAGAAACTTTCTTTGACTCCTTTATTTGGACCTGTATGCTGAAAGCAGGATGAGGATTATAATAGTGCATTCTACAGCATTTGCAAAGCTCTTGTTGGACATTAGAAGGAATCTTTTCCGTGCATGCTTAATAACGCACCTAGTTAAAATATTCATTTCACTCATATTCAGTGAATTTTTCTGATACTTTTAAACCTTTGGGGAATTTCTTAACAAAAGTTTTGCAAGTAGGTTTGAAACAAATACCTTTCCTAGTATTAATATCCGTGCCTTCAAGGCCCTTAGAAGTTATTTACATCAACCAATGATATGGGCTTCTCTGTATAGCCTGAAAAAACAAAATAACCCTAACAGTATCCCATGCAGGATCTTGCCTCTTTTACATCTCACCACCTGGCTTACAAGGTTGTATATCTTTCAGCTGAATCATTTATGACAAGAGAAGCTGTTAAAGTTTCTTTGGCAGATTGTTTAGGTGTAGCTGCCAATGAAAAGACGTTAATAAGTTAGCTATTGCAGCTGTGCTTGGATGTACCCAAGGCAGTTTCAATTTTACTATTATTCAAAAAATCTGGCAATCCATATTGTTCCCCCTTTGTGCTCTTGAGCTGGGATCTTCAGGTTCATCTGGTTCCAGAGTTAGCCTTAGTTTCGGCTTGTTTTAGGGACAGCCTTTTGTAGAGTGTGATGGTGTGCTGTTTATGGTGTGGTGTTGAGCAAGAGGCTCATCAGATGACAAGTGGTAACAGTGCAGGGGTCTCAGAGTGACAGCAATACTTTGCAAGCCAGACTTACACTACCCAGATATGGCCTTGTGCGTTGGATCTTCTGCTGTAATTCTAACAGCATGTTTTTCTTTCTTGTCCAGCTGAAGAAGGTGCGAGTGCTTTGTGTATGTATGGTGAAGAAGGCAGGTTAAGCCTATCCATTAGGTTGTATTTCAGTGACAGAAAGACAGGGTTGTCTCTCTGAAGTTAGTGTAATATTTATATACAGAAGTTAACTACTTTTGTCTGAGTTACCAAAGTGCTACTTGAATAATTTTTTTTTTGTGATCAAGTATTGCTTTGAATGTCCTGCCACAGAATGCAGAGATCCCATGAAGTGAAAAGTTGGCGCTGGTCAGCATTGTTTTGTCAAGAATGTTTGTGAGAGCCTTTGTGTTGTCTGTCAGAATGAAAAATTATTAAGAGATGCATTAATCACCTATATCTGGTGATACATTTGGATAAATGTAACAAAAGCAGAAAAATATGAGAAATATGTCAGCATGATTTATCTGCAGATGAGGAAACAGTTCAGTGAAGCTTTTAAATACATGCACTGAAAACTTCTCTAGAAAGGATGTACTGCTTGTTCATAATCATTTGATTAGAAAAAGGTAAGATACCATTCACATGATTGTCTTGGAAAGCTGTTTCTTTGTCATCCTTTTCCCTGGCAAGGTTGAATCCTATAAGTTGTATTCCTGCACTTTGTCCAATTTAATTCTGCCACTTTGATGACTGCTGGAAAATGCATTGCAACACTGACTTATCCAGAATGGCAGTTAGTACCAAGCAAACACAGTGAGCAATATTAGCTCAATTTCTAGTAGACAGTATGGGACAGTATAATCTCACCAACCTCATTTTGCCCAGTGTAATAATTTTTTAGTATCTTCCTTTACCCTATGTTCCTTCTTTCTCGTAGCTGCTCTGCTGCATCTGCTTCTAGTCTCACTTGCTGAGGCAAAAACGAAGTTATGGAATGGAAAAAAAAAACAAAATTCCTAGAATCATCCAGCCTTCATAGAAACAGACAAAGCTCTTTCATGTTTACAAAAACCTCCCCATACTTTTCATGCTATAAGGAGTTACATTTCAGATGTAATAAATGCACATAGAAAGCACAAAGTTTGAGCATCAGTAAATGCACTGTAGAAGTTCATTATTTACTTAAAATGTGGTAATGACCTGATACTAGCTTTTTGAGTAATTCAGTTTCAGAAGGATGCAGGGTTTTTTACTGCAAAATACAGGCTTTATTATTAGATGTGTTTTGCTTTCCAGTTTAGGCTGTAAGAAATACTTATAATAAAATCTGAAGCACTAAAATTTTAATTATACACTGAAAAATCAGGTTAAGTGCAAGTAAATACTTACAGAGATTCACAGTTTTCTTTGTTTCTAATCCTATTTAAGATGAAGCACTGAAACATTTGCATCTTGCTATCAGATCAAACCACTGACGCAGTAAAATGATTAACTGCAGAAGTTCAGGGGAAAAGTCATGTCATACTGGCTGGACTCATGTCAGGTTGAAGTTGTGCTGTTTGGCTCCTGGCAAATGACACCAAGCTCTACAGATCATTGTATGTAGCTGGGTGCAGGGTTTCTCCCTGGTAAGAATCACTGTTGTCACTTTTTATTGTGCAGTACTATTACTGTACCTATGAAGAATTTTTTCTAGGATTTTACAGTTAAAAGTTCCAGGCATACCTCATATTTCTTAAAACTGCTTTCAAAGGTTAATAAAAAACGCTGGAAAGTTTTCTTTAGTTGGATCTGCTTTTTAGCTGAATATTTTGTTGCTTTTCAATATATTTTCTTTATGTTACCCTGAATGGTATCGTTTTTCTTTTAAAAAAATCTGAGCACAATATTTGATAGTTTTATCTTATTAATTTCAAGGAGAATGCTAAAATAAGACAGGACAAAACATGAATGTTCTCTTCTGCCTCAGAAATAAAAGTAATAAAGGTCTAAGGGCACTCTACTAATATTCTGATAACAAAGATTGAAGTCTTATTAATATTGACTTCATCTGTGGTTATACAGCATTTGACACAATTATCTTGACAAATTACTATTAAATGGAACAGTCTTCTGTACAGATGTTTCTATGCCAGCCTGTCTATTAGCCTGGCTATTTATACATTCTGCTGTGCATCTTTGTGATGGATTTCAAAAGAGCTAAATTGAATATTTTTGCCTAACTACAGTAGATTCTAGGAAATGTTATCCCATGACTACTTGTCCTCAGTGTGTGACAGATGATACAAATCACCACAGTATGCCCTCCATTAACTTGAAACGTTTGCCCTGATGTCCTCTGGAAAGACTTGGTGCATCAGAAAATTAATGTATAAAGATTGTACCTGTTGCAAAGTTTTTTCTTCATGTAGAAGTCTTTATAGGTCAGAAGAAAATAGATTTAAATGCTCCCTGCTCAACTATAGTACTTTAAGTACTACATAGACAACCACTGGTGGGTGCCTTTTACACCCTCCTGAGAGCCTTTCTTAAATTGATCTAATATTGACTGTCTTTGAAATTTTTCATGTTATTGTAGTTG
>JAOXJM010000041.1:53958854-53990372 GCA_026413425.1 Tringa solitaria | reverse complement strand
ATTTCTTAATAAATTATTTTATCCCTTTGTTAAAAATGCATTATTACTATAAATTTGAGACTGCATAAATGTAACTGCAATCAGAATATTATTAGCATTGACAATTTCTTCTTCCAACTTCAAGACAATGCTTTAAACCTGGTTTTGTCTTTTGGGTTTGCAGCCCATACTTGACACTTACATCATAAAGGTCAGTGTGAAGACAGGAAGACTTTTTGCAAATACAGATTTCAGAAAAGTTATAATTAATTATGATTTCTACCAGTTTCTGAACTCTAATAATGATGCATCAAAAAAGTTTTGTGGGAAGGAATTTTTTCCCTGTTCAAAGCAAAATATAGGCTTATTTTGCATCACCATCCAAGTTTTCAAAATATCAGAATCTTGCCTACAGATTCATATGTGCAGAAAACAACATGTAAAAACTGAACAACTAATTCTTGGATGAAGTAAACTATGTTCCCATAATTTACATATTAAACCACTTCAGTGGTTATCTTTGGTCATCTTTGCCTAAAACCCTTTTTAATGTTTCTTTTCTGTCATTGTCTACTATGTCCATGTTTTCCCTTTCACATTATTAATGACTTCTAAAATTTCTATGAACTCTGTAATTACTAATGTATTACTAATCTTAAACTATTACTTTTTTTTTGTTTGGGGATTCTCAAACTGATTCACAGGCTTTAATTATTTAAGCTCATTAAATTTCTGTTATATCTAACATGGAATAAGTTTAGCTAATATATTTTTCATGTGGATAATTTAAGCCCAAACTATGAAGACATTAAGTTTAAGCTCAGTCCAGTACTAGGTTTTAGGTGTCTTGCTCCCCTGTGTTTAACCTTCTGTTAAAGATTTAGGGTTTTTTATATAATGCAAAAAAACCCCACCAAAACCAAACCAGCAATCGGAGTGAGATTTAAAATTTCAAACACAAAGCAGAGAATTAGCAAGTCTTGAGATTTTGCTATTCCTTCAGGGCTTTGATACCTCAGCTGGGGGGGTTGACTACCTCCAAGAAAAAGTGCTTACACTTTTTCTTATTTGTAGTGAATAAGACACACTTTCCTTTCAGGAGAAGAAAAATGAGGGGAGGCACTTGTCCTGGAAAGTGAGATAACTTAAATTACTTTTTCAGATTGAGGTTCTTCAGTCTGTTAGGGCTGTGACACACTAAACAGGCTCCACGCTGGGTTGAAGAGGCTTGTCACAGAAGTCTTTCTACACTGTACTAGCAAGAACAAGAATTCTACTGGGACAGAAGAATTGCAAAAGAAAGTATGATCTTCTAGCTTAATGGTCCTAGAGCAGTTTTTATATTTTCTATGAAAAAATCTTTGTCATCCCATATCTATCTGACCAGTCATCTACTTATATCAAAAAATGGGCACATCCACATCACTACTGTAAAAGAAAAGCAGTAAGAACAAATACATTTTCTAGGTATCCTGTCCAAGTTTCTAATAAACTCGAAGCAGGACACTTGCTCTATTGTAATCTCCAGTTAGACGTAGTTTCTCTATCCATGCTCAAGCAAGGTATAGATGACAGAAGCAGTTTTCTAGTGTTTTAAAACCAGAGAAAAATGCATTTTTTGAAATAAAGCATTCAGAGTTAAGCAGATGTGAGGGCTGGTTTTGTTTGGATTTCTTGTCCCCTAGGTGAACATTGCATGTAGGCAATTAAATTCTGCTCATTCTATTGTCAGTGCCATAGCCTTTGACTGGACTTAATTCTAAATGACTTTAAAAAACAAGGCAACATGGCAGTGGCATACCGAGGAATAAAAAGTGTTACTGTCTTGACCTCTTAAATCTCTTTCAAAGACCACTGGAGTGTTTCCATTCAAAGCCCCCACTTGTCTTTAATTACTAAACCATTCTAGTTCCTCACTCAATAGAAATTCCTGATTGTGATGACTGGGGTTGTGATCTTCCTCAGGCATCATTTAGGCAGAGTTGCCTAGATCATAGCTGTATATTTATGCCTTTCCCAAGAAAACAACATTTCCATTATAGCTAGACTTGGAATATTTGCTCTTTGTGGTTCTGGTCTGCTTCCTCTGAAACCTAGGAATTCGATAACTCTTCTGACTTCACATTCCAGTTTTCTAGCTTACCCACCACAGCAACGTTTTCAATCTCTCATTTGAAAAATACTATTATTGTCCAAGTTAAGCTCTTCTGAGTTTCCAGGGACTGTGAAGATCCTAAAGATATTGACAAATGGGATGAAACCCAAACTTTGAGAAACTTGGTATTCAAGACTGTGAGTGTGGAAATCAGCATTAGGGCTTGAAAAATCTGTAGCTGAACCACTAAGTGAAAGACTTGGCTGTGTCCAACAAGCACGTGCTTTAACTGAGCTGCAAAATGCATGGTTTTGGCTTCAGAAGAAAAGTAGCTAAGTCTTCTAAGAAGTGCATCTGGTGCAAAACAATACACTTACCATCCCAAAATGAGCATTCAAAATCAAATGGAAGTCATTGCTTGTTATAAATATTACCTTTTTCATACCGATTTTGACTTTGTAAACTAGAAAGTTGAAAGTAACCATGAAGGGGGTAAAACACAAAACCAAAATTGGCACACTTCATATAGATGCAGATGCCCACTTCTGGGATGCAATTCATGGAAACAATAGCTTTAAAGTAGGTATGTATATACTTTCTTTTTAGGAAGAAAAAAAAATAAGTGACAATAGCGTTTTGGAGATGGATGCTGTCATGAAGAACACAGAAAGAAACCCATGTTTCAAATATGTTATTTTAAAACTTGTTTGATCTATGCCTACAATGTAGTATGTTAGATTCTGTCATTTCTTTAGTTGTGACAGACAGGGAAGTTTCTGTGGACTAACACACATTGAGTATCCTAAGTTAATGCCCATGTGTATATCCTTGCCCACTGGCACCTTAGGTAGTAGATATACAATAGCTCTGCGTCTTTCACTGTAAGATTAAGTGGTTTGAATTACTTCATGTTTATTGTGGAATGCACAGGACTGGAGAATGCTGGCTGAGGTACAGAGCAGTTGTTAGCACTCTGTCTTGTTTGCACATAAAAGCTTGCATTTAGTCCATATATTACCTTTTTCTAATAATCATACTCTTATTTAGTCTTACTAAGGGCACAAGAAATCACAGTATCATGGAATTGTCAGAGTTGGAAGGGACCTCTAGACTGAGGATAGTTGAAAGTAGCTCAGAGTGTACAAGTAGCATGCAGGGAAGTTGATATCTAAAATATTAAACTTTTCTCAATTGCTGTATGAACAGGTTGAATAATAAACAAGAAATTAAAGTAGCTGCTCATGCTGTCATTTACCCTGGAGTAGGGCTAAGTCTGAGAGGCTCTAAAATAGGTTACGCTTGTTCACGGGCCTGTGTAAAACTGATGTAAAACTTTCGTTAGGCCCAAAGTATCACTGGGGTGAGGAATATAAACTGGAATATACACTGCTTGTTGCTAACGTGTAAGAAAATTAATTTCCTTAAGTGTCTTTTTATACTAGATTTGGGAAACAAATTATAGTTGATAAAATTAATGATAAAATATACTCTGAGTTTTTCAAAATGCCAAGGAAAAGCTGTTCAGGGAAATGTAGATTAATAACCATACAGATGCAGTTTTTTCCATTGAAATCCATGAAGCTGTGGGCACTCAGCATCTCATAAGGGACTGCACTGCCACCTCACAGCAGAGGGTGCCTAATTGCCTATTATCTCATTGAAGTTTTAAATAGAAGGTACAAATTACTTTGTTTCTCATCAGTCAGCAAGCTGTTTATTGCAGTAAATGAGTCATGCCCCTGTATTTCTGCCATACTAGTTCAGAGGTCTACAGGTGTGATACCAACAATCAGAGATCTTATTATAGCCTGTAGGTGTAAAATTATTTTTCTTTCTTTGCATTCCTGCATAGATTTCATTTGCATTTTTTCCAGTATGCTTTCATATCCATCATCAGAAGTTCTCAGTAGTGATTACCAGCTTTTGTTGTTGTATGTTGCTTTTCTGCTATTTGGTATGGCTTATTTTTAATACTGCTTCTGACTACTGCATGTGCAGGCTTGTCTCAGCAGTTCAGTCCTGAGTGTCAGGCATTCAATTAAACAGGGTATTTTATTTTATTCAAGGAGACAGCAGTGTGTCTAGCCCAGTAACTGTCTGAGTGAGTAAGAAGGAAGGCAGGCAAACATTTCTCTTGAAAATGGCATAACATCTGCAGCCAAATGTGAAAAGATCACAGGATTAGCTTTTCTTTAACACTATTATTTCCTTTCAATAGAGTGTAAAATTTGGAGGGATGAAGTTTAATACCGGGTGTTGTTGCAATAAGATTACTTTTGCATGTGTGACATAACAGCAATAAATTTGTATATCAGTTTTGGATATATGGATATACTTGGGTATATGCATCTTAGGGGGTTTTATGACTTCTTAAACAAGACCATTTTAAGGCATGCATTTTCAGGTGTGTGTATATACTGATCTATGTGTAATACTTTGAAAGCTTTACATTTCAGGCAACTCTTTTTTCCCATATATTTGAAGTTCTTGACTTTTGGACATTGAAATTTGAATGCAAAATCACACTATTTGGGTGTGATTAAGAAGAGTTTAAAATTCCATATGTTGTATTAAAAGTATGCTATTAACAAAATATGCGGACATGAGTAGTTTTTACTTAAGCTGTAAACTTTTAAGAAGCACCCAATGACTTAGTAGCCAGTGACCTGTTTTCAAAACCAACTTTATACGTCTAAGATCATAGCTATGTTTTCTTTTTAACTTTACCTAAAACATGTTTCTGAGATTCATCATCTTGCCAGCATCACAAACCCACTAAAGTAAAAATAAATTGGTATGTTTTAAATAGCTTAAATAATAAGGTTTTGCCAGCTTGACTCACGTTGGCTGAAACTGGTTATTGGGTGTTCCCAAGAGTAAGTCACTGTTGGAGAAGAGGGGACAGATATTGCATGAGAGTGTGTTAAGTAGCTGAGGGCTCAAGTTTATACCCCTTCACCTACCTCAGCTAAAGATGGAGGGTTTCATGTGCCCATGACACAAAATACCTTTGATTTACTAGTTGCCTAAAAACCTGTAAAGTCGCTATTTGAAAACAGGATTTGGACTTACAGATTTTTTTTTTCCCCACAAGAAATAGTCTTGCTACAAGAGTTAGTCATCCAAGTGGAGCATATATTGTTATATATATGCAAATTTAAATTTTGAATGTAAAATATCAAATGGTCCAAGTAATAGTATAACTAATAGTTTACAGGTGATTAGAACATTGAGAGCTGCTACTGTACATTTACATAACATACAGAGTGCTAACTACACCTATAATCTTAGTCTACATTACAGTTAATTGCCATTCAGTAGCACTATTTTCCACTGAAATTTATTTGCAAGTCAAATGGAAGGACATTGATGATGTAAAGTTCATAGGTCCAAAAAATTTAAAAAGAACAAGACAAGCTTAATGTCTACATACAGAACTAGTCAGATGAACATTTCTTATATGAACTACCTAAGTGGAATTGATACTTCTGAGTATGATTTCATTAAATAATACAGCCCTACTTATATCCAACTTTCAAATACAGAAATATAACAAGGCTAGATCTGTTAGTAAAGGCCATCTCTCATGATAAAACTCTTACTTCTCAAGCTGTATTATATTTTTCAAACTTAATAGAAAAAGTCAAAAGGAATGACTTTTTTCTCAACATCAGACTGCTGCCTTCTCTTTTCAGATAAGGATAATGCATTGTGAAGAGCTGCACTAGCTCCTGCTGGTGTATTAATTAATACCACCACCTGGATCTATCAACAGCAAGACAGCCAAATTCACACTAGGGGATAAAACACAATCTGCACCTTGTCAGCCCTGCTACACTGGGAGTAGTCACAGGTCTGCAGCCCCTGGTAATTACTCACCCAGGTCTTCACACTGCCTGCATTTCCATTTTGATTGTTGACGTTGCACAGTACTGCCTCATCTGCCTAAAAAGGTGGGAAAAAGTGAACAAAGTATGTCAGGCCTGGTAATTACAGCACTGTCACCTTTCACTCTCCTAGCTATTGGACCCCATCAGTAAAATGATAGTTGTCAGTCTCCTGTTAACTGTTTTATTAAAAGGGAATGATTATGTTAAGTTGAGTGAATGAGTTGACACTAAGAATCAACACATTCTGAGCAGCTGTGAAAACATTTAGAAAGGTTTTATGTATCAAGAGCCTAAGTGGAATGAGAGAGAAAAAATACAGGTTGAACAAATTAATAAAAAACGGGAAAAAAAATCTTAATTCAGATTGATTTTGTGTGGTTGGAAGAATGGGTTCAAATTCCTGAGAAGAAAAGAAATCTGTATTTTTAAGGGTCTGTGTGTATTTAATAGAAAGCACCTTTAAAGTAATGAATTGAACTCTACTGAGAGGGATTATCTGTGTTGTGCCAGATTTACATTTCCAATATATTCCACTTTTTTTTTTATATAGTGTTTGAGATTTTCATCTGTTGGTATCAAACAGGCCATTTGTTTTAGGACAAGAGAAAGAAACTTACGCTTTCTGCACGAAGCAGAAAAATTAGAAAAATTAGACTGAGGATATGTCAACAATTCTGACCCCTATTTAAGGATGGACAGTATAACTCAGTGCTTGCTTTAGTTGAGGATTCTAAAGGATGAATCCACAATGTTCATTAAAACTCACTCATTTGGATTTGTTAATGGAGAACGTATCATATCAAAATTGATGTACAGTATAGTTGACAAAATGATTTGGAACAATGTGCCAGTGATGTGATTAGAGAACTTCAGACATGCTTCTACTTAGTTTGATGAATTCTTTTAAATCAAATAATACAGAAGGACCCTGTTTGCAGTGTTGATACATGAAGTGATATGGAGAGACAGATGTTAAAGGGTAACATGTTTTAAGGCTATAAACATCTTCCTCACTTATGGACTATTGGAGCAGGTAGGGGAGGAGATCTTTGAGTAAGAACTCCAGGATAAGATTGTTAAGCTTGTTGCTATTTATTTTCCATTTCTTAGCAGAATGAATTGTCAGGTGAAGATCAGCAGTCAGTAGTTTAGATACATGTGGAAAATGCATCTTTGCATGCATCATGAAGATAATGATGGCTAAATACTACTTTATGAGTACTTAATGGTGTTTGCAATTCAAATTGATCACCTGCTGTAGCAAGAAGAAAAGAATTCCAAATTTATACTCACTTTGAAGTCCAAGGTGTCTCCTACTCATACTAGTAATGGATAGGATTTGTGTATTCTGTACTTTATCAGAGAAAAGGTAATATAGATATTTATAGCCAGTTCAGAGGACAAAGATTGTCCCATGTTTCTACTAAAAAGAACAACCACCCAACCAACGAACCAACCAACCAGAAGGGCTACTGTGGGCTCCAGAACACAATTTAGATCCCAGTAATGTCCATTTCTCATATGTGGCTTTATTGTTATTATTGTTGGTGTTGTTATTATTATGAAGCATTGATATTTAAAATTTCTGCAAGAAATATGCCTTTTGATGGTCAAAAATGCAAGTTTGTTGTGAATCATATAATTTCAAAAAGGTTAAAAGCAAACACATAGCTTTGATGGAGGGGTAGCACTTCCTAGTGATTTCTTTTTCTGAATCATTTTTTGAGCAACACTTAGATTTCTATTTTCTGCCTTCATTCTCTCACTACTAGTTTATTCCTAGTATGTTTTTCTTGTACCTGGTGCCAAAGTAACTAGCTGTGCATTACTTTGTGTTTACATAGTGCCAAACCAAGGAATTAATAAAAATTGCATAAGTAATAGTTAAACAAAACTTTTCAGCCAAAAATGATTAATGCAAAATAAATGAATATTACATGGAGGTAAGCCTTCCTGAAATACAATTTGAATTCACAAAAAAGAATTCCTTTATGAAATAATTTACAGAAAGATAATGTTTATTTCTATTTGTATAAACAGCAGCTAATATAGGTAAAGAACATACATTACCCTATCTGTGTTTCTATTGTAAATAAATGTTTTGTTTGTGTATCTATCCTTTTTTTTAAAGCAGGAAAATAAATAGGCTGATTAAAAAATAATTCCCTGACAGCAGTTGTGTGACCAAAGGTGCTACTCTTTCTAGCTCAGTTTTCTGTTAATTCTTCCATTCAACTTCTTTCACCATCTTCAGCCACTTAAGTATCGTTTAGTATGAGATACGCAGTAGTAATGTAGTACTTCATATCCTCCTTTTCTTTCACCTTATGTTTTTGTGTGATTGAGATTAAATAGATTTTGAAATAATTTTGGAATGATGCTTGTAAACCAGATACAGTCAAGTGCCAGAGACAGTAAAATTACTGCATCACAACACTGGCAAATAATTTTAAAAACTGAGACATGACTTTCAATTTTATTTTGATTTGAAACCTATTAGGGTTAACGAGTGAGGTCTTCTCTCTTCTTATCTCATCTTGTAATTGCTGTATCAGGTCGCAAACCCTTTATATAAAAGTCCTATAGTAGTAATAGAAAAAGCTCTCCGCTTGAGCCAAATGAGTCAGTAGCTCTACTGTTGCAGACTGTGGGAGCTAATTTTTTTAAATTATGTGTAATAATATATCAGTATGCTCAGGAAAAAAGGAGGGCATCATTTTCATCAATTATAATTCATTAGTAACCATAAACCAGTCCACAAATGGATGCATCCTGGTCATCTTGTTCTCTGCTTGTTCTCTCCTCCCATCACAGGGTCTGCGAGTCCAGAAATCTGGGAATACAATGTTGTCCCCCATCCATTGCAGGGGGGATTATGGACAAAAACTAATGAACATTCAAAGGGACTGCTCTACTATGTAGAGCTATCATGATACTTTTTGAGGAGGGATTGTTTCCATTTGAAAAACAGAATTGTTGCAAGACGCCATTCTCTTGGTATATTCTTTCGAGTTACAAACTTATTCTGTACGGTTCTTTGTCTATGTTTGTTTTGTCATGATAAAATTTTTATTGATCATGTATCTTCTCCTGCACCTTTTCTCTGTCTTTTTTACTTGTAATCTATTATTAAAGTACTTACTTGAATTGAACAGTAAAGACAGAAACTGTTTTACTCTGTTAAAAGTTTCTGAATATACAGGCAGATATCTACCCAGTAGAACTACAGAGCTGAAGAATATGCACCTAGGAACACATAGCAATTAGATATAGAGAGAATTCTAGAAGTTGTATTTTGCTAATTCATGCATTCATCTAATATAGTTTATCCGTGTAAACAATTGTAGCTCAAAAAAGTGATCAAAATTTTAACCTTATATATATGCATAAATTCTGCTGGTAATGCCTTATCTTTTGGAGTTCTTCCTCAAAATGTCAGTTTTCTGCTAAGGCAAGCAGTCCGTAAGTGAAAGCCCAGTATATGTTTAAACCAAGAATAATTACCATTTGCTGACTTGTATTCTGAAGATTCCCACATTACACATATTTTGTTAGTTAGCTATTTTAGACTTTATATGTTCAAATTCTTAAAAGAATTTTAAAAACCCTTCTAAGCTTTAGGTAGGTATTTTGTTTTACATTCCCCTGATATAACCAACGGCATAAGCAATAAATATAAACATTGTGCATAATAAAGACAAAATTCTGATTTTGATAGGTTAATTAGAACTAGAATTCTGATTTTTCTCCCTCTCACTGACACATTTTTCTCACAGAAGTAAAAAAAAATATTCAGTCCCTGTTTCTTATAATTTTTGATGTCTCTCTGATTTAGTCTGTAATGTTTGTTTTGTGTATTCTTTTTCCAAAGTATGCGCACTGTATATTTTTTATGAGCAAGAGAAGATGCCTATTTGATTTATGTCTGAACAGGGGAGATTTAGAAGGAAGAGCCTAAAAAACTACATTCCTTCTGCGAAATGTATTGTTCAGGGTCCAGTGATTTTTTTTTTTTTCCATAGAGCTACATTAGATAAGTCTAGGAAAAAATGTGGTTTTAAAACTACTTATTCTTGAACATTCTGATTTTCAGAAAGGGTCATAAAGTTCTTGGAGGGATATTTGTTCTCCATCTTCCCCTGTTCTCCCCTCCCCATCCACCCCTGCCCTCAGGATATAGTGAAAAAAAAACCAAACCTCCTGATACTTGAAAGACTTTACTAAAAATTGTTGAGATGAAATATGACAACCTAAAAGGAATTCCTTTTTTTAGAAAATTACAAGGGGATGGAAATACACATTTAAAAGGAACAAGCTTCAACAAGAAGTAGTTATGATACAGTTCTGCCAGACAAAACAAGATGTCTTCAGCTCAAATTTATCAAGATCTGAGGGACTAAATCCCTGGCTCAAAATGTCCTTAAAATATTGGACCACGTTCTGCAGTCTCCAGGCACGGAACTGCTATAGGAAAGGTCCAGTTCCATGGACATCTTAAATATAGAGAAATTAGAATGCATTGGGATTAAGTCTTAAGGTATAAAATTGTAGAGAGAGATATTCTCTGGTCAGATTTGTCACACGCCATACTATATCTAGATCTTGTGGAATTGAATCATGCTATAAGTATTGACGTGTTTCAACTTCTTCTCTAGCAAGGAGAATAATAATACTAGCATCTTGGTCTTACGAGGCCTTCAGAGTGGGAGATGTTGAGAAACTGCTATTGTAGTGTCTCAGTAAATACACAAACTTTACTATAGTGCATTTTTAAAAGAAATGTTTTTCTATGTGTATTTGTTTGATTAGTTTAATCTATGCTAGATGATTGTAGTCAAAGATAACTCTAGAGTTTTTAAGGTACATCACATGGAGTATTTTGACTTTTCCCTTCATGGGTCAAATCAAATATTGCTTAACATCAGCCATGTAGATGATGATACCTGTTTGGCACCACATATCTATCAATGTGCTGCTGTGTTAATGGTGTCTTGCAATTATGGATGGATTCATTTTGAACAGCCAAAATCATTATGCTAGTAACATAGGACATTTTGGGATTTTGGTTTTTTTCAACATCTGTAAATAAAGCAAAGTTTTTGGTGCTCTTCTTAAATAAACATATATATTATATATGACCTTCCATATACTTCTTACTCTTTCTTCTCCACTAGCAGAGTCCAGAGTTGGAAACGTATAAACATAGCATGACCAGGTAGCAAGGTGCTAACAAACTATAAAATATTTATTTTAGCATATTTTTTTTCACTAAATGATATCTTTCACTACCTTCATATGGAAATCAGCTACATAAGTGACTTGCACATCAATACAGAAAATTAATGTGTCTGTTTTTAGAGATACTATTTTTTAAGCAAATATATGTAGCATAAGCTGCATGTATGTAAGTGGATTTCTACAGAGTGACAATATATTCATTTCTTTGAACGATACTCATTTCCACCTTTCCAATTCCCAGTTGTTCTCTTTTCTTGAGGTCTTCAGGCCATGTAAAGTCCATTTGTGCATTGTATAGTAAAAAGGAGGCTCCCTTGTGTGAGAAGACCTTTTTTCATCATAGTGCCTGTGGAGGATTGAAAGTGAAGTGAGAGAATTGCTTCATGGTATCACAATTCCAGTGATTTTTTATTTTTATTTTTTTTAAAGGGCCAACTGATGAGTTACAACAAGGTTGCTCTTTCACTGTTAATTGCAGGGATTTCCGTGACCTGTTTTGCTGCATTTAAAAAGACAAAACTTGAAAAACCTTCCAACACTAATCAAAACTAAGCCAGGACAATTGAACTAGTGTACTGAAACTGTCTTAGAAAATGCAGTTTCTTTGCTGCACACCGTAGATGTGTATTCTGTTTTTATTCCCCTCCAGACTTCTTAAAATCACATTGTTATCTTAGTCTTTGAAATGTAAAAATGCTGGGACATCAAAGAAATATTGTGATGGTCAAATAAATTTAGCAGGAGAGTGTATATAATGAATACTTAACACTGGAGGTTTACTTTATTTTTTTGTGAAGATATCCATTGTAGCAACTTAGAGCTGGAAAATGAGGCATGAAATTGTTTGTAGAAGGTTCAGTAAATTGAATGTTAAGCATTTGTATGTTTGCTGCTAAGCTAAGTTTTCAGTTTTAGTCATAGCATGGGTATCTTTGCATTTGTTCTGCGGCTTGTTAACAAAAAGCCGATAAGAAAACCTTACATCAGCTGAGAAAAAGATTTTGAAGAAATATAAGAAGAATATAAAGATAAGCTCTTCAGGAGATAGATGAGGACAGCCTCCTTGATTACAGTGGTGGTTTATTCTAGCTGAGGATCTGAGGATCTAGCTGAGGATTCATCAAGGGGAAATCATGCTTGAACAATGTGATAGCCTTCTACAATAGGTTGACTGGCTGGGTGGATGAGGGGAGAGCAGTGGATGTTGTCTACCTTGACTTCAGCAAGGCTTTTGACACTGTCTCCCATGACATCCTCGTAGGTAAGTTAAGGAAGTGTGGGTTAGATGATGGGACAGTGAGGTGGATTGAGAACTGGCTGAGTGGCAGAGCTCAGAGTCCAGTTGCAGAGTCCAGTTGAAGGCCTGTAACTAGTGGTGTTCCCCAGGGGTCACTACTTGGTCCGGTCTTGTTCAGTATGTTCATCAGCGACATGGGTGAGGGGACAGAGTGTACCCTCAGCAAGTTTGTTGATAATAGAAAACTCGGAGGAGTGGCTTGCACACCAGAAGGGTCTGCTACCATTCAGTGAGACTTAGATGGGCTAGAGAGTTGGGCAGTGAGGAACCTGATGAAATTCAACAACGGCAAATGTAGGGTCCTGCACCTGGGGAGGGATAACTCCATAAACCAGTACAGGTCAGGGACTGACCTGCTGGAAAGCAGCTCTGCAGATAGAGACCTTGGAGAGTACTGATGGATAGCAAGTTGACGGTGAGGCAGCAATGTGCCCTCATGGCCAAAAAGGCCAATGGTCTCCTGGGCTGCATTAAAGAGACCATGGCCAGCAGGTCAAGGGAGGTCATATTCCCCTTCTACTCCGCCCTGGTGAGGCTGCGTCTGGAGTACTGTGTCCATTTCTGGGCTCCCTAGTTCAAGAAGGACAGGGAACTGCTGGAGACGGTACGGTGGAGGGCTACAAAGATGATCAAGGGAATGGAGTGCCTGTCTTATAAGGAAAGGCTGAGACCTGGGTCTGATTAGCCTGGAGGAGAGAAGGCTGAGAGGGAACCTCTCATCAATGCTTATAAATATCTAAAGGGTGAGTGTCAAGAGGATGGGGTCAGGCTCTTCTCAGTGGTGTCTGGTGACAGGACAAGGGGCAACAGATACAAGCTGGAACACAGGAAGTTCTGTCTGAACATGTGGAGAAACTTCTATACTTTGAGGGTTACCAAGCACTGGAACAGGCTGCCCAGAGAGGTTGTAGAGTCTCCTTCTCTGGAGATATTCAAAACCCGCCTGAATACATATGTGTTCCTGTCCAGTCTGCTCTAGGTGGCCCTGACTTTGGCAGGGGCCTTGGGTTAGATGTTTTCTGAAGGTCCCTTTTCACCTCTACAATTCTGTGATCTGAGAAGCACAGTGAATTAACTAACCTTCTTAAAACTTCTGCAATGGGATTCAAACACACCAAATGATCTAGAGCCAGATGGACTGCTGTTACACTGCACAGCACTACTCATATCATCTGCTACCATGCTTATACAGATTGTAGTATTTGAGGTTGCTTGTTTAAAGCTTGCTTCACTGCCTTTGCCAGTGTTCTGCATTCTCGCAGTACTTGCCCTTTAGGAATGGTCTGCTTGTAGAAGTCTGAAATCTCCCTTTTGATTTTGTTGCCTTCAGTGAAGATTGCCTGTCATATAAACTTTTCAATAAATTAGTAGTAAGTTGCATCATGTAATGGGTGATTGTGTTCTCTCATAACTGAGGATGTCATATGACCTACCATATGACTAGAGTTCTGTGCACTTGGTGGTTAATGTGACAAATGGCATTTTTGAAATGAGAAGGAGGCACCAGGGAGTGGCCTTCTAAAACTATTTATAGCTCCTGTGTTGTTTGTGTTCTAACCCAAGAAGCCTCTGAAACAGAGGACAGGTTAATGAAATGAATGTTTTGCTAGCCTGGGATTAGTCCATGTACTGTATGTAGAGTATGCATCACCGTTTTCTGTCCTTTTTCTCCACATCATATTTCAAGTAACAATAGTACTTTCAAACTTTCAAGTTTGAAACAAGCCAACAGAATTGCCCAGAAGTTATTCCTTATTTTCTCTTTACTCTCCCACAGCCTTCTGAAAAGATTTAAATAATTTTCTCATTATATGTGGTGAAAGTTATGTGTTTCAGTCTCTAGAGTCAACATAGACTGAGGTAAAGATTTGTAGTACTACCAAATTGCATGGACGTACAGCAAGGTTTAGATCAGATCCCAGGTTTTTAGCTGTGCACTAGTTGCCGTGCAGTGTAGTGAAACTGAAGATTGTAGTGGTCCTTCTGGTAGTCAAAATATTTCAAGGTGTCTTGTTTTGAGGTAGAAGAGAAACCAGGACACAGGGGATAGGTGTCACAGGTAGATGCAACTCTGTGGCTTTCTGTATTATGCGATCTTCATATAGTTATGTCTTTCTTGAGTCATTTATACGGAGATTGATTCTAGTCTTCCTTACTCAATCTGTAGACTTAACTGGAGGGTTTTTTATCATTCTCAAGCTTCAAGGACATTGATGAAACTGTTTTGAGCACATTGTAGAACTAGGGAACATGGTAATTAGTTGTGCCTGTATTGTGTGAGTATTCACAACCATGCTGACTAACTTCTGAAGACTGAAGTACATTGGGGTTTTGCATTGCTATTAGATAGTAGAAATTGTTTCAACTATTTCTTCTTTATTGCTTTAGATCCCTCAAAAAGTCCTGAGAACAATTCATCTTCTAGGAGGCAAGTGCCTTGGACTCATTAAATGAGATCTTTACAAACCCAAGTTAGCGAGCACATTTGTGAGTCTCAGGCAAATGTTCACTCATTTCTGGGGTTGCAGCTTTGTTGGCATTAGATGCATTCTGAACCAAGTAGAGAAACCCCATTAAATTCCAGATTTGCAAATTTTAAATCTGCAGCTTTATTTGCTGCTGTCTTCACTGGCATTATATTAGTGCCACTAAATTAATACAAAGCAGTGAGTGGGTATCTCAGTGTGAGACTGCTAAAATGAAGCGGATGATCAAGTTCCAGTGATTTTAACTGTCAGACTTGTTTAGACATAGAATCCATGGAATCTGGTCCAACTCAGGTGGGTCCTTTTGTTTATTTGTTTGGGTTTTTTTGTTGTTCATTTAGATGTTCTATGTAACTTTCTGTTTAACTCAGAAAACAGCTGAAATTCATGCACCCTTGATAGACTGTGCTAAAGCTTTGTCCTCTGCAGTATCTGAACAGATGTTTGGATCTAGCTACTAAACTTATAAACCCTAAGTTCTGTAAGACATTCGGCAGGTCTTAGTCTCTACTATCTGGTACGTTAACATCTTGCATCTGTATTGGGATTGTTTAAGAGATCTATCCTTGTTGAAGGTTGTTTTATTTTTCGTAAATTATGTTCTGTGAATTGATACAACTCTTCATGGCTGCAAAGGTACATTTGCTTACATGGACAATATAACACAACACAATGTTGTGTTATATTGTTTTGTCTTTTGCTAAGGCAATTACTACTATATTACATGTCTCATCCAGTCACAAGCTTCTACAGAGACTCCTGTTATTGCAGACTGATGGTTAGAAATCTTTTTTACTAGTTATTGTATTGCGCCATTTTTCTTTTTCTTTCCTTGGCATTTTTAGATTATTTTTGACATCTGAAGAAAAATACAAATTCAGACAATCAGAATATTACAGCCTGATCTCTGCTCTAGTCAAGCACAAGACAGCTAAAAAAGCACTAGAGGAAGAGGAAATTAAAAGGCAGTGATACATGATCTCTTCTCTGTGCGGCTTATTGAAAGATCATGTTATCTAGAAAATGCTTTTACCTTTCTCGCTTGACTTTTGATCATGAGGTATTCATACCCCTATGTTTAACACTGACTTTTCTCCACGGTGGCTGATGTCAATTTGGGCAATTGACCATTGCATTTTAGTTTCCAGTGTTGTCAGCATCAGTGAAAATATTGTGTGGTTTTGTACAATGCTTGAAAGACTGATAGACTTTTCAAAGGCATTATTTTTGCCTTTTCCTAACAAGAAAGCAGGAATGCCAAGTGTTACTATAGTTACCTAAAGTTATCACAAGTAGCTATGAAGAGGGTAGAAAAATTTTGGATTTGTTAAGTTTTCTGTTGAGCATTCTGTCAATACTAGGATCCTGATACATCTGCGCCTGATTTTATTATATAGACATCAGTCCACCACAATACATTGTAACAAGCAATCTGTTTACAGGGCACATGACAAATATGAAACATATTCTTTTCCTTTAAAAAACAATGTGAAAGCTAAGTTAGGAATAGGCCCAAGCAAAAATAAGATGAAAAAATAATATATTGGTTTTCGGTGTCACTCTTCTGTTTGCTTGCTTATTTGTTTCCCATTGCACTCTGTGCTGCTGTTTGATGTAAGCTTTCCATTTTCTGTGGACTTCTGCAAGTACTGAATTTCAAGCTGTTCAAACTTAAAATATCTTTTACAAATTCACATTGCTTTTCATTTGGGGGATCGGTTTGTAGAGGAATACTAGTTGAACTAATAACACTCACAGATTAGTAGAAATTATTAAAACTAGAATACTTTACACATACAGAATTGCCATCTCCAAGATATTTTTAATGAGTCCATATGTTTCTAATTTTGGGATTAAAAGAAAGACAAAGACAATGCTTTATCTGAAAGAGAATATATGATATGCAGCATGTCTTTTCTTTAGGTTAGATCTGCTTTCTAAATATTTGTGCATATATTGGACTTAATTTTATATCTCTCCTGTTCATTCTAATTAACATAGAGAAAATAGGTTGGCTGTGTCTACGTTTTCAGTAATTACTTACACTAAGAGAAACCTAGGTGCTGCACATATGGACTAGCTCAGCATGTGCTATTGCACCCAGTCAGGCTCAGTGCAGTTTGGGCCCCCATTTACTCCAGGACATCTTAAAGCAGAGTCCTTCTGTGGTATCATAACTGAGGAAAATTGAGAACATTGAGAAATCTGTAAATTTACAACCCATTTAGTCAGCATATTTTCTCAAAGCTGTGATCCAAAATAAAATATCAGTGCAGCCAGGACTTTAATTCCAGGTGGGTTGAAAAATTCTGCTAATGGATTGGGGTGGACAGGAATACTCATTACATCAAAAGAAACCTGATAACCTTCCCCACACATACTTTTTTATTTTTTTTAAATTTAAGGCTGATATCCTATAGATATTTTTGATTCAGAATGCAGAGCTGATATACAATGATAACAGTTTATTTTGCTTGTTTGGTCTTTTATAGAAAATGCATATATTTGTTCAAAAATGAAAATTCTTCTCCTGTGCATGAATTGCTTCAGATGCCTTCCTCAGCTGTACTTAATCTGCCTGAATTAGTAGTAGAAGAGATCTGATGTGTCATTGTTTGTTCAATGGTCATAATTCAGATACCAGCTTTATGCGAAGTTTACTAATGTTATGAACCAGATATCAAAGAGGTGTGTATACCTATATACATATAATTCTCTCATATGATCTCTCTGTAGGCAGATTTCTTAGGACAATTAAGTACATACTTTAAAGACTCAGTGTTATTTTCAGTCTTCAATACAATACTTGAGAGGGCAGTTACAGAATATCTTTTATCCCTTCCTCCCTCAGGAAAGATAAGAAGTGTGGGAAATTGGTTCCTGTTGCCAAATTACGCTTTATCCTCCAGGGGTGGTTAGAGAACTTCCATTCTTATATATTGCACATTCTGACTTTCTTCATTCATGGAAGAGAGACTGGTTTGCACAGAATGAAAGAACAGAGAAGGTAATGTCCAGTCAGTTACCCTCTCATTTGCATGGCCATTGATATATTATAATGCTAGTTAATCTTATCCTCAGTTTCATTCAGTTCAGCATATGAAGTGAGTCTGGGCTTCAGTGGCTGGACTAGAATGTAATTGTTTTCTTTGATCTCAAGGGGCTATACACCAAAGAGACATATTTGGCCTATGTGAATGCATGACATTTGTTTCTTTACACTATTTAGATGCTATCAGTTTCAGAAGCTTCAGAGTTTGAGGACAGAATGACATACTCTATATGAACAATCAGAAAATGTAAAGTTGTTATTTTTTTTCTATGATTCTGACTCCTCTATTATGTTCTGTAATTTTTAATTCTGTATAACTTATAACTTAAATCTGTGCAACAAAATCCCTTTTTATTCACTGTGCAATGATGACAGTTATTATATAAGATACCTAATCATGGGGAATCTCACCCAAGGTACTCATTCCCATCCATTCATATTTTCATCAAATAGAGTAATATTTTCTATAGATTTATTACTGCCCTCATCCCTAACGTGGGACCTAAGAATGTGGCTGGTTCTGTTTTGATACATGAAGATACAAGATTTCCATGCATACAAAGGTTTAAAATAAACAAAAATAAAGGGAGAGGGAATCTAGGAAAATCAAGCCCATGGTAGATTTTACATTTATCAAAGCAAATAAGGCGAGACAAGTGACTAAGACACCGTAAGTCCAGGCAGTGAGCAAACTTATCTACATTGGTCCTGCATTGAGTCAGCAAAGTGCCCTTGTGCCAAGAAGGTTAATAGTATTCTGGGCTGTGTTAGGAAGAGTGTTGCCAGCAGGCCAATGGAAGTGATTTCTCCCTCTCTGCTCAGTATTTGTGAGGCTGCACCTGGATAAGTGTCTGGGAAAATCTGAGAGATGGGATGGTTCAGCCTGGAGAAGATAATGCTTATATACTTATCAACATATATAAATACCTGAAGGTATAAAGCAGATCAAGCCAGTCTCTTTTCAGTCATGCCTAGTGACAGGACAAGAGGCAATGGGCACAAACAGGAGGTTCTGTCTGAACACCAGGAAATTTTTTCTGCTGTGAGGGTGACTGAACACTGATCCAGGTTTCCGATAAATTTTTGTGCAATCTCCATCCTTGGAGACACTAAAAAACATCTGGATGTGGTCCTAGGCAGCCTGCTCTAGGTGGGCCTGCTCAAGCAGGGGTGCTGGACAAGATGACCTCCAGAGGTCCCTTCTGACCTCAACCATTCTGTGATTCTGTGAAGACTGAAGATAAGATAAATTAAAACATAAAGGGCAACCCCATTTTTTGTTCTCCAGGGGAAAATATAGGCTACAGCTATTCCAATTATAGAGAATCTCGCTTACGAGTATAAGCAATGCTTTACTGTCCTTATAGGTACTTATTTCTTACTCAGTAATTTAGTTTGAGCTCCTATTTCTGTCAGCAGCACTTGTGGCTGAACCTAAGATCAATAGTTTTGGGGTGCTGAAGGAAAGAAAAAAAATAATCTTTTGAACACTGAATTATAGACATCTAAATCTATGTACTTCATTAACTCATTTAAACAGAGGATAGTTCTTATAAAGAACTGTTATAAAGATAACAGAAGTTTCTCTCTTAAGATTCACTTGCTCTGTAAATTTACCACTCCTGTATTTCCTATACTCATGGGAAAGAAAAAAACTCCAAAGAACTTTGCTATTTGATTCTAAGAAATATACAACCTCTTAGCCTGTCTGCCTTCATAAGCAGAGGAGATCCCTCCTTTATTGGTGAATATGAGGCTTGGCTGTTTTTGCCATCCAAAGATTTTGCCTCTATCGTCTGTTTCTCTTTTTAGTATTAACATGCCAATTGCACTTAAGTCTCAGTCATGAGTAGGTCCCTGCTGTGCTAAGTGCTTTATGGACATGTCCTTCAAATGGCTTAGAAAAAGAGGAAAAGAAACAGTTGTTCAGAAAAACTCAGTGGTAGGACTGAAAACCAGGCCTATATTTTGGACTAATACTGTGTATATGGGAGGATGCTGGATGCCTCTGTGTCCTTCCCAGTCTACCTCCCATAAGCGTAGAGTATCTAGTCCAACTCTGTAAAGCAGAAGAAAACAGCAAAAACTATATTCACTTTATCCTTTCTAAAACTCAGGGAATCTAATACTGCCTGAAGGTACATAATTTGTGCATCTTGGAATAACTTTGGAGAAGCAGCCATGGGAAGCCATGTACCATGCTTTGTGGAGACCTGTCAGGAAAATAAATCCTGGAGAATACAGGAGAGAAGACTGTGGAGTCTTCTGCTAGAATGAGTAGAACTCTGATTCAGATTTTGTTTCCTGCTTGTAGCATGTGCATGTACAGAGAAAATTATTTTACATGATTTTTCTGTAAACCTTCAGACAAATCCCACAGAAGAAATGTAGTAGGATTAATATTCATTATATAATTTTAGTTTAAAGAAGGATTAATTCATGTTAAAAAAACCTCTACAGCTTATGTGGTGTAAATTAGTGATATTTTTATTTCTGAATTTAAAATGTTTTCTCCTCCTAACATATCTTTGTTTTAAACAATATGAAAGAAGCATTAGGAAAAGACCTATTGTAATATAAAATCAAGAGACACAGGAGGACACTTAGTCTTCTCTATTTCATGGTACAGCTCGGTTTGATACAGAATTTGTTTTAAAGTAATTTGGGTTTTCTGCTGGGCTATTTTAGGGTCCATTTGTGAAGCTTTTGTATTCACTCATGAGTCCTTGTCTTGAGAAATTACACCATGAAATGACTCCTGTGAGTAAGTGTTTAACAATATGAAGAGATTGCTTCAGAACCCAGCCCATAACTTGAGTAGATAGGGGGTGATATTACCTCTTTGAGATGGTCCATTCATTTTTTGATTTTTATATTAAAAATATTTGAATACTTTATTAACAATTCTCCTGTTTTTCAATGTTTGGCTTTTGATTTCTTGAAAAATCCTACCTTTAAGTCTTATCACAAGCTTGAAATCTAAAGATTCTAGCCCCGAATTGCCAAAATAATGATTGGGATACTTTGATCTTATAAGACTACACAGCTCCATTAAAGGTTACATTATTTTTTCTTCTTCTCTGGACTGAGCTGTTCATACTTACCAGCTGTTATCCATCACTCTATGTAGAAATGGAGAAAAAATAAATGTCTTTGTGATCATACTGTGTAGGTATGAATTGATTAATTATTTAAAGGAGTAGTACCCTCTTATTTACTGACAAATAAATCTAATATGAAGGTGTGGGTTTTTTTTATTTGTTTTAAACAGAGGGTATTAATTCTGTGTTCCTCAAGGCAATTATATTTCTATAATTAGAAATCAGTCATATTTCATATTATATGGATACCTTTCAGCCCTATAGGATAGAAAACTAATATCAATAGTTTCTCATTGGCTCCTTGATACTTTCCATCTGTATTTTAAGTGAGCTTTTGTTGTTCCTGTGAACAACACCAAAGACCTCATCTGGATTTTCAACTAGTTAGTAACAATGGCCCAATTTTCATCCTCACATCCTTTATTTTCAAAATTGCTTGTGCAGGTGGTTGCTATACAGCTCTTTTCCTTTTACATGACTATAATGCATCTGATTTGTTATCATTCTGGCCACTTGCAAGTGTTGCAGCAGCAAAGGTCTTTGATGATTGACTGCTTGCTGACCACTGTTAGCATCCCACAGGAGCATTCTTGGTGCCTATTGTAGTAGGTCTGACTGCCCCTTTGATGCAGTTGAAGTCTGTTTGCAGCTTTCTTGGCATCAATATTCAAATACATTATTTTTTTTAAGTCTGAAGCGAGTCAATGTCCAAATGGAATTGCAGGACATTACCTCCCAATTTGAAAAAAAACTTTGTTCCCCAATAGATCTGTGTCTTGTGTGTTCCCTTTCTCCTAACCTTTCTGTGTTCTTCCTCCCCTTCTAGTGTCTATCAGATGTATGGCTAAAGAATGATCATCCAAAGATCTCACGTTCCAAAGCAGTATATCCAACTGAATTTTTTCATGGCCATCCTGTTACTGTCAGGAAAAGGACAGGAAAAATGTAATGTTTCTGGTTGGGAAATTATATTCTACTTTCAGGATAAGGGAGCAAAATTATGTCAGTATCCTCTCTTACTGTTTCGACATGTAAATTTCTACCTAAGTCATTACAGCTCTTAGCAATGAAATAGAAAGCCCTCCAGATTTTTCTAGCAGTATACTCAATCCTGACTCAGAAAACAAGCTAAATCAGCGTGGTGTTTTCTGATCTCATTGTATTCTCTCATGAACCCACAATTTGAATATGGTTTTTAAAATATAAACGCAGTACTATTTCCAGGAGACGGAGATCAGACACTCACTTCACAAAGTATATGTCAGTTATTAGATGATAACTATGTGGGCTAGACACAAACTTCCAAAGGAAAGTTATTGAACTAATTGAGCTTTTTGAACTAACCCTGTATCAGAGTCACTCTTCCTAGGCATTTATTCACAGGAATGCCATCTTTGTGTGAAGTCAAAATTACTCATATCATGTTGTTTGCTTGCCTCGTATTTGAGAATTCATCTTTGTTTTAAATCCCTTTGATAACAGTGCTTGTAGGTGCGCTGAGCTGCCTTTCTCGTAATACTATTAAGAGGAAGTAATCAAACAGCACCCGTGTACACTGGAAAGGGAAAGAAGAAAAAAAGGGAAGACACATTTACACTGTAGCAATGCGACTAAAATTAATTCTGTTTTCCCAAACCATATTTTGGATTGAGCCAGGACATTGAAACAGGAGTTTTGAATTAGTAACACCTACTCATGGCAAAGCTGAATTCCTGTCTGACATTTTTAGTTTTCCTTTTTTTTTTTTTTAAATGGGATTTCAGTTATGAACTAGTTTACATTTAAATTTACTCTTTTAAGTGGAAATGTGCAAACTGGTCTGCTTCTCAGAATAGTCTTGAAGTGTCATAACTGAGCTCCCAAAGAGCAAAGTGCACACAGTCATTAGCTGTTTTGGAAAACTTTAACTTTACACATCGGTTTAGTTGGTGGAGGGTGGTGGTGGTGTTTTTTTTGAGGGAGGGGAGGGGGAATGGGGTTTGAACATGACAGCGAGCAAGGAAGAAGAGCATTTTCCTGCAAACTTGTTCCATTTCTATTTGGCAAACACCTTCCCCTAGCTTTTTTTTTTTTTTTAAATGGAAGTTGAAAACATAAAGTACTGGACTTTTTTAATAGTAAGAAGTTGAACAAAGTTACTGTCTTGTAGGATCCAGTAGGTATACAGAAATGACATGTTCGTCAGCCATCTGTTTCAGAACAGGCCTCCTCTTTAGGTAGTGATTAAAAGTCAACAAATGGATAGCACTAGAAAAGATTATTATTATCATAAGGAGTTCAGGCATATTACTTCTAGTAGAGGGCAGTGATACTTGAAAGTACAAGCCTAAATTCTTTGGGAATAATGTTACGAACAGGAGATAGAGGATAAGCATGGCAACAAATCTTTTCTCCCACTCTACAAAACCAAAAATGAATGTTGTCATATTTATAACACCTGTATGTTTTCACCTATTTGTCTTGTTTATCTCCCTGGAAACTGGAGATTTTTTTTTTTCCAACCAAGTGTAGAAATGGTAACCGGCTCTAGGGTCATTAAATAGAAGTGGCTCTGTATATAATTAAATCAACCTGTCTTAATGATAATTTTTCTGATTCTAAGTAAGGGTTATAGGATCTGAGCACAAAAGTTGTATATTCCTAACAAAAAAAGAAGCATGTCATTAGGAGATGGCTAGCTGATCATATAGTGTGACAGAGCTGGCTAGTGACAGCATTGAAATCTTGAGTCTTGGTCTCACTCTCCAGCCAGTAAATGTTCCTGCATTCCCACAGTATACACTTCTTCAAAACGTTGAGTCCTGTTTGCAGACCTCTCATCAAGCTATGGTGATAGTCAGTGGGAAGAAATAACTCAATGCAATAGGTATTTTTGAAGATGCTCATAGTGCTTGATGATGCCAATTCAGTCTATTGTACCCAAGCAATCTTTTCCCTAAGAGAGCAGGGGAAGGAAAGGTCCATCAGGATTATTTTAGTGATTAACATAATTTTTTTTTTTGGTGTCTACAAAAGATCTGGGGATATTTTCTGTAGGAATGTGTTTAGTTTTGTAGTCTTGTTTCTTTATGCACGTAAGTGACTGTGTGATCTAGCAACCTGAGTTGAATAGCCAGTCCTGTAGGTCTTTCACAGGCTATGAATACAGTAAGAGCACTCAACCCTTCTGAAGATATGCAAATGTAGGCATTTAAAAGATTTACATTCATCTTTCACAGGCCTCAGAAATATAAATATGAAATATCCAGAACCTTGTCACTTCAGTAATAATTAAGCTGATGGCCTATTATGTTCGATTGCAAATCAATATAGTATCTTTTGGTGCCACTTGAGTTCTTGAGGTTTGGCTTGAGGCCAGCACTAGTTATACAATTGAAGAGCTGCAGCTGCATCGAAAACTTCTCTGCCATTTCCATTCAGAAAGAATAGACTGGTAACAATGGTGGCCAGCCTCTTCACAGTAATTGTGTGCAAGTACACATTTTGAAATAGTGTTTTTGTTCAGCAGGTGCTGTTATTTTAGTTTAATTTGAATTTTGAAATATGGAGGAGAGAAGGGGCCTAATCTTAACAGCATCTAACCTACAGCTGTTCAGAACGGGACAGCAAACAGCATATGTTGCTTAGATGAAAGTCATAATTGCTTATTCTTCCTGGCATATTAGCAGACCAGTGCTGAGCCTATGAAATTTTGTAGCATTTTCAGGCTTTTAGTTTACAAAGTGATCTACAACACTCTGGAAGAACAACTCTAGAGCATCTGACTGTAAGTTTTTCCAGAGGTAGCTACTAGGTTTTACATCAGAAAATACAGAATGGATAGATAATTCACCATGGCAGTGTCAGAAGCACTGACCTCTAGAAATACCATTAAAGCAAAGCAAAGTCTATGTTATTTCAGTCCACTGCAAAAGCTGAAGCTTGTAAAATGGTGATTTCTTGGGGACTTTGCTTGTTTGTTTGCCTCTTCTACACTCAAAGGAAAGAAAGTCCATGGTGTTTGAAGAGGTCACAAATTTTTGGAGCATATACATTAGTCAAAAATATTTACTGTCCAGTAAATATTTTTTGTCCAGTTTTCTTTTTTCCTATGACCTATTGTTTGGTCATTTAAAATCTGAGATTAATTACTTGTATTTCTTGAAAAAATTCTCTGTATAAGTGTTAGAACACAGGATATATTAGGAAAGGCAAAATGAGAAAGACAAAGAAAAGTTGTAATTAGAGTCAGAGTTCAATACTTTACATAAGTCAGTCTCAAAAATCAGGTTAAAAGCATCTGATTAAAAAGGTGCTGACAATGACACTTACCTTGAAAAGTAATGGGCATGAATTTTAAGCATTCCAGATCATCTGACAAAACTTGCATGGTTTAAACTAACGTACACTATTTCACTCTTTGCAAGATGAGGCTTAAATGAGAATTTCATGTGAATGAACATCTTTGGAATTGGAACATTGCTATTTAAATACCTTAAACCTGATCCTTTTCCTCATGGGTACCTGCTTATGCCTGAATCTTCGTAGTCATATTGCAGGATGAATGCCATGTAACTTAAGTCACGTAACAGTTCGGCTCAAGCAAATTAATTCCATACATATAATACTATTTACTCATTTCTGCTTTGGGATTTGTAAAAACAATACACACAACTTTTCACAATATCCTGTCAATTTCATCAAATAATTTCTAGCTGTAATTTTATTTAGATAAAGATCCTGAGGGAAGGGAGAGACATACATATATATTACTGCGTTGCTTGTCAGCCCCACTGAAGATGCTGGTTTTGAACTAGCCTTTGAGGGAAACATAAAATAATACAGTTGCAATTCAACATGCAAATAAAAACAAAGAACAAGGTTTTTTTTCATGAAATATTTCCCCAGAAACCTAGAGGTTTACATTGTTGAAAATGTTAAAGAAAAAAAAAAAAGTATGATACATGAAACAAGCACTGTCTGTGTTTGACAAAATAACTTCTTTTAAAAATGAGATGCTTTTTTCTTAAAACTTTCCAAAGGAAGACGAAGTCAAAAGCACTGAATAATGTACAAGACTTTTTTTTTTTTTTTTTAATACATCTTCGGGGAAGGCTGACTAGGTGAGATGCTGTGCTGGGTCTGCTACTCATGAATAAAGAACTAGTTGAGATGACAGTCAGTTGCAGACTTTGCTGCAGGGACCAGGAAATGGTGGAATTTAAGATGTGGAGGGAAGTGATACATGTAAGCAGAATAAAACCTTTGTTTTGCACAGTGCTTCAGCTTATTTAAGGACCAGAAGGTGAGGTCCCATGGGAGGCTGCCTCTCGCAGCAGAGAAGGGCAACCACCTCAAAGCATGCCAGTGACATATTCTAGAGGACAAGAATCTGACCAGGCATGGCAGAAGGCCATCTTAATTGAATAATGAACTTCTGACCAGGCTGAAATTTAAAAATGAAGCTTATAAGAGGTTGAAGCAGGGACAGGGTGCAAAAGAAAAGCCTGCTTGCAGACATGAGGAAGGCTACAGCTCAGATGGAGATAAAGCTGTCAAGAGATATCAAGATCTTCTACAGGTACATCAGTAGCAAAAATGAAGACAAAGAAAATTCTCGTCCCACTGCTGAATGGGCGTGATAACATTGTGGTGGGCTACTCAATGCCTTCTTTTCACAGTCTTTACTAGCAAGATCTGCTTTACAGGTCTCTGAATCTAGTAGCAAAGTCTGGGAGAGAGGCTACTACTCTGCTATGGCAGAGGAAGATTGAACTAGAGTTTAACTAAGAATGCCTTCAGTTCCATGGAACCAGACGGAATGCATCTGAGGGTGCTGATGGAGCTGGCCGACTCATTTAGGAGGCCTCCATCTTCTTGGAAAGGTAGTATTCACTGGGGAAAGTTCATGAGATAAATGCAAATACTACGCCCATGTTCAATAGGCAAGAAAGAGGATCTGGGGAACAACAGGCTGGTCAGCCTAAGAAAATAACATTTAAAAGTCTTTATGGAAACCAAATACAGGAAAGACAAGAAGATGGTTGGGAACAGTCTCTATAGACTTATCAAGATCAAGTGATTTCTGATCAAACTCATTGCCTTCTATGAAAAGATGATGGAATCTGCAGAAAATTGGAAGAGCAGTGTGCATTATCTACCTTGAGTTTAGAAAGGTTTTTCACATCTTTGCACAGTATCCTTATAGCCACATTTGAGAAACATGGACTGCGTGAGTGGACTACAAGGTGGTAGGACTATTGGTGTAATATGGTGGTCATTGGTAGTTTTAATTGCAGCCGGTTATGAGTGGCCTTCCTCTGGAGCTTGTACTTTTCAATGTCCTCATTAATGATGTGCATATCATGCTGGAATGCATTCTCATCAAGTTCATGAATGACCCAAAATTTGGGGGAGTGGTTGCTACGATGAAGGTGTAGGCAGACATTCAGAGGAACCTTACTGGGCTAGAGAAATGGTCTGAGAAACCTCTCTGAAACTTGAAAAAGACAGATAAAATGTCCTGTAGCTGAGGTGGAACAATCTCATACATCAGTAAAGGCTGTGAGCCTTAGAAATTAGCTTTGCTTCAGGATGATCTCCAGAGATCCCTTTAAGCCTTATTTTTCCTATGATTTAGTCTGAAAATTCATGCACTCAGGGGCCATTAAAAACTGATCTTGACTCTTCTACTTGGATAGCTAAGGACAGATTCTCTCCCCTCCCCCCGAGTTGTCTTGGGGAATGAAACCCTGAGCATTTAAAAAAAAAATCTTATTTGTTTTATTCTGAGTAGGGATACAGAATGCATAGTTAGAGACATATGAAGAAAGAAAGAGGTGAAGGGCAGAAAACAGGTATATCTATAAACTGACTGAAAGATCCCACAGTGGGCCTTTTCTTGTATTTACACTTCTTGGGTGGGATTTAGTGAAGTATTTAGTTTTGTTCAAATATATTTTGGCAGGTTGTCTGCAAAGCTGACTGGCTGAGGCAGGTATGGTGTGAAGAATGCTATGTGGACTGTAGCTGGGTCGTTTGGTGTGAACACAGGAGGAACTTGTTTTGTGGAAAAAGAATTGTTAAGATCTGTAACTTGTCCTTGGGCTGTTCAATGAGCAGGAAGTGCTTCTATAGACTCCCATCGTCTGAGGTTGGAGAGGGGTTTTTTTGGTGACTAGATCCTGTCAGTCTGTCAAAATAGAAATTGGGCCATGAAAAATCTTACTCAAATTGTCTAGAGGAACACATACAAGTAAGAAATAATATTATGATAATTACTTTAACCGTCCCCATCCCAGTCCTGGATATTCTTGTATCCCTTCTGTAGTTCATTCGAACTGTCCAGACAGTGTAGTAATATATCTCTCATATCTGTTGTTCATGATGTGAGCCTGGATCTCATCGCACTTTTGATTTCTTCTCTCCACTGCTGTTAAGGACTACACTGAAAAAGCTTACCAGTATTTCCACATTTAGTATTTCAAAGCCTTTTCTGAAATCTTATGGCCCATTAATTAGATAGCTTACCAGAAATTTTGATGGGTAAATATCCTTTGATAGCAGTTATAGTTCTTTGGAGAATAGGGATATATTGTTGAGAGGAGAGGAAATTTTGAAAGGCATGCCATGCATCAACCTTAAAAATAAATAATAAAAAAAAATCCATCTATTCTTCTAGGACAATGAAACAAATCAGTTATGAATTATTTCAGCCAGCAATTTAGAAGCAGCAGGCTGAAGGTAGCCAGCAGCTTTCAGCATCAATGGGATTGCTTGTTGATGATAGTATTTTATTATTTTTTTTCCAACAAATGAGATCATTTTACAGAATCCTTTTCCCTAATAAAATGATTCTACTCCTCACTTCCTTCCTCTTTTTCACTAGCAAGTTTCCAGCTGGCCTGGGAGGCTTATCACCTCTGTCTGGTTATTAACAGTCCATTTGCTTAAGTACCTACCATAATTACTTTGTTTGGTTCCTCTGAGATGCTTAATTTAAGAAACTCTAGGAAAAGTTCTGTTCTGACTGCCGACCACACAGTCACATATCTGCCACCTGTTAGCATCTCTTAGGCCAAAATAAATTTGTGGGAGAGAGATCCTGCACTCATCTCTATATTAAAGATGTTACTTCCTAGCTCTTTCTTCATGTTTCCTACTTCCTTTTTAAACTGCCTTTTTTCCAGCTTTAGCTTTTTATGTACTATCAGCACTTTGTTCTAATACTAGTGGCTCTTCCAAATTTTGTAGGTAGGATACTGTGCAACACACATAAATCAGAGGGATTGCATAAACTGAATTTAGCAGAATTTGGATCAGAACAGTCAGAAAAATGCTGTGAGTAAAGCTCCACAAAGCCTCCTGAAGGAAAAACATCACAAAATATCTGTACTAAGGAACACAAACCTGCAGAATGATGTAAGATGTAGTCCTGATTGTTGATGGGGTATTTTTGCTAGCCTGCAGAAGCTGTTCCTTTACAGGAATCACAGATGTCTTGCTTCGCCTCGACATGTTCACGTAACTGCATTGTCTCTTCCTGACTCTTGCAACTCCATAGTCTATAGAATAATCTTTAAAGCTATTCTGTAGAATAACCAGAGGTTATAGTAAAATGTAATCTTTAGCTTGTAATTTTAGTGATTTTATTTCCTGGTTGTTTATTTTAATTTCATTCTCTGTAGTTTCACAGCCCCCATTTTCTTTAAACTTTACCTGAAATTTTGAAGTGAAATGAAATAACAAATTTTATTATTCAATTTAAGCATACAGTGCCACTCTTTTCAAAGGCCTTGAATCAAAGCCCCGAATCAACTTCTTTGATAAAGTTAGGAATGGGTTAACTCTGCCTCTATACATTCTTTTCACAGATTTGTACTAAGTTTGGGGTTTATAATAGACCTTGAGCTATAAATGAACCAGAATACCTAAGTCTGTGCCCAAACACAAATATTCCTTAATGTTCCTATAATGTCCAGGATTTCAGGCTTTTTAGGCTCAAATGAGTATAACAGAAGGGATGAGACTGAAGACTGGATTTGAGAATGTAAATATGATTATAAAGAATGACAGGTAGTGTTTCCATTTTTGAAGAAGAATTTATAGTGGTTAAATCATTTGTCTCTCACAAGTCTCTTCCTGAGTGAAAGTGTCATACTAAGCCTATTAAAGACAATGGAAAGACTCAGTGGATTTGGATACTAATACTGTGTTACAGACTTTGTGTTTCCTTTTTTGTGCCTGTGTTCCTAAAAATAATCAGGAGAAAAATATAAATAAAACCAAACCAACCAAACAACAAAAAACCCCACAAAACAGCAAACCAACACCTCACAGTTATATTGCATGAGGTTTAATAGATTCACCCAAAGATTTCTGAATGTTACTCAACTTCCCTTTTCTACAGGAGAACAGCAATAGGGTATTTATCCACCAGATGTGACTGTAATGATGACTATAGCCATTAAAAAAAAAAAAAAAAAGCAAAACTATCATTATGCTTAGGTTAGCCAACACAAAACATGATGAACACTCTTGTTCAGTCATTTTAATGCACCAGAGTGTAAGCACAGTAGACTTCAGTCTTGTGGCCAGCAGAGCTTTACCTTCTCATTTATATCTTAAATATATCAGTCAAATAAGTATAGCACATTGAAAACAAATTTTGGACCTATGGATGAGGCAATAGTACACTTGTCAGACAGGTGTCATAAAAATGGCCTTCAGCAGGACATTATATAATTTGTACTTCTTTTATAAGCCTTTTCTTGATACTTCTAGAAATAGGAGTTTCCACTGAAGACTGACAGAAGTTGAACTGGAGAGGTGTGAACAACATTACTATAGCAACAGTAAATGTTGGGTATGTGAAGAGGCAGGTGAGACCCCTGTGGATCATCAAATGCCAACCTGGCTATTATAATGAATAGTAATTGGTTAAATTATTAAGCATTCTGTTGCTTATCCCACAGTAACTAAATGGCCTTCCTGTTGCTATATAATTACTGAATGACTGATGGTCTGTTTTTTCCTCGTGATTTTTGTAGTCTTGTCTGTCACAATAACAAGAAGAGAGTCTAAAGCTTTCTTATCAATCATAGGTCCTGTAAGGTGCTGAATGCCTTTGATTCATTGATTTTATAATGAAGATAGCGTGTTGAATTTCTTTAAGGATTTGTCGTCAGGGTACTTTAAAACAGTATTGCTGCCACAGGAAACTGGCCTTTTGGTTAAGGTACTGATCTGAGATTTAAGCTTTGCTTACGTACTCATAAATCCAACAGAGAGCTGGGTTTGTACTCTAACTTGTCCTGTATTCAGATTATTAAAGTTCTTATTACAGACTGGGGTTGTTCAGTCTGGGGAAGAGGAGACTGAGGGGTGACCTTATAGCTCTGT
>JAOXJM010000041.1:53934108-53946537 GCA_026413425.1 Tringa solitaria | reverse complement strand
GAGAGTTAGAGGAGGCCTAGCTAAAATGTAAAATTACAGAACACAAAATTGGTTCAGTTTTACTTCAAATCAGGACAATCAGTAATACCATGGAGAGCGAATAAAGTGTATGTCAAGCCAATGTGTTAAGCAATCAGTATGTGCGTAGGTCAGGCTTTGTTCCTTTCATTGTTCACAGAACTTGTTTCCAGACATGACTCCAAGTCCTCCTGTTGCAGATTACTTATTTTTCTGGCTTCCATTGTTCTACACAATGTATATTGACTTCCCTTTTAAAGTAGTTCAACATAAATTGAATTCCTGGAAGCTCCTTCCTTTTATCACTTTGTGTTGAAGAAGTAGGGTTTTATTCCCACCCCTTCTGAAACCTGGGAGTGGTCTACACTTAGGAGCTGCTAAAAGTATTCAATGATACATGATGTGCTAACCAGTTTCCTACAAGGAATTGTTATGAGGTTTACTGTGATCTTACACTGAGAGAGAAGGCAGGGGTTTTGGAAGGTATCATTAACTGCCTTGCAGAACAATTGGGATCATTTCCAGAAAATGTGTTTGCATTTTTATGTGGAAGCTTTGTCTGTCCACCTAGAACACCTGTAGCTGCTTACCCCCCCGCCTTTACCTACTTTCCTTTTGGAATACTGATGCGGCCAAGTTTAAAACAACAAGCTATTTTTTACCTTCCTTGAAAGATTCTAAAACAATTACTTTTCTCAAGTCAGTACTCTCTCACAACTTGGCTAATGGCTATAGTGGTAAAATTTTCTAATCCAAACTACTTACAGATAGAATCTAAATATTTTTCAGAATTTTATACTGGTTTTAAATTATTTATTGTATAGGTGCTGCCATTTGTAGAGTGAATTCCAAGACACACTTCCTTTGAAGGGAGATAGAAATTTTTCAAAATAGTAAGAGATCAGAAAGAATATCGCCTAGAAGATTTCTATTAAGGTATTACAACAATTTTGCTGTGAGTTTGGGTGATTAGGAATTTTCATCCAAGAAATGGATGAAGGAAAGGAAAGGAAAACTTAGCTATTCCTTATAAGAGTTGTTGTTTGGAAAGTTAAGTTAACTTGCGGTTCTGTAAATTCTCTGTGTTTTCTGTATCCATGGATATTCCATGCCATGTTTTTTTCTCCTTCAGATTTGTAGTCGTCTTAATCATCTTGTCAAGACTGGAAGGTGATTCTTGGTGTTTCACTTAATTTTCATTCTTCCTGTTCACATTAAAATATCCATGTCTAGGGAAGAAGTCATAAATCTGGTATGTAGACAGGATTTTTTTTAAGACCTAGGAAACATCTAGCTCATCGAAGTTCAACCCTTTATACTGAACCCTTGTTTTTCATAGTTATGACTGGTACACTGTTGTCATTTGCCTATTATTTTTTCTGGTAGAATTGCTGAAAGATGCTGTACTACCTTCAGGTGTGAAGTTATGGAATTTGAACCCAAAGACCATAGTGCTTTCATTTTCTGACCTTTTGCTTTCCCAAGGCCTTTTGTGACCATATTGTTTGCTTTTTTTTCTTTAATGAGAACAAGTTTTATGATATTTCCATCTTATTTTGAAAGGTAAGTTTAATGTGACTGAGTGCAGAATTTGTTTATTCATCACTTGTAGTAGAAGTGGTTATAGTATACATCTTCCAAAAGACGTATACTAAAAGCCTATCTTAGAAATTAATAAAAATACTACAATCGTATATTTCTCATTATTGTACTTTTCCAGCTGTAGAACTATTAGTCAGGCTGCTAAGTCGTGAATTAGGTTTCTCAGTTTATTCCTACTTGTAAGTTGTTCACAGTATGATGAACATATTTAATTTAATTTTCTTCCGTTCCTATTTGGCAATCTGAGCCCTGCAAACATAAGAAATAGAGATTTATTCTGTGTGTAATACACGAGTGTCAAAGGAGAGTGTAAGCAATGCATGGTGCTATTACTGTAACCCTGGCTATGGGACACACAACTGAATGTAGTGGGATTATGCAAATAATTCAAGCTATACATGTTCTTTCTGAACTGTTTTTAAAGGTAGACATTCTACTAAAGATTTTTAAAATGTGGGTTTTTTTCATATTAAGCAACTATCTTTTCCAACAATCTGTATACAGTGTTTTATATAATAACTGTTAGAAGTCGATTACCCGAAGTTCTTTATCTCTAATACATTAGCATCATACTACTGAAGCATGGGAGTTCTATTTTAAATTGTGGTACATGTTTCTCCTTGTCTTTGCTGCTTTTATTTTTGGCTATGCCATAGCACTGTGATCTGCTATGATTAACATCATGCCCTTGTAATCCAACATTCTCGCTATGTGTATGATATTTTCCTTTAACACATTTCATAGAAGGGCAAGTTCTACTTTGTAGACAACATCACTTATTCAGACCTGGAAAAATTAATTTATTTCGTCAAAGGTTCCAAGGTCTTCAATCAAGAGCAGATAATTTCTTAGCATCTGAATGTTTTTGTTGCAAAGATTTCAAGTCAGGGTTTATTGTTAGGCTTTGTTCTATTTTATTTATGTATTTACTTTTATTCTGGTTTTCTTAAAAATGAGCAGAAAGTAAATAAAATATTACATGTTATAGGAATAAAGATTAAACTCAACATATGCTGTCATCCTAAAGCAATTGCAAATTGTTCCCTTGCAGCCTAGCAGAGACCGAATGTCATTGCTCTCTAATGAAAGCTAGACACACTCACCAGTTTGAACTGTGTTGATTGCTTCAATGCAGTTCTTGAAAGATTTAAAAAGAGAAAGCCACAATGATAGTCATAGTGGATCCATGGGATGATCTTTTGGTTCAAGCAGTTCCTCTTTCTCTTCAGTTACTTCAGTAGTTTGTTTTTTCTTCCTTTTCTAATCTAGGTTCCCTGATCTACCTCAAAGCAATCCAAAAAAGAGTTTTAACACCAGAGCTCAGAAGTGGATCATTGTATAAAAACTGTTGTGCATAGGACCCATTTGAGCTGGTTTTGCTATCATCAGCTTTACACTGTCAAACCATGTCCTCAGCTGTGAAGACTATATGAGTGTATACGAAATTAATTTAATAGATTGGAAACGAGAGAAACATAGGACTAATTTTTCAGAAAATCAAGAAATATTGCCTTTTGTATACAGATCAAGTGTAGTTTTAAAGTAAGTTAAATAAATTAGTTTTTTTTTACCTTAATCTTACATCATTGTTCCAGTGCTATTTGAATGGGCCTTCTAATGTTAATAACATATATTATTCTAACAATAATTCAAAATTAAACTTGTAACTAATGCTCAAGACAGAAGCATATGTGGTCTGGAAAATAGCAACACTTATTAAGCAAAATGACTGGGTCCTCTGGTTCAAAATGCAGTACCACTGCAACTAGCAAGGCAGAGGATTTGGAGTCTGAGAAAATTCCAACTTTTATCTTCTCTTTTAGCTATGTACTTGGATAAAAATGCAAAAAAAAAAAAAGTGTTCCAGAATTGCAAAGTGTTTTGGTTGAGTAATATCTACATATTTTATTTTACTGTTACTGTTTCAGTCTATGCTACTGTACTAAATCAAAATAGCGTTAACATCCAGTTTTATTTCTCTTGGCCCTATAATTCAATTAAGACGTCAAAAGATTTTACATCTGTTACTAGATCAACTAGATCACTTTATGTGAATCGCATCATATAAGTATTTGTCCTCTAAGTCCTGCCTTAATGTGAATGATCTGAGAGAGGGATCACACTTTCCTAAGCGCTGTTGCACAAATGAAAATTTGCCATCCTGATAGTTCTGCAAAACTGATTGAATTCTGAAGTTGAACAAAATATTACAGACTGAAACACTGCCTTCTTCAACTCTTTGATTAACAAGCATTTTGAAAAATGTGGTTTGAAATTGACCTAATTTTTTTTCTTCTTCAGGATAAGTAATATATATAAACATCAGTTATTTGCAGCATTATAAATATCGGGATCCTTTTTGACAATTGTACTTCAGTTTTCTACCTCATTAGAGTCTAGTCAGCTAGGAATAATTTTTCTGATTTATCTATGGAACACAAATCTCTCATATACACGGGCTTTGAAAAAAGTTTTGCCTGTGAAACAAAGAAACTGGACTTTACTTCTTAATAGTCACATTGGCTATTTCCTTTATTGCAGCGCTGGTGTACCACTGGGATTTTTCTTCAAAGTGCTCCTACCCAGTGAGAAGCATTTCTTCAGATTAGTTAAATAAGTACAATTTGTGAGACTGTGCTATCTCTAGCCCCCCTATCACCTGTATTTTCAGTTGCTGTCCAGGTCTCTTCTGTTGCTGCTATCCAGATTGTTGCAAATCCTTGTTATGAATTAGAATTTTGTTACAGCTCTCAGCATAATGTTTCTGATCCACCATAGCATGGATTAGGTGTCATGCTGATCACTTCTCCCAACAGACTTCTTAGGGTTAATACTAATTTTTTTTCTATAATTTGTTTTTCTGCCTGACCCAAACTGTCCAATGAACTAGTCCTATCCCCTAATGCTTTCTCAAGTGTCAGACTAGATGTTTCGCAGTTCTAAGAGCATACTATTTCACTGTAGGGCTGGAGAAAGTTAGAGTTCTCTGCTGAATCTGTTTAAAGTTTTCTAAATGAAGTCCTTTTTATTTGCCATTTTGACCTTTTCCTTTCTCTTACAAAACTAGCTCTACAATTTGGCATTATCTAAATTTCAGCAGAACTGGTAAAAATGCTATTAGAAAATATTGTTGGTGATCTTGTTACTTGTTTTTGTCACAAGGGCTGTATGGCAGTGGTGGGATTTTTAATCTTAGAGTTATTTTGTCCTTTTTTCTTTGCGCTTTTTCATTTGCTCTTCTCGGAGTGCTCTTGTGTTTGCTTTGTGCTAAGGACTCGTCTTAAGGAATCTTGATGTTGCATGATTATTTTGCGGCTTGGCTTTCTCTCTATAGGCTTGCGTTCCATTCAAGCCACTAAACTAACTGGCAGCTAGCTTCTCTCTAGGTTTTCACATACTGCTGGGAGGCAGAAAAACCAGTTTTATCCAGACAGCACTGTGAGGGTGAGTTGCATGAAATTACTTACCCAATCTGCTTAAAAAAAAAAAATTACATTGCTTGTAAACATATGCACTGTCTATCAAAGCCATTTCTAGGACTTAAAAATACTATACCGTTTGAGAGAATAGTTTGCTATATGGCATGAAAAACAGTAGGTCTATTCAAAAAAGTCAATTTTGAGTAGGTTATCTTTTTATATACATACTTAAATGGATGAAGTAACGTGTATCTTACTACAGGAAGTCAGAATAAATAGGTTAAATTGAGCAGCTGTAGTCATCTAGAAATGGAAAGTAAAATCTTTTCTATAGATACTCTTTCAAGTCTTCATATAGATATACTATTTTTTTTACTTCACACTAAATATCGTTAAGCTACTAGTAGCTGCAAATCTTGTATGTGAGAACACAAGATAACTGCTTTTCCCCATCAGTGAAGGCATGTTTGCATTTTTGTTTAATAATAACTTTGATCCTTCTACTGTTGGCAATGGTCATTGAGAAATCCTGACATAAAGAAGGTATCTGCAAGATAAAGTTCTGCAAGGGATGATTAGCAGCACTTAAGTTTTCTCTTTGTTGAAAGGAAGAATCCCTGATTGAACAGTGCATTGAATGATATGACAAGCAAGTACTTGATCCCTGTCCAGCTGGAAAGGAATTGTATTCATCAGCAGCTTTTTAGCTAAGGATGTCTTTATATTTTCACTCTTTGTTTGAGTCTCTCCAGATCCTCCCTTTACTTCATGTCAGCACTATATAGTAGGTATGCCAAGTGGTTTTGAAATTTAAATTACAGTCTCTTTTTCAGATGTTATTGGAAAGAACATGTAATTTATAACCACGTGTTAGGAGTACAGGATGTTCATGGTTCACTGCCAATTCTTCTTTTGTAAAGTTAATAAAACTTTCATAAAACACTTATACACTTGTATATTTCATGGTAAAGATTTTTTTATCTCATAGGCTAATGTAAAGATTTATTAAAAACATTTTTTTGTTAAGAGGAGTGTCAATAGTTTGCAGCTGAGTGTAATTTTGAATTCCCAGTAGATGACAGTCTGACTGAAAATGACACTAGCAGCTTTGTTGATATAGCACTAAAAATAAAGGATTCTTTCAAATGATATAAAGCTCTAATACCCTGAGTGTGCTGAAATACACTTGAGACCCTTAAGTAGAGTTTCAGCAAAATGTTCGCCAGCACTATGGATTCCGGTGAACAAGCGTTAGCATGCTTGCTGGCACTGACTCATTGGGCTCCCACATAAAAATTAATGTGAAGGATCGGGATACTGCACTAACAAGAGAATCTGATATGTCTAAATATGGGAACCATCACAGCTTTGGATAATGTAATGGAACAGACTTCTAGTAAGACCTTGTGACATCATTGTGACTAAATTTTTATTTATTTTTTTTCCCCCCTCAAAAATTGACCATTTGAAATATTCAGTTCGGTAGCAACCCAAAACTACTACCATCTGATAGCTATGAAGAGGTATGTGAAAAGAGTTGATGGTTTTTTGCCAGCTTCTGCAGGATGGTCGTTCACTCTCTTTTTGTGATGTGATAATTGATAGCTTTGCTGGCGATCTTGGCAAAGCAATTGAGGATTAAATAGTCCAAGAGATGGAACTTTCCTAGTCTCCTAAGTGAGAAACAGACACGTTGGGCAGGCAGCATGGAAGAGTCTGCAGTTCTCCTGCTGTACTATACATAAATACTGCAAAAAGGTTTTACTCCATCTTTGAATGTTTTTTATTCAAATTTAGAATATATAGTAATATACACTGTGCATCTTTGTCTCTCTGATTTTAAACCTGTTTGTCACTTGTATTCAGGAATAGATGAGGTAATTTAGTGACAAAAATATTTTCCACAACTTTACAGCCTCTTGCCCTAAGCATCTGTGTTAATGTAAGGGAGGTACAAAGCTCTATACTTCTATAAATAATTGCACAAAATAAAGTGAGGATGAGAGTCTGGTATAGACATAACATCAGAGTTGGTAACAAGTGAGAAAGAACACCATAAATTTGTTACTTATAGGATCCAATTTTTTACCCTCTCTGTTTTCATCTGAAATCTATAAAGGTACTACCTCTCTCAGTCTGCTAGCTACTACTGAAAAAAAATAAAAAAATCACTATTTACTCTAAGCCTGCCAACATTTGGTATCTCATCCATATGTTGTGACTACTGCAGTACATTTTTGCTGTGTCTACTGTTTTTCTTAAAACAATTCCTGAATCCACAAGTTGCTAAACTTGGGGAACAGAAGGGCTAGATGGAATAACATTTGCAAGATTAATACCTATAAATGGTAGTAATAATAGAATCTGTAAATGATAGTTCCAGATGTGAAAACAGTAGCACTGAATACTGTAGAAAGCAAAGAGAGAGCTAGGAAGAAACTAAGGATTTGTTGTATTTTTCCATTTTATCTTGCCTATGTCATAAAATAGAAATGTAGTTCCTTAGAGAATCAATTAGTGTGCATAGAAATAAGGAGGAGGTAATTATAAAGAGGGAGTTAAAGACAAAATGGTTGAAAACTGAATGTGTTTATGAGAAAATGTTGAGCGGCTGCTGATTCTTGACCTGGATTGTAGAGTGGTCACAAATTTGATTTAAATAAAGTCAGATTTTTAAGGCATATTAAACATGGTTAATATAATGGAGCAGCTTTTGATTCAGGTTGACTTCTAAACACAGCATGTGGGATGTGTATACATAAACTATGAGGACATAAGCTGTATTTCTGAATATAGGTTGGTAAAGTGACTGTATTGCGCTTTTCGTTCTGCAAGCATAGCTTTCCAGATTCAGAAAAAATGGAGAGGATCTTCTCAGTTGTTACAAGAATATTACCTATCCTTACAACCTTTGCATCGCTAAGCAAAAAGCATCCTGAAACAATTTTAGTCCTATGTAAATATAGCATAATAAACTCAAAATTCTGGGGTTATGAAAAGCAGCAAGGTTGACTGATCAAGAAAACTGTTGCTATTCTCTGCAGAAAACTCTGTTGTGCTGTGTTCTCGTACTGAAGTAATCCTGTCTGTTTTGAATGTTAAATGAAAAGCATAGTGTGGTTCAGGATATTCCTCCTTAAGCAATGATAGAAGTCCAAGGCTTGTTTGGCACCCTTTGCTTAGTGAGGCTTTTAGGAAAAGATAATACACTTTATTAAATCAGCTGATAAAGCCTGAAAAAAAGAAAGTGGCTTTTAGACATGGTGAGCTTTTCAAAAGGATTATTTTAAATGATGAATCATTCCAGGTCTGCGGAACACTGCATTTTTCCTTCACAGTAAATTCTTTCCTTCTAAACTTCCAATAGACTAAATGTGTCTGGGGTGTGTTTTGAATATTTGAAGCAATCCCCATTAGCTTTTCAGAAATGCATTTGCTAGGGAAGTCTTCTGTGTTATATAAACATGAATCTGCAGAGAAAATAGAATGATGCTGACACCATTACTATTAATCTCCCTTAATATAATTAGAAAGTAATCAAAACCTGTGTTAAACAGCAACTTGGGAAAGGTGCAAAATGTCTGTGGTAGTCATTAACACCTCCTAATTGGAGAGAAATAATTCTTATTTTAATATACAGTTATTTTGTGATGTGTTAAATTTATGAACATTTAACCTGTTTGACCATAATTCTTGAAATACAAAAGTCTTCTAGATAACTATCATTAATATCTTTGTCTTGGATTATTCTTCTTCTGTAGGTAAGAGCAGAAGTGAAAACAAAACAGGATGTGGTTATAAACTAGTGACTAGAAGTGAGTGTAAAAAAAAAGTGTAATTTGCATTTCCTTCTGTTTCTCATTCTACTATAATCATAAAAGATTAAAAGATGAAAAAATTTGTATCAGCTGGTCTGTGCGTGGGATAGATCTGCTTCAATAGAGTGTCTTGTGAATAATGAAGTATAAACTATTATAGCTGAAATCTCATGACTACATTATTAAACTCTCTAGAGGAGTGACAAGGACAGGCTATACACAAGCATTTTCCCTTTTGACGTGAATAGAGCAATGTCCTTGCACACAGTGATATGTCTGCACTTGTGAAAAAGACTGCTGCTTTCTGAAGTGGTGGTTTCACTGTTCATAAGTGGCCAAGTAACCCAAGTGCTACCCTCCTTTAATCTTCAATGAAGACTTCCCAGTCTTTATCTCATTCCATCTTTCTGGATTGCTGGAATTCTTTGGAAAGAGGTCTGCCGTTTGCAGAGCATTGATGCTTCTCTTCCTGACAGCATCTTTTGCAACAGCACCTCAAACTTAACCATGGAGAAGCCTGCATGCTGTATTATTTTAATGCAGTGGTAGCCTCTTCACAACCGACATCTGTTCTCTTGATGAATACTAGACCATTGTCTGCTAACAAAACAGTAGGACTCTATAAAAATTAAAGGATAATGCAAACACATTAGGCATAATACTTTCAATGATGTAAACTTGTTTGTGCTAGTACAGTCTTAGTTAAATATTCACCAAAAATATCTTAAGGTGTTTTGAATTTTTTCGTTATAAAATATATGTTAGAAGATTAAAGCATGTACAGAACATTCCTCCCTCTCATTCATGTCAAAATGAAATTGATAATTGCCAGTTTTTAAGCAGCTCAAAAGATGTTTTCACAGCCTTCCCTTTGCAGGGATTACTTATTGTTGCCTTTGATGTTGACATTATTTAATAGAGATCTTTTTTTCTTTATGTATTGTTTCAACTTGCTCATGCTGTCTTCTATTTAATGAAGCTTTTGAGAAGGAGACTGTAAACAAATGAGATAGAATGGTTTAGGAAGAATGTGAATTGTATTCTTGAGCAAGAATTGTTTATGATGATGGCTTGATAATATGTAAAACATATGGACCACCAGAAATCTAGATGCCAGATTCATGTAATTCCCATTTTTATTCACATTTCCTTTTTTTTTCCCCTCCTCCCTCTTTCTTTTTAATATTTCTCTGTTTGTAGAAATAGTATAGATCTGAACAAGATATATTCCTGTTACAGGGCTGTACTATTCATTGAAACACATCAAAAACGCTGGAAGCAAGCTACCAAATGTCATGATTTTATAGCTTACCAGGGATCTGAAAGTGTTACAGTTGAAAGAGACAACAGAACTTATTTAGCTTTTCTTGTGATCTCGTTTAAAAAAATGTATTAGTAGGTTCATCCACAATACAGTTTTCCTGAGTCTGTTTATAGCGCTTATTTATACTTTAATACTATTTATAAAAGCTGGTTTCTCACCCAAAAGACTTTTGGGGCAACCAGATTTTATTGCAAGCTAACCAGAACCAAATCACTTTTCAGTATTATGTCTTAGATACCAAAGCAATAAGTCCAGTTTTCTGCATTTTAATTACGAGTGCACAGATGCGCAAAAATTGGTACAGACTATGTAACTATGAAGTGACTTCTTACCGCCATCTACATTTAACGTTCATGTTTTGCATTCTGAGTAGAGAAAAGCAGTATACAACCAGTGCAAACTGCAGTCATGTTGTATGAAGCCTGTTTTAATAATGCCCACACAAAACAGTGAGATTCAGAAGACAGAATTTGCACCATGTCCCTTTGTCTTTGAGAGCTTGATTTCTCCTGAGTTTACCTGAATTTTAGTGTTCTTGGAAAACTATGTTGCTTAGTTTGCTCTATACCTGTAATATTTTGCTAATTAGCCACACAAATTCAGATCAAGTGTTAACTAGCACAAATTAATTTGCTGCCCATCAAGGAAAAAAAATGCTAGTGCGGAATTGTCATCAGGGAAAATGGGAAAGGAAAAAAGTTGAGAAATCTTTGATCCTGCTTTCAGCAAACCTCTGCTGTACAAGTGAATGGGAGATCAAACATGAAAAGATTTGTGTGCTGTACTATAGGAATCCAATACTCCAAGAATCATATGTAAGTGAAAATAGGAAATCTGCCAAGAACATTATAATTACATAGAAGTTATAACTGAGAAATGTAAAAATGTGGTTTGCCTATTTTCCTGGACTGACAGACTTCAACTGAAGATGGTGTTGAGCTGTTGTCAGTCAAAATTCCATCTGTCCAGCACATTAGACTTTTGAGGCATATGGTATCCAAGTAGAGTATTGCTAATATTGCATGATACTGTATTTTTCTGGGTTTATGAAATTTACCTCTTCTTGAGTATTTTAGAACTATTGTAGTTATTGGCCGCTCTAGAGCTGTGTTTTGACTTTTTATTATGAAATTATTCTATTTTAGAAGATTTCTGTAAACAGATCAGTTATGATGGCATTGTTGTCCTCTTTTGTTATTTTTCAGCATAATTAATTCTTTCCTCATTTTTAACTAACCTTTTTCCAGAAAATGAAATTTTGTTGGTTTAAGATACTTATCTTCATATATATAACTTCATGTGGCCTAAGGTGGTCTGTATACATTGTATTCTGATATAGCTTGTTAGAGTTACAGTAGGATTGTTTGGGGTTTTTTTTTAGTGATACTAATTGAAATAATTCATACTTGTGAATGTAATTATACCACTTACATACGTGTTTTCATTCCCATGTGGCATGAAGCTAGACTGATATATCTACATGTGTTCAGAAAAGTATGTCTATGTGTTGAGGAAGAAGAGGTTTGCGCCATTTTATTACATCAGAATCATTAGGCAATACAAGTTGTGTGTGTAAAGATAGCCTTAGATAAATAAAGAGGTTCAAGGCACACTCTCTTAAAGTGGATTGCTGATAAATGAAAGATAAAACTGAAATTAGAAGGAGGATGTTTTAGCTAAAACTCTGGAGTAGGTTAAATTGTAATGCTGTCTTTTTTTTTTTTTCAATTTTGCTTTTTTGAATTAAATTGCTGGCAAATGAATTGGGATTTTTGTTCCCCAACACAGTTAACTTGCTCACAAAGCAAGTAAGGTCCTTCTGTATGTTTTGGAATGACATCTGTGACTGCAGCTTTTTACGGTATCCTCTGTGTGTTTGTATGCTATGCTGTGTGTTCATGTATGTCTGTTAAATGCCAGTTGATTGGGAGCAGCAGTTTCAGTGAAAAGGAACAAAGACTAAAAATCTGTTTCAGGTGGCATCCGTACAAGGGCTGCTTCTACACCTTCTCCTGCTCTGAGCTACATCTCTGTCCTTCAATAAAAATGACACTTTCTTTAAAAACATTCTACACCTTTGAAAAAATCTAAATATAGAAGCATCTGGATGTGACCTATTTAGGGACCTAGTCAGCTCCCTTCATCATTGTCACTCCACCCTTCTTATGCTAGCCAACCAGTCTTAATTCTGTTTCACTGAATTTCACTGAATTTTTAGAGTCGGAAGGGACCATAGAGATCATCTAGT
>JAOXJM010000041.1:53908110-53920602 GCA_026413425.1 Tringa solitaria | reverse complement strand
TGTAGAAGTGGAGCTAATGATGTGTTCTGAATCTGTCCTGTCTCTTTATATTAAGAATGTTATGTTGATCTTTTAATACAAGAAATTATTTTGAAGATGTGGAATAACCTGTGGAAACATAAGTTATAGTGGCATTTTATAATTAAGGAAAACTTTAGGCCTATTCTTTTTGGTTAAATTTCAGGACAATCGCATCCATCTGATATGCCAATGTTTTCTGTAATTGTTCTTTTTTGAAAGTAAAATTATTTGACTAGTAAAATTATATGCTTTTTCCAGGAATTCTCGTGCTGTCCTCTGCTACAAAATAGCTACTGATGTCCACCCTTGAGGTGACTACAGTTTGGAGACTGTGAAGACTTTCTGGCTAACAGAACCTATAAATAGCCTTTGTTATACTGCCTCATTGGAAGGTGCCATATAATTTTAAATTTTCATTTCTCTTCAATTAGCACCTGATCACATTTGATGAGCTACAGTATTGTTTCCCCTGTGCGGATTATGAGTCAACACAGTCAATGAGCTGTTAAACCTTCCCATGCACAGAAACAATAGGACGTGATTAAAGTGAGGCCAATCTGGTCATTATAAAGGAACCCTCCTTATCATTAGTAAGTAAGAAGAACGAATAGCTTGGTATTACCTGTAGCCATGCCCAGGCTAGACAGACAGTACAGGTAAATAACACCACCTAACAGTGGTCACTTTCCTGAAAAGAAATACTGAATGCTGACAAGGAATCTAATGCAGGAGGTTGATAAGAGATCGTTTAACCTCTATTGATAAGAGGTCATTTTAGTCTCCCTTTTAATCAGTAACATTCATTCCATCTCTAAATATGAATGTTTCATGTATGTATGTATGTATGTGTGTAATGTTGCACAAATATTGAAATGGGAAAATGGCATTTAAAGGATCTGAATTTGTGTCTGAAAGGGCTTTTTTCTTGGTAGTATAGACTTACCCTTGTAATTAACTTAAATGGCGAGAATTCCTTCTCCATCATGAAAACACCTCGGTAACATATTGTGTAGGCAAATAGGTTCTGCTGTGAGCAGATGATTATTATCACCTAACTAAATCTTCTTCTGTCTTGAGAAGGAGGATTTCCTTGTAGTTTAGGCACAGGCCAGAGTTTGAGGAAATTTAGCTTCAGATTTCCTGTCTCAGAGCATGATACTGCTAGTTGATGACCCTTTCTTTACTTAGCCTCTTGGCTTGGTTGCAAGGGCAGTAACACTTTATTTCATTGACTGCCACCTTGGGGAAGTCTGGTGTCAGAGCCCATACACGCAGAAACATAGGTACCAAGAAAGGAAGACTAATGCAATATTTTTATCCCTTTGTCCTTCAGAGAGATAAATGGCAGGCCAGCTGTATTTTTAGATGGAAAAATAAATGGTTGCTCTTAAGTGTCCTGGGGTTATGATGTTGCTATGGTTATTTTTTTATTATTATTAATTTCTTAGATTTCAAATTACCTAGTTTTCCAATTAATAAGCCAAATATGAGAGATGGAAAGGAGATGGTTTTGCAGTTCAAGTCCTCTTGAGTCATAGTCTCCGGTTTAGGGAAAGTGAAGGTCCGTGTTTTGCTTTTAAATTATGAAATGCGTGGTGGAAAACATACTATCATGGCGAGCAATCTGTCACTGTGAGATGGGCAATATGACATCATTTCCCTCCTATTCTGCACTGTAAAAGCTCTCTATGCAGCACTGTATGTTCAGCAGCATATGGCTGGACTGGGATGGGTGTGGCTAAAGGACAACTCCTGTATTTTGCAACAGTCCCTCCCTTTTATCATCCGTAAAACTTCATACAGTGAGCTCTCCTCAACATTTTCAGTTCCACTTGCAGCCACCGTACCTTATAGTCCTCCAGCCATAATTTTCCTGCTCTTAATGACATGTTTTGGGGGAAAGATGAGCAGCTATTAAAGAAAAGCAGCACTGACTTAGATGGGATGATTCCACTTCAGGAAATATACTTATTTCATGTGCTCATCTTAAGATAGCTAGGCAGATAGTAGTGATGGGAGAACAAAATAAGGAAAAAATTTATTTCAGACAGCCAAGAAATCTGTTGTATAAAATTATGTGTTTCTCCTGGGCCAGCAAAATGCCTGTCTGTTTTCATGAAAAATATAAGTTCAGATACAGTTGGAGATTTGTGTTCTTCATTAGTATCCGTTTCCACTTACCTCAGTGCTTACATAGGATCTTAACCCCATCACAATGTATCTTTAAAGGTTAACTATACTGATTAGGATGGACTGAAAATATGCTTAAAATTAAGCACATGCTTAATAATCTGTGACCTAAGATTTTGCATAATATTTTTGTATGGCCTTTGTTTCTAAGTTTAAATTCCAAAGCTCTGGTTTTGAGGTCTTTTAAATTTTAAGTTTAGCATGAGACAGTTCCTGCATCTGCTGTTGTGTTTCCAAGAACTCTGATATGGAAAAAATCCTATATAGAGGCCACTCACTGTTAGTGTATTTAATAGAATATAGATTAAAAATGTATCTTCAGTCATCGAGTCCATGCTTCTACTAGTACATGCTTGCCCTTGGTTTGCATACATTTTCTTTCTCATAGAAAGCAAGTTTGCAAGTTAAATAACAGGCACTTTTTTCTTTTTTTTTTTTTTAAGAGCAGCCTAACACATCTAATTTCTGCAATTTCTACCTATGGTTTTCCTCTTAAAGGTAATTTGTTTCCTTTCAAGTAATTACAAATAGTACGTTTCCAGTCACATTATGCCAACGTCAAGACTGATAACTAACTAGTTTGATTCCACTCTTATCAACATTTTATGAAAATTAGAAGTGAAAACATCACACTGGGACCTTTAGAGTTGCTTTAAGTTGTTTTGAATAAATAACAGACTCTCTTATAGCTGTAATGATTAGAACAGCTAAATAGATTCCACTACAACGTGCAATACATCTCTTTATGCTTTCTAAGAAACCTGGGAACCTGTTTATCCTGTTTATTTATATGTTTATTTTACTTATGCTGCATAGTTTCATTCTTAGAGATCTGCATGAATACTATTTTAGATTCTTACATAGTTTAAGCTGGATTAGAATAACCTTTCTCTTATTAGTATTTTCAATCTCTCTATTTGGGAAGAAACATTTCCTTTTGATTTGGCATATATGGTCCATTCACAGTTATAGTTAAGTTAAAAAATTGTTATTGTCTTTTTTTCTCCATATGATTTTGACCTTTAGTCGTAAAATGAGCATATTTTATAGATTATGTTGTTTGTTTTTTTTTTTTTAAAGAAAGTGAGAATCCTTGGTATCTCTTTATCAGAAACTCATAGATTAATTTGAGCTTACTTTTATATTGTGTGAAGATTCATAGATCTCTTTGCTCAAAAACAATTTCTAAGATGATGGCTGAAGCAACCAAAATTTCAAATTTCTGGCTTGGCAGAGGGAGAAAATGGAGGAAGCACTGGTCAAGGTTTTAAGCATGTTTTGAAATTTAAAAAGCCCAACAAACCAATACAAAAAACCAACAGCAACTTGTATTTTTCACTCATATTGGTACTACTTACCTTTTATAACATCTGTCTTCTACAGGTTGAAAAACACATTCTAAATTGCTAGTCTCAAAGTATTCACCTTCTCTTTTGCCTGATATTAGGCCAATAAAATCCCAGAAGAAACCCAAGATACAATCGCAGTTCTATGATTTCCTGAGAACCAGACTATACAGTTCCCTGTTCTGACTGTAATAAGCTTCTTCTACACATCTCTTCTAAGGTTTTCTCAAAGCACTTACTAAATTGTACAGAAATAAGTGCAAGTGCTGTCTTCAGCAAGACTAGGGTTTTATTTTTTTTCTCGGATCATAGACCCAGAAATCTAGCACTCATACTGCAAGCTTTTCTGTATTCCTAGGAACTTCAGTGGGCCTCAGGCAAATTGTCCATTAATTCAAGATAACTGACTGTCTAGAACAGGAAAAAAAACATGTTTGATTCTTAGCTGCGTTCCTGAAAACAGTGCAAGGTTTTCCTCCAGTATCATACCTTTGCTTGGATAGTCACTAAATAGTTTTTATCTATCTTTGGTGACATGCAGTTTTGGTATATATATACACAAATAGGGCATGTGAATGATGCAAACATAGCAATAAGTTAATTAGAATTAACAGATAAAAGAGAGGCTGAGAGAAAGGCACAAATGTAGTGTCTTTGCCAATAAATCACCAACAAGAATGATTAAGCAAGAAAATACAGTATATACCTATTTTCCAGTTCTCTGATAAGCAATATGGTAGGAATAATTCTTTGGCTCTCAAGTTACATTCCATGTTAGTGGTTAGTAATGGGTCACACATGACTGATTTAACAGAATAAAGGCTAAGATTAGATTACTCTTTTAATAAAGTGAGCATACTTTAGATGTGAATGTTTTGTCTATTCATCAAAATTATGCATGTGGTGCCAGGCATCCTTTTCTTTTAAATGTACCTCATTGAAAATACAGCAAGTTAAACACAAACCATCAAAGCATGTGGAAGCAGATTGTAGCTACTGTGTTTTTTATGTATGTCATAAAGGAAACAGAGGTGCTGCATATGAAGCTGGCTTCTAGATACCAGTTTCAAATCCCAAACTAGTGCCTACAATATTTTCTTATGTATATATAGAAAAAATGGAATACACAATATTTATATGCAAATAGTCAGTAGAAAGGAACAAAAAACTTGTTCCCAAGCAAAATCAATGAAGTTTTGAGGTTGAAACATATAGCTAGTTGTCAGAAAAACTGATCTCTGATTTTGTGTATGAATTTTTGTTTGCTTGTTTTTTTTTAATCAGTCAAATTACTTCCAGCTCATTGCTAGTTATAACTGAAGATTCTCAAGCAGTTGCCAATCTACTCCATTATCTGTACAAAGGGTTAATTATTCTTCAGGACATCTAACTGCTATGAGAATGTGTGAATTTTGAGTTTCTCAGCTGCTAGGGAAAGCTCTGCTTAAGCAAGGTCACCTAGGGCAGGCTGCAAAGGACCACATCCAGATGACTTTTGGATATCCCCAAGGATGGAGACTCCACAAACTCTCTGGGTAACCAGTGCTAGTGGAAAAAAGTGTTTTCTGATATTCAGACAGAACCTCCTGTGTTCCAGTTTATGCTCATTGCCTCTTGTCCTTTCACAGGGCACCAGTAGAAATAGCTTGAATAGCTGCAAACACTTCTTACTGTGAAGGGTGACTGAACACTAGAACAAGTTGCCAATAGAGGTTGTGAAGTCTCCATCCTTGCAGATACTAGAAAGCCATCTGGACATGGTCCTGGGCAGTCTGCTGTAGGTGAACCTGCTTGAGCAGGAAAGTTGGACAAGATAACCTCCAGAAGCCCCTTCCAACCGCAACCGTTCTGTGCTTCTGTGAATTTTATTTTCATTTAACATTTTACATACCCAGTTTAAGAAAGGAACAAACACTAAGAGCAAGGTTTTTCACTAAGAATTGTTCATGGAACCACAAAGCCAGAGGAATACCTTTCAGGACTGGTTTGGATAAAGGACTAGATGACTTGTTTTCCACGATCAATTGGCTCCACATTGTAAAGGTCTGTCAGCTAGATGAGTATAGCTGCAGTGAAGCTTTGGCCATTCTTCTGTCCTGAACTCGGCATGTCTCCTGTCCAAGACATCCCCTGTCCAAGGAGCACTGACAGACAACGAAGGGAAGGCTATAATCACTTTGTGTAGAAGCTCACAGAGAAACTAAGTTATTTTCTAGTGACCATTTGCAAACTGAAATCTAAAAGTGTTCTTTGAAATCTATAGGTAAAGGAGTTTTGATCTCACTAACATTGGGAAACCATTTTTAGTTCTTCTATTGCTTTCTTCATCCTGAAGATAATGAATCACTGAGACCTTACTTAGAGAAAAGATGTTTAAGAATTGAATGCTGGGCCTGAAGTCAGCTCTTTACTGTTACAGGTCTTCTTACTGCTCATCAGTGACCATTACCTTCAAGTCAAAGCAAGACTGCCTCTTACACCTTTTTATGACCTGTTGCATATAGTGTGTTGTTTCCAGCCTTCCATAAAGTCTAGGGAAAAAAAAAAAAAGCCTGACTCCTTGATAACATTGATCAATTCCAGTGGTTTGGAAGTTCTGTCTACCTTTCTAAAAGCTACAAATGGCCAGACCAAGAGGTTAGGTTCAAAATATGGCAGCTTAACAGGTAGCACCCTTGAGGTGCCATAAGGTCACATATAAGGAGAAGACAATTGGGCCTAGCAACAGCTGGAATTAGTCTGGAAGAAGGGAAACTTGACAGCAACCTTCAAATTAGGTTGGAATAATCAATGAAAGAATGATGACCTGCTCTGTATGACATATTGGTGGGTACTGTTGCCAGATGAGTTAATAAAGTCACAGCCTAATTAAACCACATCCTTTGCATCATGTCTTCCTGCACAGTCAAGCTGTGTGCTTTCTGGCTTGTATAGTATCATCAATAATATGGATTCATCAACTAGATCATCTGTTGGTGGTGCAGGAGTTAAAATAGAATACAGCTCACTTCCTCTTAGCTGTATTTGGCTGTACAGAACTAACAGGAGTAAAAAATGGTGACAATTTATTTTTATCACTTAAGTGATTACATTTGGACTAACTACATATGGAGAACAGATTGACTGAATAAGACTTTTGCTTAGTAACTTTTTCTGACTGTAGCCACATTTAATAATTGTGGTTGAAAAGCTGGCTTTACATTTAAAAAAATGTTGACAGAGTATCTTTCACAAATGAGAACATGCTCACATGATTCTAAACATATGCTACAGTCCTTTCCCACATCTACATCTGTTTCTTTAATTGATATTGTATTTTAATTATTTTAGATTATAAATACACACTAGGGCTGATAAACACGTTTTCTATCAGATGTTTCTGGAAGGAAAACTGTCTCCATGGTTGCTTTTTTCCTAAAGTGTTTGTTTCCTATGGCATTTTTTAACGCCTTCAAAACTTTGTAATGGAATTACTTCTGTTAGCTCATGCTAGATAAAAATTGGGCAAGGTGCAGAGTGTTCAACTCTAAATAGTGAGGTAATCCCCTGAGTAAAAAAGAAAGATCATAATAGTGATAGTATGTGCTACTGGGCAGTGCATAATAGCCCAGTATGTGCTACTGGGCAGTGCATTCATTTTTGCTCAGAGAGAAGGAAGTGCTAGTATAATAAAAAAGGTAAACCACAAGTTAATTCCAGTGAATTACAAAGTAGCACAGCAGCAATGACATGTGCCATAGTGTTCTAGCACTTCTTTATCTCAAGACATAATTGAAACAATCTACAATCAGAGAAAGCAGTCGCTAAACATACTAAATTAGCCCATGCCGGTACTGACAGGAAAGCGCCTCTATCTGAAGATCTCTATTTCACGAGGGTATTTGTTTGCATAGTACCCAGTTCCTTTCCTTTCTCAATTGAATTCATGGTAGATGGATGAGAGCATAATTTTTCGGAGGGAAAGGATTAGCTGTTATGCCAAACAGGGGTCAGAATTGTAAGTGATGTTCCACCCAGTCTGGTGCTGATATTCCTAAAGGATTCCTTTAGTGATGGCCTTATCAGTCAACTCTTCACTTTTCTTTACTTTACCAGCTGCTTTAAAAAGTCATTCCAACATCTGACTAAAATCAAGAGAGAGGAGTAAATATATCCGCTCTTTCTCATTAGTTAACAGAGACGTACAATGATTTGATATCAGTTTATGTCAGACAATATTCTATAATTAAGCACAGACCATCATCGGTTCTCTACCAGAGTGACCTGGGAGGTTGAAAGTGTTTTTGTGTTTATGGAAACATAATTCAATTAAGATGAACATCTTGGACCAAATTTTTTTCTGGTGTCTTGAGTCATGGCTCCCCCAGAATCAGTGGACACTCACAGCAGCAGCAAATTTCCCTATTTATACAGATGCCTTTTATATTTTAATTACAGAAGCTGCTACTTCTTTACCCTCAATTTCTGTTTTAGTGTTAGTAGTGAAAGCCATGGAATATTTTTTTTTAAACTCATTTAATGGCTGAGTGGTGTTGGCATCTTAAAGGAAATAAAATATACTGACTTTGACAAAAGTCAGAAATATGTCTTGAGAATAGCCGGCAGCCTGTATTCCCACACTGAGTGAGAAAGGCTGGCATATCATGATTGAAATGCATGAACAAAGAAACAACTATTGTTATAAATTATATCTCATGGATTAAGAAACAACTAATGTTGTCAATTATAATTATTGAATCTAAGTGTGTAATGTCAAATAAAATGTATTTTTTTAGGCTCCAAATTGGGTTTACAGCTGATGTCAGTTCCCCTGGGATCATAGACTTCATCTTTGCTGGAAATAGGTGGGTCCAGGCATTCTTTCAGTGAGTTTATCTGATCTTGCTCTTTTAAAGTGAATCCAGTGATGCTGATGTTGTCCTTTTTTTTACCGCAGTACTTAGTGTTTAGAGTACTTGCTCAGAAAGTAACCTACACTCATTGTCTTTTCAACCAGAACCTCTTTGAGCTTTCATCTCCTACTTCTTATGCTAGGGCAATTTGGGTATAGCAGCATTTTCCTTTCCTTCTGAACATGAATCACATTGTAGAAATGAACTCCAAATTCAATAGGAAAGAGAGGGAGCACATGAAGGGTCAAGGCTCAGGGATTAGTGCACTTGTTGAGAGAAAGGAGCCTGGAATGTCAGTCTTCTGTCTGTAAATTGCTTCTGGAATTTATGTTGAATAGTTACTGTATTTAAAAAAAATAACACAGCAATTCTTAGGAAGCTAACCCAACCCTCTTTTTACCTAGGGGAGTAATATAAATCCCAGGTTATTTCTGAAAATGAACATCAGTCTTCAAGTGTGATGATGAAGTCTTACAAAGTGGGGAAAGTTAAGGAAAAGCTCTCCATGTGTTTTTTTTTCCTGTTGGATAGCTCCAGTCACTCTCTTCTTATCTATCTACATTTTATCTCTATGTGCCTAAATTTTGCTGGGCATTTAATGGAAATACTAGATTCTGAAAGGAGTTTCTGAATGTCCAGCCCAGTAAGTCTTTACCTATATCTAGAGGTTGTAGGTAGTTTGGACTCTGAATGGCATAAGAACATACATAGTGTATGTTACATATTTAAGCAAGCACTTCTTGATACAGTGGGAATATTCATCTAGCTGTGGGCTGTGGACTCTTGTCTTGTTGAGACAGTTTTCAGCAAGGCCTAGTATGTCTCACAGAGAAGCACTATAGACGTTACCCAGATCATTGAAGTGCTTTTGGAAATTTCACTCATTGTATGAAAATGGCTTTGGCTCATCTACCAGTTTGCTTGCTTGTTGCACTACTGCTAGGGGAATGATGGCAGCATCCTCTGAAAGCATTCATGCTAACACAATTGGATTAATAGTTATGAGAGAACAGGAATTCTTTGGACACCATGTGAAGTCAAATTAATTGAGCTGAATTAATAATGGAGTATTTCTACAGGCAACCTCACAGTGTATTGGAAAGGCTGAACTGAACTTTGCTTAGCTGTACTGTGGTGTACAATTGTGTATTAATGCATCTGTACTGTAGTCATCTATAGTGAGTTGGGATCTTTCTGAATGCAAGAAAAGATTCAAATAACAACCCAATGGAGAGCCTCCCTGACTTACAACAGTGAAAATACAGTCTTTTAAATTTCTAAGAAGAAACATTCTGATTCCTTTATTTTTCCTAATATGAAATATGACAGGAACCTTCAATAATGTCATCTGATATAAATGCACTACCGTCTCAGCTTTGTCTCTCTTTATAATATGTCTACTAGTAACCTGCATTCCTTATTATCACTGAAGTGTTTAAGCATCAGTTTCTTAGAATATCTATACATTTAATATTCCCTTAAACTTTGTTTAATGATGAGAATAATAGCAGGAAATTCTGACAAACACTAGGTATTCCATTCTCAGCAGTAGTTGGGGAAGTAGAGGTACCTAGTTTGCACATCTAGCTACATCTTCAGCAAAAATGTAGGCGTCCCCATGAAATGGTATGGTACTTTTCCAGCCAGGTGTGTGAGCCTTTTTCTGGGCTGGTAAAATATCTTGACAGGACAGAGCTTCCTTACCAAGTGTTACCAGTGCCTCCCTGACAAGGCAATAGTAGCTTCAAGTTAAGGTCTGAGGTATCAGAGCTGCCTTGAGCCTGTCATGTAACTCAGATTCTGATACTGAAAGATCAGGGCTATCTCTTGCAGAATACAGGTGAGATTAGATATATTTTGAATAGCAGATTGCAATTTATTTCAAGCAGTTGAATTAAAAGGTGAAATTATTTAAAAAACATATTGTAGTGATATTTATTCATAGAGATGGCAGTCCTGAGCACAGCCATGATTTTGTTTACATAATGAACTCAACATCCTGTTTTCTCCTGCATATAGCAATTATAACTGCCTAATCATTTATCTTCCCCTTTTTTAACCTTTGTCCAACATAAATCTGTAATTTGTTAATTTGCATACAAATGCTTTTATGTATCAAATTCAGTACTATTTGTCTGGTTTTGTGACACATCTTTTTTATTATTCTGTAGATTTTGGTGTGGGAAATGCAACTGACCCATATGAAAGTTAAGACCTTCTCTGCTCTCTTCCCTCAGCTGCTAGGGACCATGAGAAATAGCTGCAGATGAAAAGGTTATGGCAGCTTATTTTCTCCTCCTCTTTCATTGTAGCTTCTGCCTGGTGTGTCTTTTTGTCACTTTCTAAGTCATATCCAAGAAAGGGAGCGTTAGACATGCACCACATTTTCATCCTGGTTATGGGGCACAAGCAAGGAGAAGGGGCTCCAGCCTCATCTCCTGGAGGAAGTGCTTACATTTATGTCTGATTCTTGGAAGGCTTTTCTAGCAAGCTCAGTGGCATTTCCCATTTAAGCAGTATTCATTTTGGTTACTTAAACTTTTGTATCCATTATACATGAATTCTGCATAGAAATAAGCCTTCCTGATACAAAAAACAGAACTGCTGGGAAGTATGGAAGAATGTCACAGCTTTACTGCTTTCTGCCCCTGCATGTGTTTCTGCCCCAAAGATACAAACTGTTGCAAGAGAAACATGAGCAGGTGCAGCCCACAAAATGCCGTTCCCAACACCCCTAGCACTTTAGCAAGTACCACTTAGGGTATTCTTCATGAAAGTGCTAAGTACCTAAGCCTTGTCTGCTTTAAGTACCAAAGTATGCATCATTTAAGAGTTTAATCACTCTTGGCTGTTAAACACAGTCAAAAAAGAGAAATAGGTGCTACTGAATCACTAGGGCGATTCAGACCTTGAGCTATAGTTTCTTGAACATAACCTTTTTGTCAGGAGTCACAGTTTAAGCAGCTTCGATTTTCAACCACTTGTTCCATTTCCTTTTCTTTTGTACCAGTACAGCTAAGTGTGATGCTACACTGTGAACCTAAAAAAAAAAAAACAAACCACAGTGAGTTCTATAGTCTAATAGTAAGGAAAAATGCATTTTACTGTGATCTGTTGCTAGATTTTCTGTGGTGTTCTTTACTGCACTGCTTGATCATTTCATGTATATTCATTTTGACTTTGACTTTTGAAATTGTTCAAATGGATATTCTATTCCTGTTCAAATGCATCAAGTATATATATATTAAAATATTTACTTATGCAAAATCAAGTTAAATGCCCTCTGATGGAATGAATTGTTACCTATATTTTACCCATAAGAAACAGTAAGGAGGTATCAAATGGTTTATCCAATATCATGCCTGTAAATGTGTTGCTGAGGATCTGAACTGAGATATCCTTGGTCTCAGGACAGGAGATCCTCTTTGCTTGCAAGTTAAAGTTTTGCATCAAACATTGTATAACATTTCCTCTATAATGGCTCAAAAATCTGCAAATTTCTATGAGCTTGGTGATTTTAATTTTCACCATAGTTTCAATAAAATGACAAAATTGGTTTTAATTTCTGTTCCCATACAGTCACAGAATCACAGAATGGTTGAGGTTGGAAGGGGCTTCTGGAGGTCATCTTGTCCAACCCCCCTTGCTCAAGCAGGTTCACCTAGAGCAGACTGCCCAGGACCATGTCCAGATGGTTTTCTAGTATCTGCAAGGATGGAGACTTCACAACCTCTACTGGCAACTTCTTCTAGTGCTCAGTTCACCCTTCACAGTAAAGTGTTTGCTGTTGTTCAGGTGGAACCTCTTGCGTGTCGGTTTGTGCCTGTTGCCTCTTTCCGTATCACTGGGAACCACTGAAAAGAACCTGGCTTCCTCTTCTTTACATCTTCCCTGCAGATATTTATATATGTTGATCTGGTTCCCCCAAGCCTTCTTTTCTCTAGGCTAAACCATCCCAGCTTTCAGCCTCTCCTCACATGAGAGTGAATTTCTCAAGTCACAGGTGACAGGACAAGAGGAAATGGCCTCAAGTTGCGCCAGGG
>JAOXJM010000041.1:53895651-53908010 GCA_026413425.1 Tringa solitaria | reverse complement strand
GACTCAGGATATCTCTGTCTGTCATGTACTGAGGAATCCAAAATTTGGCACAGCACTCCAGGTGTGGCCTCATCAGTGCTTAGCAGATCAAATCGCTTGACTGGCTGGCAATACTTTGTCTAATGCAGCCCAGGATACCATTAGCCATCTTTGCTGCAAGGGCACATTGCTATCTCATGTTCGACTTGGCAACCCACCAGGACTCCTACATCTTTTTCTGCCAAACTATTTTCCAGCTGAGTGGCCCCCAGCATATATTCATGCCTGGGATTGTTTTTCTCCATGTGCAGGACTTTACATTTCCCCTTGTTGAAATTCCTGAGGTTTCTGTCAGCCCATTTCTCCAGTCGGTAGGCATCTAGATGGCAGCATAACTCTCCAGTGTATCAGACACTCTTTCCAATTTTGTGTCATCAGCAAACCTCATGAGGGTGCTCTCTCCCCTATCATGAGGTGTTGAAGAGGATTGGAGCTGGTATTGACCCTTGGGGTACATCTCTAGTTACTGTCCTCCAAGTAGACTCATGCCCCTGATTACCACCCTCTGGGTCTGGCCATTCAAGCTCAAGGGCAGTCTTGGTTGCAGTGACCATAGGGCAGTGAGCCCAAGCCATCAGCCAATTGATCATCCAATGTATTATGGACTTGTCTCCCTGTGTGCTGGACATTTTATCCAGAAGGATACCGTGAGAGACAGTATCAAAAGCTTTGCTAAAATCCCAAACCGCCACATCTACTGGCTTCCCTTAGTCAACAGGATGAGTGACCTTGTCATAAAAGGAAATTAAGTTGCTTAAGCAGGATTTTCCCCTTGTGAACCTGTTCTGGCTGTGACCAATGACTGCGTCATCTCTCAAGTGTTTTTCAGTAACTCCCACAGTAACCTTCTCTGTAATTTTTCCAGGAACTGACAGGCCTGTAATTACCAGAGTCTTCCTTCTTAACCTTCTTGAAAATTGAGACAACATTTGCCAGCTTCCAGTCAACTGGAACCACCCAGTAGCCAAAGGGGGTGACAGTAGTCCAAAGGGAAATAATTCATACCATTGTGACTATGAAAGTGCATCACTGAATAAGTTTAGGAGTTAACAAATAACTATTATATAAAACCACTCCTGATAAGTGGCCTTGCTAGTGATCACATCTAGCGTCAAAAGGAACTTGTTAAAAAATAGTTACTTCAGAATTTTCTTTATTATTAGACTTACTGGAAAGTTTTGTACTCACTTAATTTACTTCCCTAGTTTTCCTCATTATTTTTACGTTATTTTCTCATTTTGGTAAAAACCACAAAATATGGAAAATACTGTTTTTACTGAGCTACATTTACATCATAAATGCCTATTAGAGTAGATTTTAAACACAAGTTAATGAGATCAATGTCAGAAAAAATGAGGACAATTCAAAATATAACTTTTATATCATTTCAGGATGCTGCTTTCACATGCAAGGGTAATAATACTTTGACCAGAATTTACCTAAGCAGTCTCTACAGAAAATAATTCCTTCTCTGTGTTAACATTCAGTGAACCTCATATTCACTTAATGTGAGCACAATGGGATCAGCTGTCTTGTCAAGTTAATCTATAACATTAATGCAGTGTTTTATCCCTCTTTCTTAGGCTTCACACACATAAAACTTTAATATATATAGTTTCCAGCAAATGTTCTTGTGTCCATCAGTTACAAATGCATGGTTTTATCCCTGCACCAGTAAAGTGCCTCCATACCTTGGTGTTACTGTATATGGTTGATTCCTAAATCTTTTACAAAAGAGCCTGCAAATTAAAATGTCTCCTATCTGTATTCTAAACTCAGTGTCTAGAATGTGCTTCAGTACATATTGTTACTTATGCTGTATTTCCGGTTGGTTCTTAAATTAGTTTGATAGAAAATAAAATCTTTTTGGAAAGGCCTTTTCTGAAACTTGTAACAAAGGAACTGATACTTTGGTTTGTAGAGGGAGACCATTACTACTTGTAATCCACTGAGAAAGCATACTTTTCATATACTGTTGCAATGCCACTGTTACTTGTGGGCAAATCTGTAAAGAGGCACAATTACCATATAGAAGGGGCGTTAGACTGGAAGTCTTCTGGCTCTTCTGTTGATTTACTGTGTGATTGTTAGTGAGTTATTGCCCCTTGTGAATGATTGTTTATGAAGACTGTGAGTTACTTGTCATGGTACCTGCATGTACAACACCCCATAGCCTGGGTATCATTTATCACCTCTAACTCCCGCTGTAGTACCAGCAGTGAAAGTGTTTGTTTACATTTCTCCTTCTCCTTCACCACCTCCTCCTCCTTCTTCTTCTTCATCATCATCATCTTCATCGTCATTTAGGAACTTGCATATATATTTGAAAGTGAAAGTGACAGCTGAATGAACAGATTAGAAAATAGGCTGCTAGGTTCACATATCTAGATACCCAGATAAGTGAATGATTAACACAGGAAAAGAAAAAAAAAAAAAAAGGCAGTAAACTTGATATTTCTCTGTTGTAAAAGTTCTGTAAAGCAATATCTCAAAATACGCATTTGATTAACCATTTTGTCTTAGAAAATACTTTTTGTTTTGTATTCACTCAGCGAAAAAGAATTTGTCCGTAAGTGCACGAAGCACAAGGAATGATTGGTTTGCCCTACAAAAGAGACTGCCGTTGCACTATTTGGCTTTACAAATGTGTAGTTACATTGTTCAGGGCTCAAACACAATATGAAGTCTTGTATAGTTCTTTTTCAGGCCCTCTGTACAGGGCTTGAGTTTCATCTTTAATCAACAGCCAGCTGTTAGGGCTGCCACTGATCCTGACCTGTAATTATTGCAGAACCTCATCCTGCTGGCTGGCTTCTCAGAGTCTCATGATATGCATGCTACAGTGTTGAAAGTGGCAAGAAATCCTTTGCAAAGGTACCAAGAGATTTGTACCTTTGCACTACAAATCAATCCAAACACAGAATGCACTAAGCCTGTTCTCCTCCCGCCCCCCACTACTTTTTCCCTTAAATAGTGTCCTGCATTTTGAGTTGTAATTAAGACTAACAATGTGAAATCAAGCAGATTTGCTTGAACCTGCCTTTAGAAAAAGATCAATTGGCAAACTAAATGCACAATATCTTTGCTGATGAGATCCCTGATTTTTGCTGGACTGGGTGGTTATGTGTTTTAGTAGAACCTGTGTACGGTTTCTAATGCAATGCATTTATTTCAGTAAGTTGCAACTATGAACACACTTTATAAGTATTATAGATTTTAGTTGTCAGGAAAGATTTACTTCATTGTTAGCTCTGTCTACTGTATTCTTGAATTTTGAACTACATATTACTGCCAACCAGGAAACACACATTTTTATATTCCAGGATGAATAATGATTGCAAGCCATGAATTGGTTTCAAGTCTCTATCCCTTTCATCTGAGAAGCTTGATTTTTAAAAATATGCCGTGTCCCTCATATGTGTGTTTTATCATAGGAAAGGCTGGAACAATTACAAGTTTTCATTGCTGTTACTACTAGTTATATACATAGTTCCTTTTAGAGCTGACCACGATAACTAGCTAAATCTAAATTTATCCTTCTTTTGCTGGGGGAAATAGTCTCACATCTGTTAAAAGATTATCACCTGATTAGAACATCTGAGATCAGAAATACTTTACATCGAACTTAGCTCTCAGCAATTCATGCACTCTGGATTACTGTCACAGTACATGCAGCCAGAATACTCACATGAAGGGGCTGATACATTCTGAATACCTACATTTTAAGTACTTGGTGAAGAGGTGACTAGGGCTGTGGATTGCAGGAGAGGCAGGAAATGTTGGAGTGAAAAAAAAAAAGATTACTTCTGTGCATGTATGTGTTTCTGCTCATCGGAGAATGAAAAGCAGATCCAAGAGTTTTTAGAAATTTTCTAATTTTCTTCAACTAAGTTATATGTTTATGCCGATTCAATGTCTCTGATCTATTTGCCAAGCACCTACATTCAACTTAACGTTTACTTGCTGAGAGATGTTAGTGGGAATAAATTGTTGCTAGGCTATCATGAAATGCATCTTTCAGTATTTCCATAGTCAATGGGTTTGCTTTTATCTGATAAACTCAAGTATTGCACAAGGAGAAAAGTAAACTGTATTATTAACATGAACCGTTGAGAACAATTCTCTTTAAAATGAACAGAACTCCAGGATGTAATATTAAGTATTTTTGTAGAAAATTACATTAAGTCTAAAAGGATATTCAGCTCAGATCCACAGAAGCGTGGTAGAGACTAATATAAAGTCAAACTCCAATCCAGTTTAGAGTTTTTGTGGTTTGCTTTGTATTTTTTAGTTTTTAATGGCTCTTACTTACCTTTCATGGTCATATTAATTGCCCCTTTCTATTCTTGTCTCCAGTCTGTATCTGAAATTCAATTACACACTGTACAAACAACTTACGTGTAACAATTTTCTCTTCACTGCTTAAAACAAAGACACGTATTTTTCCCTATAGAGATACCACATAGAAAACTTTCTATACTGGTTGAAAAAGGCAATAAGCAGTAGAAACAAAAGTTCTGCTTTGTAGGTCCTGAGAAATATTTCTCCATAGAAGAAAGGCCAGGCTGTAACTGAATGCTATAAATACTTGCACCTTGACTCAGAATTGTGTCTTGATATTTTACCTATGCTTGTTATTTAGGAGGTTAGTTCAGTCTAGAACAAGAGGTTCTGTTTCAGCTCAAGAACCCAATGACAAATCTCTATAGGTATTTAGGTATTTGGTGTCTCTTTTGCAAATAAACTGATGTAATAGTTTTAAGGTTATTTTGCATGGAATATGATATAAATTGTTATATACTTTGAGTTCTTGTTGTTTATATCCATTAAGAAAATCACCTTTTTTTTAAAGTCAGTTTATGAAAATACTGTGTTTGAACATCTGACAAGGGTTGAAGATTAGCTGAATAGACATAGGATGCCAGTATATTTTATTTTCTGTTATCCTGTATACTGTAATTATCTTGATCCTCAAACAACTCTGTGACAGTTACAAACACTTTTGTAGAGTTGTTACTGCAAATTCAAAATTTATTTCATCTGAATCTAAATTAAACTAGTATGTAACAAGACTTTTTCTTTAAAAAAAATCTATCTGTAGATGATTAAAAAGCAGTAAAGCACAAACAGATTTAAATTTTATTTAAAACACAAAATCAGAAAAATCATTCAATTTTGAAGCAGTATAGAAATCTTTTCCAAAAGGAAATTTGTTTGAAAAAATGGATAAACTAAGTAGCCAAACTAGGGAGAAATGGATGCCACAGATAGTAGGTATGCCTGGAAATGAGAAGTGTATCTAAATCATAGAATGGTTTGCATTGAAAGGGACCTCAAAATCATCTAGTTTCGGTCCCCATTCCATGGGCAGGGTCACCTCCCACTAGACCAGCTTGCTCAAAGTCCCATACAACCTGGTCTTGAACACCTCCAGAAAGGGGGCATCTACATCTTCTCTGGGCAACCTGTTCCAGTGCCTCACCACCCTCACAGTAAAGAATTTCTTGGTAATGTCTAATTTAAATATCCTGTCTTTCAGTTTAAAATCATTACCCTTTGTCCTGTTGCTATACTCACTCATAAAGAGTCCCTCCCCACTTCTCCTTTAGGCCCCCTTTAGGTCTTGGAAGGCTGCTATAAGATCTCCCCGAAGCCTTCTTTTCTCCAGGCTGAACAACCCCAACTCTCTCAGCGTTTCCTCACAGGGGAGATGCTCTAGTGCCCTGATCATCTTCATGGCTCCCCTCTGGACCTGCGTGAGCAGTTCCATGTTCTTATTCTCTTGGGGGGCTGCAGAGCTGAACACAGTACTTACTCTGGGTGGGGTGTCACCAGAGCGGAGTTGCAGGGTGGAATTACATCCCGCAATCTACTGGCCAAGCTTCTTTTGAAGCAGCCCAGGATATGATAGGTTTCCTGGGCCTAGTCAATGGCAGCAACTGGGAAAAAACAATTAGTCAATCAAAACAGTCTTTTACTGAGGGTAGCCACCCAGAAAGTGATTCTCAGAAATGTGTAATACCTTTAGAGTAGCTCCATTCCCAGTCTAAGGGTAAGAATTCTTCTCTCATCTCCCCTCACCACAGAAATGGTCCCCATCCCAAGTCACGTTTTTTTTTTTTACCTTGGAAGTAATTTAGTTATCACAGTGCTGTATAATAGAATCAAATAAATGCAATTAAAAGCCTAACAGGAGAGTGGGAATAGGCCAAAGTCTCCAGGGCAGGCCAAGTCTTAGGTTCTGGGTTGGAAGAAGCGTCTGAGGGAATGGGAAGGTGTGAAGAGAGAATAAGCAGGAAGTCAGTCTTGAGTTCTGGCATTATGGTGACATTTCACAAAAAGAGCAATAGAATAACAATAGGATAATAGTATGGAGCGTATAACCTTTTACTATTGGTATACACCAAAAAGAGAAGGGAACCCATCACCTCTCATGGCAAATGTGTGAAGCTGAGTATGATGGTCATGTATTTTGGCATTATATTCATATGTTGCTTCATAAGAAGTGTTGTGAAAACTACAATAAATTCGTAGTATTCGTATTTTGATGCATCCAGTAAAAACAAAATAACCCAGCTTCATGCAATGTCCTTAGAGTTTTCTGATGTGTTAAGCACAAAAATGTATAGTTACCACATGTATTCAGCAGACAAAGTCCAATGGGAAAGCTAAGGTACAGGGGTTAATTTTGACATAAAGGCCAAATCCTGATTTCTTTGATGTTAAGAGGAAAGTTTTCACTGAGATTTAGTCCTAGGAAGTAACTCAACTGATGAAAAGATAGGGATGAAGCAGTTGTACAAGCCCTCTGTCTCAGCTGGGGTAGTTCCACATTTGCAATTGCATATTACAGATCAAATGCATTAAACCCTAAAGAAGCACAGAAAGGGTGACTACTTCAAAGGATTTTTAAATTGAAAAAATAAACATAAACCAAAATCCAATAATTTATAGAAATGCTTTAGAACCAGTACAACTAATTATGTATGGAAAAAAGTGTTCAGAGAAACAATTTAGCTTTTAGATTTAAGCTAGCATTGCTTAACCATTTGTTATTCTAACCGTTCTACTCGGCTCAGTTCTAACATAGTCCATAATGCATATATATCGCTGCCTATATCTGCATAGATTAGACACTAAGCATTTAAGTTTATATTTACAATTCAACTTCAGAGTTTCTTGAAAGTAGGTCTATTTGCATTGCTCCTAATTCTGCAGTAGGTGGCAGTGGGTAGTGGAGAATATACAAGAATATACAGTTTAGATGTCATATTTTTAAGGGAACTTAAAAATGGTCAAGTATTTTCTGCTTTTGAGTTATGTATATATCAAACAGAAAGGAACTGCCAAACAGAATTTCTAAATTGTATTGGTTAAATAGTAGCTTTTACAAAGTATTATGAAAGTAAATTAAACTGATAATGGAGTCAAATGAAGACACAAATGCTGCACTCATTTCTCTAAATAAGTGTGAATCTGAGTCCACACCTCACATTTCTCTAGGTAAGTGTGAATCTGAGTTCACACAAGAAAACTAAACTGAAGGCTTAAACTCAAGAGAAGATTCTGCAGGGTAGTTTTGTAAGTTAGGAGAATGTAGTGAACACAGTTTATAAATAGGAAAAAAAACCCATCATTTCAGTTTTATCTGTATTTCTTTGGAAATAGTTTGTATTAATTTTCAATATTGTTCTGGTTTTTGAAAATAGCAGTGTAATTGATGAAATGGAAAATAGTGGGATGGAAGAGGCTTTAGGCATGATGGCGGCAGGGTGGAATATTAACAGAGTTTTGATAGGTTGATTGTATGGGAGGATAAATTGGGAAGATTACAAAAGACCTCTGATTTTGCATTCCTTGCGCACCTGAAATATGGGAGCTTGAGGGTATACAGAATGTGAAATTGGATGAAAAAGTCAGTCAAAAAAGAACATTCTAAGTCTCGTTTATTATTGATTCCTGTTTCTTGCTTATCTGAAAACCTGGCTTGGTAGATTTATATAGAAAGTGCTCAGTCAGCACTGCCAATTATTCTCACATTTTCACCAGTGTATTTTGAGCTACAAGTGGAGAGACTAAGTTTTGGAAGTGCAAGGCATCCACTAGCTCACACCTCACACACTTTGAACTGATCAGTAGTTAGGAGTTCTTGGTTTGTTTTGTTTCCTGTTTTAATCTCCAGCTTTTAAAAGTATGCAGCTGGAAGCTATTGAGTGCATAGTGTTTTGAAAAGCCTGGTCGTGCATACTGCTGGACCTGGGAAAGCGCTGCCAAGGTAAAACACTTCCTTTGCTTATGATTCTGTGGCCAAACTCTGTCTCTGAAGATTTCTCATAGTTAAGTACTAAGAAAACATTAAGTTAAACAATATAGTTGTACTTAATGTTAATTCTGTAATTATAAAAATTATCCAATGATTATAGATATTATATTTTGTATGAATGAGTAGTTTATACTACAAATAGGTGTAAGCAAATCAGCAGAAACAGGCAAAACGCTGACTCATCTAAAGTCGATTGGAGTTTTGCTTTTGATTCAGTAGTAAGAAGATTATTGTAATCTCATCATGTTAGTTACTCATCACCTAGTTATCTGGAAAATTCAAAATAAGAGTAGTGTTTTGATAAAATTGATAATTATGAATTACTTACAACGTGTTTTCAAAAAAAAGAAAAATACAGAACATAGGCAAGAAATAATGGTCACCTCTTGCAAGAAATAGGCACACTTTATTGTGTTGTCAGTTGAAGAAAACCGTCCAAAGTTAGACCCCAAAGTAACAGTAGTTTCATTAAAAAGTGCCCATTTTGTGTTCAAACTAAAGGGAAATCATTGACCCTGTTATGGTTGAATACTTTATTGTTTTACTTCTGCATTATCTAATTTTATGCTGGTAAATTGAATGTTCTCAATGAAATTGTGCTAGTTTAAGTTTGAAATCATGCATTAATAATTTTGATTGTATATGTGTGTGTTGTGTCTTATTCTTCAATATTCTTTTGTGCTGAATAAGATGCATCAAACATTGCTTTGTTCTCTTGCTAACTGAATAGAAGACAACTCTGTGTTAAAACTTCAATCATGCTGAAGAGTAGCTACCAAGACATGTCAAAGTTCTCTGAAATGTATCCAGATTTTCCATTTTCTGTGTTGTTGCTTATGGCTTTTCTTATACTTTTAGAAATATTGAATTCCTGTTGTCTGATTAAATTTGGTTTTCTTCTTTTTCCTGGAAGTAAGAGGTTATCTTTCAGTGCTGTACATTTAATTTCTATTAATATGATTTTACCATCAATGATTCTGCATTATAAATCTTTCAATAACTATTCTTGCTGTGAATAATTGTAATTGTTTAGCAGTTTTTTAAATCAGAAAGTTGCTGTTTTTAGGCATCTAGGAGTTCCTAGTTAGGAGGGGCTTGGCCTTAGTTAGGGGGGGTGGAATAGATGATCTCCAGAGATGCTTTCCAACCTCATATAATTCTATGATTCTGTGATTCATCGTTCTTTCATGGACAAAGCCACGAATGTCTCCAAATTTTTCTAAGTAATGTAGGGGGAAAAATAAAAAGCAAAATATGGCATTCACTGTTAACTACAAATTTTGACATTCACGAATAGCTTTTGAGGTTAAAATAGACCCAACTGAAGCACTGCTTCCTATGTGTGAAGTTTTGGGATTTGGGTTTGGGGCTTTTTTTTTTCATGTTGATCACTTTGTAAAATTTTCCAAAATTAGTATTAAAAAATTCCACTCCTCCTTAGCTCATTGAAGAAGTCCTATAAAATACCCTGATGCTGAATTGAGCGGTAAGTCAAAGAATCAAGTGTGAAATTAAGATATGTAAAAAATATAAGAAAAATGGAATTAAAAAAGCAATGCTGTCTAACAAGATGTAGTTTAGTTCTTTCAGGAAAATTGTTGTAATTGATTATATGTGATTTTAGTAGATTAATGTAAATAAATTAAACTAGGGAAATGGTAATTTTTTTTCTATTTATTGCTTACTTGTCAACATCTTTATGCACATACAGAAGAGTACAGATAAAAACTCTTCAGGACACATGAATTGTGCTTGCTGTGTCAATGAACATTAGCTGAACATCTGGTCCAGATGGGACTTGAAGGCAAGGTATGACTTAATTTGCCTGTGCACAACCAAACAAGCAGAAAGAGTTAAAGCCTGAGAACATCCTATTAATGGTAAGGGAATGCCTAGAGGCTAAAAGTTCTGAACTGGCCTCCTGCAAGTAGCAAATGTTTTGCACCTTTTATGCTTTGAAGTTCTTCTGCTCTGACATGTGTAGAATTCTCTGTGGAATTTTGAGTACCCAGATATCTCTCTCAGTGCCTCTCTGCTTTGCTTTTTTGGTCTGCCAGAGATAAGACACCATGTGTCAGGTTCCCTGGTGTGATAAAATGAGACCAGAGCTGAATTTGGCCTAATCACTGTCTCCATGAAATGGCCATTAGTGTGACTCGCAGTAGTGAAATAAATCAGTTTAAAGATGAGTTGCCATCACCAGTTTAGCAGATGCTGAACGATAGTTATCCAGATTAACAGCATGGTATTGACAGAGAAGTGCTCTGACTGCCACGGACATAGAGATCTGCAGATGAAAATATCTACGAAAATTATTAACGGTGAGAACAGCTTCATTTTTGCAAACATGCAATAAGCTTAGAGCTGAGCATGATGAATGACGTAGAAAATGTGAGTAGGAGGTGACATGTTCTCGAACAGAAGGTTCTCCAGCATACTTCCTCACCTCCCTACACGATCTGAGTTTTTAAATGTGTATATGAATACGTGGCTATTTGTCTGGTAGTGGAAAGACATCTCCAGAATGAGACAAACTACCATGAAGATTAATGAGGACTCACCTTATTATAAAGGAATCATGGAATAGTTTGACATAATGTAAACAGTAGCATAACTTTTTGAAACACTAAACAGAGGTATAAGGATGATGTTTCCTTTGAAAAACACACAATATTAAAATTTTAAGCTTGGGAGAAAACATGCTGTTAAGACAAAGAAAAGAAGGTAACTTCTGTTAATGCAATTATTTTCTCTATGCATTGTTCTAGTTTTGCATAAAGTATCTCCAACTACCCTTTCTGAATCTAAATTAATTATAGAGTAATGTAAAAAAGAATTTTCTAGAAAACAGAAAATATCCATAGTTGCCTTCCTAGCTACCATCACATCTCTTGTTCATTCCTAAAATAGATACGACTGATGAGTAATTGTATCTCTTTTCCTTCCTTTCCATTTGTAATTGTTCCTCAATCCAGTCCTAGTATATATGCTTGATGTTTAACTGTTAAAAAAAAAAAAAAAAAGAGATTTTGAATGTCCAAAGGAAAGAGATTCCCAAAGATAAACTGTTACATGCATAAAAGAGACAGGATGGAAAATAGTGTTAACATATGGTATGAAAATTTAACTCCAGCTAGTGAAAGTTTTTAATTTCCTTGTAAAATCAAAGACCTGAATGAGGTCTGTAAACTGCTCTGAAGTCTCATATGTCCAGTCCAATACTTAAAGCACCTAGGAAGCAAGCTGCCTAATCCAGTGCAGTGAATTAAGAACAACAGGTTGAGCAAGCCTAATAAAATTAAAAAAACTATCTATAGTTCTGAGGCTCAGTACATCTTAGTAAATGATTTGAGATAAAACTGTGCATTGATTGCTTGTAATATGACAGAGGTCTATGGCTTATTCTTTTGTCTTTCTTCATGGCTTCCAGTTATCTTCCTGAATTATATTATAGAGGTTTATGTATCGGCCAGTCCTAACCTCTTAACATGTTTTTAATAGCTGCCAGAGGTAGCATGTCTCTTCCACTACTTGTCACCTCTTGTTGCTACTTACTGTAGTTGCCAATTTCCGGCTGACACAATGGCTAAGAGGAGAATTTGCTGCACTTGCTTATTGTTTTGTTTCTTTTTTCTAACTTTCTCACTCGTTGCTTTTTAAGCATTTTTGCTGTAGAATAGGGCTATTTTTAATTGTTGAAGAAATATTCACTCAGTAAACACTCTGACCAGGAATCCATGAACCATTTCGGTTCCATATTCTAATTCAGAAGATGATCTGTCAGAATTAATTGAGAATGCCTTAATGTAATCAAGTCCAGTTCATTAGGCAAACACTTAAATTATTAATTTAAATACTGGGTAGTTCAACAGCATTTATGACAGTAACAAATACCGACGTATTATAATTTTAAATTCCTAAAGTGTACAGAAGTATGTCCTGCTATAGCTACTGCTGTTAGACATAAATAGTTTTCATCTTGCTAATGTTTTACCTT
>JAOXJM010000041.1:53873990-53885522 GCA_026413425.1 Tringa solitaria | reverse complement strand
AGGGTTTGTGTTCTGTTTTTCTGTATCATTATTTAAATTACTAAGAATAAACACATAGATAATGTGTGATAGTCAAAGCGAGGTCTGATTTGTGAGTGCAGAATAGTCCTCTGTGTGTACTATACTTCCTAACTTCCCTAACTGTCATAATCATCTTCATACAGGAACATTTCTATTGTAAGAGAGGTCTCCCTGCACTAGAGGACCCTTTTTATTTTATTAACATATACTACCAAGTCCATTCTTGCCCTAAGAATTTGGGATTTCAGGTGGGAGATGCAAATACATGATGGCCATATATTTGCTCCACAAATTTCTCCTTTGTACAGTGGAGGTAAAACTGCAGTGCTGCTAGTTTTGCTTGTATTGTATTGTTGCTTCAAATGTAGTCAAAGTCAGACAGAATAACAAATGGAATCGTTTTCAATATGTTCTTGAAAGTAATTATTGTTAACCAATTAACAGTTTTAAGGCTTTTTGAGAGGTTCTAATGGAAGTCAAAAATGCAAAGTATTATCATTCAAGTACTTGGTAATGTTTGTAACCTAAGTGAAAAATCTTCAAACTCTTAGAAAATGGTAAATTAGCTATTTTCTTGTCAGTGTTTGCAAAATACATACACTGTAAAATGACTTGTTTTTAAATTTATGTTAAACTGGTAGCAAAAATACATATGGTTACTTTCACTGCTGAAGACGTGCTGCTGTGTGTTGATCATCCTTTAGTGCATTTTGAATGATAGTTAGTCTGTGGGGACCAGTGAAGACCTCCAATTAATTATTACTGGAGAACATGAAATTATAAACAAAATTCCTTGTAATAAATTTTTAAAATGAGATTACATGTTTTATTTACGGTACTGGTCCATTTTGGGGCTTTAAATCTATGAACGAAAACAAACATGCTTTTTATCAAACTGAAATAAAAAATATCAATAGTATTTCTTTCTTATCAAAGTAGGACACAATATATGAACTGGACTTCTAAATAACTGCAGGGGTAAAAGCAAGGGAAGAAGAAGAAAAGATTTACTTTTCTCTAATTCATCAAAAGTGATTGAGAATATATATAAACAATATGGAAAATAGCAGATGCTTCCAAACATAGTCATGTTTATTAATCATTGATGTAGCTGATAGGATGGAACTATTTTATAGGAAGCATTTATTAAAGAGAGCAATATTAAGAAAAACTCTGATAATTATCACATATATTTACAGCAGAAATTGGCTTTGTTTTAGACAGAGGAGCAGAAGGTGGGCAGTAGTTTCAAATACATTTGGAGACAAAATCCTGCTACAAACATACAGCTAAAGGTGCTTGTTGTCCCACAGGGATCATAGCTGAAACTACAAAACAAAGAAGGAAATATGATCAAATAATAAATTTAGAGCTGATAATCACCAAAATCTTTCACTAGAGTCTTGTATTTCTTTTTTTTATTCTCACTCATTTTTCTTTAGATCAGAGATTCAATCCATCTCTCTGGAAAATGGAAAGTGCACAATAGGTACGCTGTAGTTTAATGGGCAAATATTAATAGATGAGATTAAGGGCTTCTTTCATTGAAATATGTAGAAATTCTGTAGGCTGGTTTTTTATTGCCATTGCTCTTTCTGTCTTCTTACTACAAACAATATGCCTTCTTTCCCATGTTCCATCAAGACAATTTACTTCTCAACTCTGACTCTAACCAATTAACCTACACATTCACAGGACATGTGTATCTCTGGGAGCTGTATGATGAAACCACGATATCAAAATGTGTTTTAAGCGAAAACTTTATTGGAGTGATAAGTGTCTATTAGAGCCTGCAGACATTTTGCAGAGCTTAATCCAAATGTATCTACAGGCCTTGCAACCTGGAAACTGCTGATCTAAGTGAATCCAATAATTCTTCATCAAAGGATTATTTGGGCTCTTTTCCTAATGCCATCAATTTTTGCGCTAGCCAGATAGACAGCTATGTCCATGACCTATATTGCTGCCTCTCTCTTTATTCATATGGAATTATACAGTTGTAGCCTAGTGCCAGGGCAATTCTGTGTCTCAGTTGAGTTTTCTTAAATTCTTAAATTCCTTTAATCTCCCTGTGATACAATTCTGTTTAATTTATGCAATCTTTTCTTCCTCATTAGAAAAGACATCATCAGAACACTTCCCAATTTCCTGTAACTTTCTTGTAGGTGCCGCCTTATCCTCATGGAGCTGTGACTACCTGTTACATATTTTAGTCTCGGTTCATGAAACACAAACCAGTAGGAAAGCACAGTGCAGAAATTAAATTTTCTTGGGTCTCCCTGATGATGGGATAAGCATTGCTGGAACCTCTCCTGTGAAATTGTTACTGATTACTGCAAATCTTTTCTTTCTCCTCCAGCTCATCATTTTACTTTTCGTTCCAGAAATGAGAGAGCAGCTGGCTACATGCAACCTTATTACTATGTGACTGCACCATGTTTGACAGTGGTCAACTCACTTGTTCTTTTTGATATTTGTTAAATACATGCGCATGTATCTCTTCTTAGGTGAAATTGTCCAGATCACAGCACCACTGGAACTTCAATGCATGTGTCACTGTCTTTTTTCACAAAGTGCTATGAAAGTGCTTGAAAGCATTTGAAAAAGTGCAACAAAAGTACTAATTCAGAATCTGAAAATGGACTGCCAACAAGCCAAGTTTGTCAACATTCAGACCTTTAATACACAGAAATTCAAATGTGCATTTAGGAAAAAAGCCAGTCACGATGCTCTTCTCTTTGGGCCTGAAAAGTAGGGCCTTTGATGTACTCACTCTCAGTTTATTCTGCATTTTTGTTAACAAAGGGATTTGTAGCATAGAACTGCTACTGCAGGAGTAAAAAGATACATACACAAAGGAATTAAAAAGTCCATTCAATGTGGAAAGAGGGATAGACATTTTATTAACTCCAAATATATCCAGAAACAACATAACCTGTGGAAAAATAGATCTTGCTAACATATCAAGAAAAGCAAAATATACTCACTTGCAGTTTTCCATACAGAACAATGCAGCATACAGTTATCAGTCACTGTTTAATCATAGGGTTACTGGTCACTGTTTGCATGATAGGGCAGCACAAGATTTGTCTCAAAAGAAATTCCATTTTGAATCAACACTAGGATTCTCTGAGTGGTATATAATAGTGGAAAGGACCCCATATAGGAGGAAGTGGTAATAGCTCAAGCCTGAACATCATAATTAAGGTCATCTTGAATAACTTCAGTTGTCTTAAGGTTATTTGTCTCACAAAAACTATTCTTCTGGGCTCCTTTTATGGCTGAGGGAGGGGAAGCAGGCACCTACAGACAGGAAATACTTCCAACTGTATTGGACAGCTACATTAGGGATAGATCACCCACTGGGCAAATCTAGACAACTGAATTAGAAAACTAATATTTTGACATCTAAAGATATTTAAGGTGGTTATAGAAGGTATATATGCTCATATATTTATTTGAAAGAGATGGAAGAGAGATTTTGGACTCTGTATCCTTGAAGATTTTCAAAAGCTGACTGGATGAGTCCTGAGAAAACTGATTTAGCTTTGAACATAACCCTCCCCTGAGCAGGTGATTAGACTAGATGGCCTCCATAGGGCCTTTCTAACCTAAATAATTTTATAGTTCAATGAATTCCACTCTGCTGCTTAATTTCCATTAATGCTTTGATAATTATAAAATCTAAGACTTAAGTAATAATGCCTTCAGTCTGTCTGCTGTGCTATTACTTTGAAGTTTAGAGTTACCCTATTCACAATGAAGAATTGTTTTTATTATTCTCTTGTATCATATCCATGGGCACAGATTTTCATCAAAGATATCTGTGGAAAATAACTGAGATAGGGCTGGAAGTATTTATTAGGGTTAACTTCACTTGCTGAATAATGTAGTCACCTTATACTCTAACAGTGTTTCAACCAAATCTAGAAATTGAAAGCCTAGTGGAAAAATTTCCAGATCTGTTAAGTAATAACACTCTTGCATTTCTTTTACAAATAGAGTGTTTCTACTTTTTTTAATCTTGTTTTTTACAATGCAAAAAATAATTCCCCTCATATGTTGCTCGTGCTTTATTCAGTTTGTTGTTTATTTTTTTCTTTTCCTGTTAGTTGGTGTTTCTGTGACACTCATTTACAACAGCTTGCAAGCTTCTCTCAACATTCACTGGGTGAGTAACCTTTTTTGCTATCAGGTTGTTATCATCCAAGGTCCACTACTGTAATTTCACTTTGCTGTTCCTCCCAGACTTCTCCCATCCTTATGGTATATCCTTTCTCATTTTGAAGACAGCATGGCAGCCGCTTTTCCTTCTTAATCTAGGTTTCTTCTTTCTTTCTGATCTCTGCTCCTCAAAGTCTAAAGTCTCTATTCTCAACAGAGAAAAAATGGCTGATACATCAAGTTTTAAGTTTATTATTTTTAATGACTAATAAAGCTTGAAGTGTGCTACTGAGGTACTGATGGTACTAAACATCATATGAGACTTGTCAGGACAGAACCTTTCAGGTCAGCATTTTCTGATTTAGTAGTTGAAGATGAACCTTTGTGCAGCACAAATAAAACCCTACATGAACAAAAAAATGTGCATAAGTTAGAATTATAATAGACATATCTGAGTTTTATTAAAGTCATTTACATCAGGCTGAAGAGTTGTGCTGTGTGTTAGGATCTGAAGAGGACTAATATACCAAGATGAGTAATAGCATGTGCAAGAAGCCCTAACGTAAGTATGGATGTGATGGACTGGCCACCCAAGTAGACAAGTCCCTCAGACCCTTTGAATGTCACAAAAAAGTGGGCAAATGAAACCACTAATTTTTATTATCATTCTTATGGAGGCAAGTAGCTGTTCCTCACACTCTAGTTAAACCTGTGTGTTACAGAAGTATGTTTCCTCTTCTGCCACCCCTCAAATAGACCATTCAAGCCTAACATCTAGAGTTTTGCTACTGAGAGTGAAGAGGCTGTGAAGTCCAAAGTTCAGCACTTTTGAAAAATGTCAGTGTAAGGAATTGGCTTTCTTTTTATAAGTTAAGTTTCCAGTATGTTTCCAAAATTTATATTCAAAATAATTACTAAAAAGCTTTCACAACTATTTAAAAATGAGTATTTCAGTTATGGTCTTAGATGGTGGGAGAAATAATCAGATGGAAAAAAAATATTCCTTTGTGATAACATTTGTTTTATAAAAGTAAACAAATAGGATATTCCTGAAGTACTTAGCCATCAGTATTTGAAGGCCTGTGGAAGCATTTGAAAGACAAAAAATGAAATAATTGATTAGTGGATTTTTTTTGGTCTGCTCAGGGATCCAAGAGATAAATACTGGCTACAAGGATGAAAGGGTGAAGAACTGCTCTCCATACTGCCTCAGTTATCTGGTTATTCATATGCTCTTGCTGTATGTCAGAGCTGCCTGTTCTTGACCCTCTGTCATGCTTGAAGGAAAACAAAAGCAGGTATACTGTGCTGCAATTCTGAAAGGTTTCTTGTTAATCAGACACGAAAAATATAATTTAAATTCTATAAGATGGAATATTGAATCTGTTTTTTTGTTTGTAAGTAGTATTGACTTAAATTGTCCATTACATAATTGTGGCTCTATTTTTTTTTTACAAAAATAGTGCATGTGTTTATTTTCTAGCACAGGAATGTACTGAAGACCAAAACCAGCTAAGTACCTGTTAGTTTGATACGTTAGTCATAGATTTAAATCCTAAATGGCAAACATTGTGTGTGTTCAGCTTTAGTTCTGCTTATTCCTAAATTCTAGACCAAAAAATAAATGACTAAATTTTGAAGCTTTGCAATATTATAAAGTTATAAAGTACTGAAATTGAGTAAGGAATAACTGCAGCAGTCTCATGCCCTTCCTACAAATGGAATGTCTAGGATTTGGATTTGGTATACCCTACTCCACCATAGTGAACTACACACCCATTTTATATACTGTATGGTGATACAATATTTATCTCTTCTGTTCACTCCGTAGATATTTCTCGTTTGTTTTGGTGTATTCTTGTAGAAAGCATATTCAGTATTTGATGGATTTCAGAATCTTTTTTTTTTTTCTTCTAAAGCAACTGATCCCTCAGGTCTGAATTCCTAATTAAGTTCAAAGTTATGTGGATGCACATACACTACATTAGTATGAGTCTGGGTACCAAATGGTGCTTTTACTATAAATTAACTCTATTTCCATTTAATTTAGAAGTTACTGGGTTACTTTTTTCACTTGGAATATAAAAAATGTGGAACTTAAGTCAGTGCCGAAATATGGCAGACATCTCTTTAGTCACTGTTCCAGAAGATAAAAATGTCTGTGAGGGCTATGTGATGACTGACTGTTCTCTGGAAACCCACAGTGATCATATATTTTTTTTTGCTCTAGGTGAGAAACATCTGTGTGTGGGTTCTTGCCATCTTCATCTGTTTTGTCCTCACATGCTTCCAAATATGTAGGATCAATGGTCTAACCGAGGCCACTATGTGGCCATGCTCACTGCCAAAAGGAATTTCATGTAGTTCACAACAGGGCCTGGGAGATACTTCAAAACACATTTACTTAAACAAATGTTTCAGAAGATTAAGAGCACCTTCTGAAAGGGATAGGACAGACAAAGGATTCATAACAGAAGGGATTTCTGCCCCTTCCCCGCCCCCCTCACCCCTCAGTCCTTGTGTTTGAAGTTATTTCACATTCTTGAGGTGGAGGAGGAGGTGGAGGGAAAATTAATGCTGATGTTAAGTACAAATAATTTGTGATATTTTTTCTGTAAAATCAGTGAGAATTTATTATATTTTTCTTTTGGAGATGGAGTTGTTCTGGAATTCAGACTCAAAAACCTACCATCTATTTAAACTATATTATTAAGTTACTATTGGTAGTGTTTTTTAACATTAGAATTGCATAGTAAATAACAGAAGTTCACACCCATGTCCTGCATCTTCTCCTGTAGAAGTTAGTGGCATCATTCTAATTGCCTTCTAAAAAGCAGTCTGATGCCCTGAATTAGTAGGTGACTTGGGTATAGCAGATATTACAAATAATAGTATACATTTGTATTTACATGATTTTATCCCATGTCCTTTTGCTCAATAAAATGATCAAAGACACAATGAACAACCAACACTGGAAAGAGTTTCAAATTTAGAGATAAAGCAATAAGTAGCAGCTACAATTGTTTCAAAGTTACTATTAAAGAAATCCTGGTTTTTTTTTTACTATTCTTAACATACATGGTTTTTTCTCCTTTTCTATATAAAAGAAAACAAATTCTTCTGAATTCTTTTTATTAATGCTATTCTTCTGATACTAGACAGAATACTTACAGGCCAGAGTTTCTTGGATCCAGGTTTACTTCTGATAGAATCTAAGCGGCAACTTATTCTCTCCATTTGTACCAGTACCCCTATGTCCATCTCTACAGGGCTGCACTCATTCCATTCACCACTCGCTTTCTACTGTTACTGTTGATTGTTCCGTCTCACATGAAGGACCTTACACTTGGCTTTGTTGAACTTCATGAGGTTTACCCAGGCATACTTCTCAAGCCTGCCAAGGTCCCTGTGGATGGCATCCCTTCCCTCAAGTGTATCACCTGCATCACTTAGGTTGCTGTCATCCACAAGCTTGCTGAGGGTGTACTCAATCCCACTGGCTATGTCATTAACAAAGATATTGAACATATCCTCATACAGACCCCTGAGGGACACTGCTTGTTACCTATCTCCATTTGGACATTGAGACATTGACTGTGTATTCATCCTGGAGCAGGCTTGTGTTGTCACATGGAGAGGGTGAAACAAAGCTGAGACAAGTCACAAGTTGTGGAGGAGACATTACATATTTTCATGGCAGTGATGGAGTATAGCCTCAATACATGAAGCTGATTTTCAAAGTGCAGCTTAATATATTTAAGTTCTGAGCCTCAGCTCCAGGCTGTATGAATGAAGGATTTACCCAGCTGTTCTACAGCCATTTCATTACTCTTCTGTGTCACACTGGTAACTTGAGAAGAAGGGAAAAATTGTATGTACTCCATATGTGTTTTTAGACATGTGTTCACATGTACATGCACAAAGCATGGTCCATTTTTATATTTTGTTTCTTCACATATTTCTCAATAATTGTTTCTTTATTTTATCCTTCATACACTGAAAACTCGTGACAGCTGTTTTTTGTATCTCTTGTCTTATGTTTGGGATATTGTCTCCCTCACCTTTGACTTTTAAGTCTTCTATTTTTTCAGTTATTCCAAGTAATTCCACTATAGATCCAAGTTTGTCAATGCTGAGATAAGGGCCTTCCCAAGCAAGATTATTAAGTTAGCCCCAGCATGACCATGGTACATGTTTTAAAAAAAGAAATACCATAATTGTTCCTTTTAAAAATACCTAATTTCAAAACATTCACTTTCATTCTACAGCAGGAATTGCTTCATAACTCATTACAGAACTCTTAACATTTTTGACCATAATTCTCTTTAGTCCAAACCTGCTCATTTATTTCATCGTATAATGAAACAATATCGGCCAGGTATAAGAGCCCAGGTTAGGCAATGGCCAAGTCTTTCAGATTCTTGTAGAGATGGGGGCCAGAAAACACACTTGAAAAGACACTTTCTTCTATATTTATCAATATTTGAGTTCCAAAGCCACTTCTTTCAGCACGGTCCAGTTGGAATCCTGTCACAAAGCCTGTTTCACATTGTGACATTGGCCAGGCTATTCAGTAAAGTAAATGTAATATCTGACTTCCACAATTGCTTTACAGTTGAATTTTTATGTTACTTCACCAGATCCATGACAATCATTTGGTACCTTTCTTAATATTTAAGCCAGAGTCTAGAGCAGAAACTGAAACTTTGAGAACAAGGACAGCCATTCCTACTGGCTGTTAAGTAAAGTACACCGTCTCCTAATGTAATGGAAGACCTCTCGTACCTCTACTGATATCTTGCCCAAAGACTGAGTAGAAAACCTTGGAAAGAGGTCAGTCAACCTGATGTCATGTATAGATCCTATTATAGCTGGAGAATCTTAATAAATGGAGTAAAGTATACAAAGGACAAATGCATTCACATTCATCCTAATTAGGATTCCCAAAAACATGTAATCCTCACCTTTTGTGGTTCCTCACCATGTTACAGGTTGTTTTCATTTACAGGTCATTGAAAACACACTGTGTGTGCAGTTTTAGTTTATACTTTCTCCATACTGAATGAGATCCTGAAGAGGACAAGAGAGGTTTGATGATTGTCTGATTTCATCACAATGCCAGTCTGATCTTTTAAGGCCAATTGTTCTCTGGGTACCCAGCCTCTGAGCTGGAAAATGGGGATTGGGAGCAGAATGAAGCCCCCATAACCCACGGGCAAATGGCTAATGACCTGCTACACCAGGTAGACACACACAAGTCTATGGAGTCAGATGGGATCCACTCAAGGGTACTGAGGGAGCTGGCAGAAGTGCTCACCAATCCACTTTCCATCATTTATCAGCAGTCCTGGCTAACCAAGGAAGTCCTAGTTGATTGGAGGTTAGCAAATGTGACACCCATCTACAAGAGGGGCCAGAAGGAGGATTTGGGGAACTACAGGCCTGTCAGTCTGACCTTGGTACTGGGGAAGGTTATGGAGCAGAACATCTTGAGTTCCATCATGTGGCACATACAAGACAACTGGGTGATTAGGCCCGGTCAGCATGGGTTTATGAAAGGCAGATCCTGCTTGACTAACCTGATATCCTTCTATGACAAGGTGACCTGTGTAGTGTATGAGGGAGAGGGTGTGGGTGTTGTTTACCTGGACTTTAGTAAAGCCTTTGACACCATCTCCCACAGCATACTTCTGAAAAACTGACTGCTCGTGGCTTGGGTGGGCATACTTTTTGCTGGGTAAAAAACTGGCTGGATGGCTTGGGCCCACAGAGTGGTGGTGAATGGAGTTAAATCCAGTTGGCAAACGATCACAAGTGATGTTCCCCAGGGCTGGTTCTGTTTAATGTCTTCATCAATTATCTGCATGAGGGGACTGAGTGCACCTTCAATAAGTTTGCAGACAACACCAAGGTGGGCAGGAGTGTTCATCCACTTGAGGAACAGGAAGGCTCTGCAGAGGGATCTGGACAGGCTGGATTGATGGGCCAAGGCCAACTGTACGAGGTTCAACAAGGCCAAGTGCCGGGTCCTGCACTTGGGCCACAACAACCCCACTCAATGTTACAGGCCTGGGGAAGAGTGGCTGGAAAGCTGCCTGGCAGAAAAGGACCTGTGGGTATTGGTCAGCAGCTGGCTGAATATGAGCCAGCAGTGTGCCCAGGTGGCCAAGAAGGCCAGTAGCATCCTGGCTTGTATGAAGAATACTGTGGCCAGTGGGACTAGGGGAGTGATTATCACACTGTACTTGGGACTGGTGAGGCTGCACATCAAAATCTATGTTCAGTTTTGGGCCCCTAACTACAGGATAGACATTGAGGTGCTAGAGCACACCTGCAGAAGGGTAACAAAGCTGGTGAGGGGTCTGAAGAACAAGTCTTTTGAGGAATGGTTGAAGGAACTGGGGTCATTTAGCTTGGAGAAAAGGAGGCTTAGGGGTGACTATCGCTCTCTACAACTGCCCGAAAGGAGGTTGTACTGAGGTAAGGGTTGGTTTCTTCTCCTGAGTAACAAGTGATAGGACAAGAGGAAATGGTCTCAAGTGGTGCCAGGGGAGGTTCAGATTGGATAATAGGAAAAATTACTTCACCAAAAGAGTTGTCAAGCGTTGGAACAGGCTGCCCAGGGAAGTGGTTGAGTCACCATCCCTGGAGGTATTTAAAAAACATGTAGATATGGTGCGTAGGGACATGGTTTAGTCGTGGACTTGGCAGTGCTAGGTTAACTGTTGGACTTGATAATCTTAAAGGTTTTTTCCAACCTAAATGGTTCTATGATTCTGGGATTCCTTCAGAGATTTTGTAATTACCCCCAGTTCTAAAACAGAGGTCAAAGATTTGAGGCTTTGTGAAAATATTTGTTTATTCCTTCTTATACAAATCCTTGCTTGTTTAGCGATGAGCCAAAAAACTACTCTTGACGTGTTCTGCATAGTATCTGCTTATGCTGCATAGAAGCTGCCTGAACAGCTGTTTGATGCAGGTTGCCAGATAGCCTCATAAAAATCCCTGGTAGCTGGAAATCAGGAGAAGTTAATAAGGACATAGAGTGTATCATCAGTAAGTTCGCAGATGACACCAAATTAAGCAGGAGTGTTGATCTGCACGAGGATAGGGAGGCTCTACAGAGAGACTTAGATAGATTGGATCAATGGGCCAACGTTAATGGTATGAGCTTCAACAAGGCCAGGTCCTGCACTTGGGCCATCACAACCCCATGCATTAGTACACGCTTGGGGAAGCCTGGCAGAAAAGCATTTGAGGGTTCTAATTGACAAGCGGCTAAATATGAGCCGGCAGTGTGCCCAGGTGGCCAAGAAAGCCAATGGCATCCTGGCTTGTATTAGAAAT
>JAOXJM010000041.1:53852214-53871277 GCA_026413425.1 Tringa solitaria | reverse complement strand
CCACACAGCAGCCCACGACAAACCAATAATCTTGGGCACTAGAGCATGCCCTGAAATAAAAATACATCTTTCTTTTCTGGATGGGGCATAATTTACTGTAAGGGGAACAAGATTTTAAGTACTTTTATTTAGAAAACAGTCCCTTTCTGCTGGGAACTTTAATTTTGGATTTTGCTGGGTTTGCCTTCTGAACCTCTCAAAAGTTGAGTAACAGGCTTTAAATTTGGTCTGGGAAGATTTGAGTTGATGGAGAAAGCATGTGTAAGTTTTGAAGCAAGTCATAAGGGGTTAACATGAAATGTGAAAAAAATAAAGCATACAAATCCAGTAAAATTTCAAGGAAGGATTTAAAAAAATGTAAATAAAATATGATTTATTAGATTCAGGTAGCTGATATCTAGTTTGCCAAACCAAAATGGTTTTAACCTAATACTCAGATAAAATTCAAATAGTAGTAATGATTGAATAGTACTCATATTGTAGTCAGAAGCAGTGTTACATTTGAGTATATGCTGTGTTTTGTGTTGTTTATGTTTTATTGTAATATTGTCTTTTAACATGCAAACCCATGAAGTTCGCAAAGCAATAAGGCACAGCCTTTATTGTTCTCTAATTAAGGACAAAAATAGAACACCTCATCTAAAGTGGAAGTTCAGTACTCATAAATGAACTCTAAAGTATTCAACATTCGTCAGAAAAAAAATGTAGCTGCTCTGCACTCTTGACCTTCGAGCGGTTTAATGCGTATGTTGTTTATTCACTGAAAATATTTATGCAAGGGACAGGCGTAGAATAGAGGCTCAACAGAAAGTTTGTGATGGAGTAAGCGCAAATCCCACTCTTTCTCCAAAGTATTTGTAAAGTAAGTAAAAATCAGGTTTTTTTTCATCCTTTCAACCAATCTACAGCTCTCCTTTGCCACTTTCCCTCTGGTCTTTTTAAGCATGCAAACATACATATCACATTGGATATTCTTAGCAAAATCTTCATCCTTTGTTGACGAGGTATGGAAATCTCTAATGCTAAGCCTCTGCCAATTCACAGGAGAGTATTCTGTTTTATTTAAAATTCACATACCTTCTACTGTAGCTTGTTAAGCTCCACCTGTAAACTTCTGGGGTTTTTTTGCATTCTTCAAACAAACATCACAATGAACTCCTTATTTCTGAGCCATGGAGAAATCTCAGTAGGATACACAGGAATTTGCCTTTAATTAGAGGTTCTAATAGAAACGTCAGAAGGGGATACTATCTTAGAGCACAAAAGAAAATTAACAATTTGTTTAGCTGCTATATTTCTCAACAACAGTCTCCTTTTTGTGTTGAAAGACCATGTAAATCAGGCCACATCACCAGGAGAAGAAAGGAACTCCAATGTTGCTCTCAGACAGAGTCAACTTAAACCAAACATTTTCTTTATTACTTTTTTTGGGGTCTAGGTTGAAGCTGTAACTTTTGGGAAGTAGCAAGAGTGCTAATTACTACTTATTAAATACAAAGTTCAAATTACGTTTTTGCATTTTTAATAGTAACCCTTTTGAAGTGATGTACACATTTTAGTAGGATCATTACTGGTATTTAAGTCAAATACCCTAGTACAGATTCAAAAATCAAATGAGCTTTTCTCATGTAGTCATTTCAAATTGTGTGTTTACTTAAGTAAGGAGAGAATCCTTAAAAACTACAAGAAAGGTGCTTTGTCTCTTGTTTACATCTGTTCTTTATGAGGCCAGTTGAAATAATACCATTTTCCCATTGCAAGTAGTATATTACACTTTGAGAATCTCCATTTCAACAAAGGAGCTACTTGTGAAAGGAAATAGTGCTCAGTGTGAGGGCAGAGGACATATTCATCCTCTATGGCTGCACGGGTTAATTTCCCAGAGCATACCACAGCATAGTTCCCGTTAGTGGTTGCAGAGGATGGTCATGTAATGTAGATAAAAATCCACAAGTAGGATTAATCTCATCTAATTTTAGAGTGCTACAACATACATATTTACATCTGAACTACACATTCTGATGCACTGTATAGTCTGTGGAGAAAAGTAAGCCCTTTCAGGGGGTGATTAATTTCAGCCAAAGGAACACTGAAAATAGGTGAGATAATCCACACCCTAGGAAGGCCTATTTCTCTCCATTGACTGTAAAGACAATGTAGACACCTTAGCTCAGAAATGGACATATGCAATGTGGACACTTAAGTTAGATTAGATGAATACTAATTCAACTGAGAACCTCACTGTTTTGTCTAGAGCTATTTGGACTGACCTTCTCAAATAAGACCTCAGTTTTTTGGTGCTAGATGGTGAATGAATTTGGGAGAAAAGGTGTATAACAGGCAAGTGCTATGATTGCTACAAGGCTGAATTACATGAAAGAAAGGTCTCTGATATGAGCAGATATGTCTCTACTAGCTCTATGATATGTGCTCTGGAGGACTAATAGTAAAATTTATGAAGATAAATGCAAGTGGTGACAATTTCTCTGAAAATCATCTGTACTGATTGTACTGAATGTTACCTATACACAGAGGTGTTTAACATCCTCGTCATGGTACAACCCATGATAGAAGCACAAAATAAATTCATTTGCTTCTATTAGACATGCAGTATTTGTGGTCAGATGAAGTATCCGTCATGGGTCTTTATTTTCTACTGTAGTATTTTTAGTTAAGTATGGTAAGCAGAAGGACCATCTGGAATGAAGTCTGTCTCACCTACTGAATATGAGTAACAGTGTCTGAATAGCTGGAACTTTGTAAAATAACCTTTTAGTAACCACTAATGGCAATTCTGGGTTCTCAGTAACTCCTATGCATTAGTGACATCACAATTCAGGTGCTGTAATAGTACCGCATTGCAGGTACACTGTAATGAATTGTGGATTGGTACCAGATTCATTGATCTGGAGGTATAAATATAAATAACTCTGCCTATAGAACTAAAAAATTAAATTAATTTGGCCTCTTTTTGTTTGTGTGTGTGTAGAACAGATGAAACACACTAAAACCACTGAAAAGGGAAAGCTAGAAATGTAATGGAATGATCTTATCAGTTGGTCTCTTTCATGATCCTCCATTTCAAAATACTGCCTTTGAAAGAGCTGCAGTTTTGCCACCAATTTTAAATTTATGTCTGGGCCCTGACTTGAGCATCAAACTACTTCTTTGTGGGTACTTGGAAAGAGAAAGTGTGGTGAAGATAAAATCAAAAAATATAGAAAGTAGGTTAATTAAGGAATAAATGGTGTATTTCAACTTTTTCAACAAAGTATGTACTTGACCATATTATAGATTAGGAAGTCAAGCTGCTTTGTAGACACTTTGTATCTCATGTAACCTCTTTACTGGTAAGGAGTCTTTTTAGCTCTTTCCTACTGCTTAGTACATTCCATTGCTCAGGTTAGCTAAAGCTGAGGTTCGTTTCCTTGAACGCATCTTCTTTTAAACCCATCCAACTTTGATAATTTCCATTTTAATAAAAGCTGTTTCTGGCTATTGATAAAGTACAAGACTGAGTAAGCATACATCAGTCTTGCGTACAACTTCTGTCATGTTCAAAAATTAATGAAAAGCTAAGAATACTTTTTCTTAAGTTCTAAGACATTTTTAAAAATGCACATGATAAAAATATGCAGACAAGGACACTTCTAAGCAAAATGAGCACAACAGTTTGATCCTCAAATTTTATATTACTCTGAGAGTCTAAAGAAGTCTCTTAAGTGGTATCAATTATATTTACAGCCATTTTTGTTTGCTATCTTGCCATAATTTAAATGTTAGCATCATATCCTAAGGTCGGTCTTCTACCTGCCTGCTAGTCTTCCAGCTCTTTTTCTTCTCACTGCTTGATGTCCTCTGACAGGAAACAGAGGGAAATACTCAAGTTTGTGTAATTAAGCAAATCATGCACATATTCAGCACTTGTGTATTGGTAAGCATATTAAAATGGGAAAACTTGAAGCTACATTATGCTGCATAAAACATCTGAATTTTGATGTTATCAAACTTCTGCCACATTGTAAAACTCAGGGAACTTGAATTGCCTAAGAAAAATGGGAGATGTCTCTCAAGAACATTAGCAAATCACTTGATATTTTTTTCTGTTGTAGATTGATTTTTATTTGTGCAAAACAGTCCAATTTCTATTCCAAGCTTCCAGCTTTTACATCTGTAATCCTATCTTATTTTTCCTTGCAATTTATTAGTTGTGTGAAATTGTGGACACAATTCTCTGCGGGTGAAAAATTGCACCTACTAAAGAGTAGGTTTGAGAATCAAGTTTCTAAATGCATGATTACTATAGAGCACGATGTGGTATAATAGGTGAGAACAAACCATGGTTATAAAGATCAAGTCTATTGTAGGTACAAAAGCCTATTTTATGTACATTAAAGAGCCTTGATTTTTTAAAGGCATTTGTGCTGTTGGTTATTTTACACAGGTTATTTACACTGTTGATTAAATTGCTTGCAAAGCAGTCAGATTTCCATACACGAGTAGTCTAACAGAAATATTATGCAGCCAGCAATTTGCCAGTTGTCTGTTGACAAAGACAGAGAGTAAGCCACTTGCTACTGTTTTTATACAATGAATCATTTTTGTAAAAATGGAGCAGTCTAATGAAAATTCAAATGTATTGCTTTTCCCAATTCAAACAGAAATCCAAGCACTTCATATACTCTGCAAATAAGCCTCATTTGCCACAGTGTATCAACTAACAAGCAATTTCAGTTCTACAAGCAGATTTTAAATAAAATTGTCCAGATTTAAACAGGTAGTTTCATTTTACTTCCATAAACAGATACTTTCAAAATATTTAGACATCTGTATATAATACTGTTTAAACTGTTTGTTCTAAAATGTAAATAGGTATCTCAGTGTTTGAGTTACCACCTGACATCTTTCTCATTTAAGGGGAAAATATAAAAAAAATAATTGAGATAACTAGAGTCAGGAGCAGTGCTTACACAACATGTTAGCATCTTCTATTGTGTCTGAATTGTTAGACAACTTAGAGGGGAACTGTGGGTAGACTGGCTCTGCAGAAGAGGGGAAATGCCTGGTTTCAGTGGAGTTACTTGTTGCTTTGCTCAGGGTTTCACCAGGGGTTCTGTGCTCAGCTAACATAATCCAGAACAATGCCACTGTATAGAAAGATGTCTCAGAATTAGAAACAAGAGCATAAAATGACAGAAACCTTACAGAAGGGTTTCTGGCCCTTTCCATGCGACTGTGCTTACCAGGGTACCATGTCAGACCCATCTATAGGACATAGCCCTGCTAGTTTTCTCTTTTGCAGTTTCTAGAAATTGATGCTTAGATACTGCTACTGCCTCTATAAATGTATATGATCTTTTGAACATCTGGTGTGCGCTATTGTTGCAGAACACTTTGGGATGACTCCTACTCAGCACAGTCACCACACCATGCCATTTCCACCTGTCTCTGTGATGTATGTCTGGTTTGTTGCATGTAGTGCACACATCTGTTATATTGTATGTTTAGTTATTTGAATTATTACAAGCTGCAAATGTTTTCTAATAGGTAAGTGTGTTTATACTTAAAATTATTTTCTCCTTTTTGCACTATATATTTAGAATGTAGTCCAGGTCTCTGTGAAGTTAATGGAAACTGGATCAGGTCCTGACCATCAAAATTTTTTTGGTATGCCAGGTGGCAGAAACATTAAAGATAATCAGATTTCAAATGTATTTGTGCATTAGTGAGTTTGAAGATAATTACGGTATATTAAGAAAATAAATTTAGAAAGGAGTAGAAACTTCATGTTTAACTTGATATACTTCCAAAAAAAATACCTATCTTAAAAAATAATAATGTACTCAAAATTATTATTTTTAAAATTTTTCTCTTTCCCAATGTCCTTTCTGTAATTTCGTGTGTATTGTGAGAAATCATTCTTTTCTCAGTTTCACTAGGTCTTTCACACAGCATGAGAGAATACAAAGACTTTGAAAAGTGGTTATAGGATGTGTGAAACATGATTGCAAGCCCAGAGAAATTGGTACAATAATTCAGACATAATACTTGAAACGGCTTTTGAATCAGTAATGGGAATTAACTGGATTATCAATTCAATGTGCCTTTTAAAAAAAAAATAAAATTTATATACATCCAGCAGTTAATTTTAACTATAGGGAACCTGCTTCATCACTTTCATGACACTACCATAGTCTTTGACAAAATTTGCACTGAAATAGTGAGCTGCATTTTCAAACAATATATATAGGATGGAGTACGTATTTAAAATACATATAGTATATAGCGTGTGTATATATATTGTGTATATATCTAGAGCATGCATTTGTCCTCAGATAGATTGTCTTATAGATAAAGTAATTTTGATTTTAAGATCAGTTAATAACTTGTAAGTAGTAGAAGAGAATCTACTGTCACGGATATGAATTTCCACTCATAAAACCATAGGCCTCCAGAAAGTGATGGAGAATGAAATACACTTGCTAAGCAATGAAATTTCAGTTAAACACAGCATGTAAACAGAATTGCATTCTTGCCCAGCAAATCAATTGAACACATCCCAAAGTTAAGTAGTTGCTCTAGCATTTTGCTGAGTCAAGGTCCATGGAAAGGATTACTGCTCTGGCTGAATAACAAGCTGTTTCTTGGCAAGGGCTGACTTGCAGTTCAACTGTCTGCAAACCTAGAGACTGTCTTGTAAAAAAGAAATTAGGTCACTTTTTTTTTTTTATCAGAAAGAGTAGAGGTGTGGTCTTTTGTTTTAGAAAAAAGTAATCAATAGATATGTTTTTTCAAATGCGTTACATACTGATTGGTTGATGCTGTTCACCGGAGACAATGCTATTGGTTGAGCCGAAGTATACAGTCTTTTTTCTATTTATGTATGTAATATATATAGAAAAAAATATCTATTATATCATTATTTTATCTAACTTCAGGTACATATAATATAATATCAGAAATTAAAAATTATAGATTGGATCTTTTTATCATAATTAAAACTGTGTAAAAAAGTGCATTATGAACTGTGTGCCTTAGAGGAAGAAATCTATAATAATAGCTGCTGCATGTGTAGCGAAGAAATGAAATTGAGCATTGTCATAAGAGACTGTGGCTGTGTTTAGCTTGACTTTTCATTTTTCAGAAATAAGGATGAAGGAAGTTGTGTAATCATGATTTATTATCAGGATTCTTCAGATCTTGCCCCTTGAAAGACCACATGGTTCTTTGACCACACTAAATCTAAGTTTTAGAGATATTTGTTAATTTTGTGGGTAATGGGTGTTGTGTGTAATTAAAAGATTGAAAACTGGTTTACTTTGTGCTGTTCTGTGTATATGTGTAACCCTATTTCAGAAGATTGCATGGTTTATGTATTACTGACTTTTAGTCCTAGAAACAGCACTAAAATGGCTTGAAGTAGAAAAAAAAGTGCTTGAAAAACTTAAAAAGTGAATTTTTGAAAATGTAAACAATCAGTCTTTATTCCTTTTTATTAAAAAAAACCAAACAAAACAAACTACAAAAAGACAAAACCCCAACAAAACATGCAAAAGTCGTCTGGTTTGTGCTTTCAAGGTCAAATCATAAGAGCAAAGGCATATATGAAATGTATATATTCGAGTATATTAATTATCAATTATTCTTTTTCTTTTTTAAAAGATTATTCCTGCTTATTTCTTGTTCTTGGATTTTGAAAAACAGCAGCAAACCACGTAATACATTGTATGTTTTTGAGAGAGAGGTGTTATTTAGATCTCTAGCTTGACAAGATTTATCACTGTATTATTGAAATAAGGTGTGCATTTTCCATCAACTCACAGTGTTTGTATATCTTTCAATTAACTGTACCTGAGCTACTAGCAACAAGGATAGAATATCACAATTAAAATTTGAAGTCTATGTCAGGGTTTGTACTAATTTGTGCACAAAATCAAGTAGGGTGAGAGATCCTGGATTTCTGGATCAATTCATGCAATGTGTGATTTTACAAACATCTCTAATGGTGGTGCTCCTTTATTGTGCCCAAATAGAAAGCTGTTTTTTAATAGAATCAAGAAATAGGTATTGTATATCTCTATCCTTAAGACTGTGGGTTCACACAATGCTGTTTTTGGTATACAAGCCAGTTTAAGAGGTGCCTCTCTGTATCTATAGCCAGTACAACTTGTGGCCTTCGCAGTGGGCTGCTACAGCTGTTTGAAGGACAGTGACAACTGAAACAATCCAGGCTAAAACTAACCTATTTGCAGGTTTATTTTTTTAATCCAGATTACAACTGAGATTTATTGATCAATATATCTATATGTGTATTGAATATGTCTATGAGGAAGTAGGTATTTGTTGGTATGTATTGTATATATTTATACCTGTATGAAAAGTTCCACATTAGAATATAAGCACTATCAGCTTTCCAGAAATACTGAAAGTGGGAAAGCCCTCAGCACCTCTGGAAAGCGTTTAGGGCCTAGAATATTTGTCTCATATGTCTAATACCAAAATTGCTCTGAAAATTTTCTAGTAACGGTGATTTTTAAGGCAATACTTTTTAGTCATTCCTAACATATCACTTGGGTAGTAGAATCCCTCTGTGAGTCATCATAAAAATTAATTCTTCTATAAACCCCCAAACTAATGTTAATCTGTTAATGTTCATCTATTAGAAGAAAATGGCTTTTATGTTAACCATTTGTGCTTTGTAACAGCATAGAAACATCTATCTGAACAGTGAAGCTTTCAATCTGTCTGTTGCTTACTTCCTTTTATACTGTGGTAGCAAAATTTCAGTAGAGTCTATAAAAAGTCTCATTTGTAGCTGCCTAAGAAATAGTTAATTTACTTTTTAATGAAGTTCATTACTTAAGACTTTGTATGATACAGTATTGCTGGGAGCTGGAACCTGACCCCACTTTGCCTTTTCTTTCTTCACATATTTGCTTTTATCATGTCAGTTTTACTCAAGTGACACTGAAATATGGAGATTTTTCCAATCTTTTTTTTCTTATTTTTTTTTTCCAGAAGGGGCTTATCTGTGGCAAGGCCTAGATTGTGAATACAAGCTTTGATGTTAACAGCCCCAGTGCCTTTCTCTTTTATTTGGGGCATTAACTTCAATTACATATTCAAAGTATCTGTTCAGTGCTTTTGCTAGAATTTTTCAATAATTAAAATAACTGAGCTTTTTAAAGTACTCTTTCCGTAGTGTTTCAACCTTAATAGAAATATGACTCAGACCAAATCCTGTTCTTTCTATCAATTTCACTGATTTCAAATCTCTATATTGGTGCTCACAGGCCAGTGTAGCATGTTTCAAAAGCGGTACTTTAAGAAGTTGCCTGAAAACACATCAGCCACAAGAATGTTTACTGTCTTTTGTGCTGAATAAAATTATACACTGATAAAGAACTGCAATTTAGAAATCCTTTCTCTATGAAAAATATATTAAGTTCACTCTGATGCTTACTGACCAGTGTAATGAGAAGCAAGCTGTCAGTCTTTCAGTGTTTCAAAGCTATTGCACTTTATGGAAAACCAACAATTGCTTCATATGTTTTAAGAGTTGAAAAAAACCCCAAACATCAAAATAATTTTAACTGAATGGCCACACATAAGTCCAGATTTAAAAACTGCATTTGTCCACTAGAGCTTTTAACAGGATTTTTGTGATCCATTCACAGAGTTCCCTTAACATGATAAAATAGGTTATTTTTAAAATGAAATTTCAAAGCAGATGGAAAAGCTGTGTGAGTCTGGAGATACTGTTTCCACTTAAAGCTCTCCAAGCAAACACAAATCCTAGCCAGTTTGCCTCCAAAGTCTCCATTTGGGAAAATAAGATCTCTCCTTTGGATCTTCCCTTTTTATAGTCAGATATAGTCAGTTTTTAAACTTAGAAAGGATTATCAAGCTTCATTTAAATCCTTCAGGAAGATCAAAAGAACACAGGGAAAGAGGAGAAACTGTCACAGAAAAAACAAAGAAACAGGGGTGTCACTCCCACGTTAAGGGTAGTAGTGCTGATAGTCAGGAGAGTCTGAAACAAAGGATTTTCTAAAATTACCATTGCTGCTGCTGCTGGCAATGAGCCTTACTTCTATTTGCTCATATTTTTCCATGCTGTATCTTTAAAAATCTTTTCCAACCTTTGCTACTTTGTATAGACCTTTGAAAATCACCACGTTTCTGGCTTTTGTGTTTTATAGACCTTTTCAACCACATATAATTTTAAAATGTGTTTGACTTTCTTTAAATGTCCCAGGCCAGGAGTCAAACAGCCACACTTCCACTAAATAGTGCCATGTTCAATAAATAGAGCTTTGGCAATCAGTATAAGCACTATACTGTTGACAGGGTAGAAGAATCTGACCATAAATGAACAGGGTTAGAATATGCAGAAAGGCTGAAAGATGCATGAGTTCAGAGTGTTCTGAGAAAAATCAGAGATGAGTCAGAAATGGAACATTCCACTGACACCCGCTAGTCCCAATTTCAATGAGTCAGTCAGAATGAGTACCTGAACATGAATTCCATGTTTCATCTTGGCTTGGAAAAAACTGAAATCCTACTGATGAGGTTTCACAAAGCTAAACCCCTGATTTTCTTAGCTTATTTTCCATGAAAAAACTATAGTGTGGAAACTACTGTTACGTCTAGCATAAGAAGGTGAATATATGGTTGTAACTAATAAGTCAGGAAGCCAGGCATGCAATACAGAAGCAAAAGTATTTTGAAAAGACAAGATAATACATTCTGTGACTTCTTAATTGAAAAGCAATGTTTTTGTGACTATAGAACAAGAGCTTTTCAACTCATATACCATGAATTTATCTACCCACCCTATGATATTGTGTGAGTCCTTCCCATGCCTGAGTGATTGTTTTAATTAAGTTGTTGTAAGTTTTACAGATTTTTCATCTCAGCCCGAATCAGTGGTTCTATATTTTGAGAGAGTACAGGGGGTTAAAATAATCTTGGCAGGAGAGTACAAAGAAAATGCTGTTTGGCTTATATCCCAAGGATGTGCAGTGGCATCAACAGGGAAGGATGCATTGACAACAGCTTTTAGGACATCAAAAGTGTCAGCATCAGAAACAGCAGCAGCATGAGCAGACTGTCCTGATGGTGCTTCTTTTTTGCGCTGCCATTAGAAATTGATATGTGCCAGCAGTCATCACAAAGTGGAATCCAAATTACAGTAGTTATTTCCAATCCTAAATTTCAGGATAGAGTTGCCCAGTATTGACAGAGACTGGATCGCATCTTTCTGGTTACTAGGTCAGAGCCTTAGCCATCCTGTATTGAGGCATCAGCAGGGACTTCAGTGGAATGACATCAATTAATGCCAGCTAGAGGTGTGACCCTGCGCTGTATGACCACCTACTCTAATGCCCTCCAAAGACACAAACTAAGTCCTTTTCCAGCCACAATCAGAGAATAGGATGGTAACAGTTCATTAAATCTAACTCTCTGCCTTAAATATTAGGCTTTGAGCTGTGAAAGGCAAGGAGGAAAAGGTATGCAGTTGGCTACTACCTTCTAAGGTGAGAGTTAAAATGGACAGGGAACATCCCTTTCCTGTGGAAAGTTTTGTGCAAAAAAGTGATAACTATATTGGTTTCCTTTTTTTTTTTTTTTTGTGAAAAAAAAACAAACAAAACATCCTAAAAACTCAGGGAGGGTGGTTGCAATTTAAAAATAATTTTTGTTTGCTAAACGTTGCTTAGCTCTCCCCTGAAGAGTCTTGAGAAAATTGTCTTCGATTAATAATTTTGCAAAAAGTTAATGCTATTCTTTTGCATTTTTTAAAATGTTTGATTAAATGTTTCTCACCAGCTGTCTTACAAACTTTTATGACTGCCCTTAACCTAGAGGTTGCTTAGGTAATTACACACAGAGACAACCAAGATGCTTCAGTTTAACTAGGTATCTCACAGTAGACAGCATACTTCAGCTTGTAGGAAAGAAAAAACAGGTAATATACTTTATTTTTTTTAGTGCATGGTAACTCAGCAAGGCAAAAACCCGACATCTCTGGGCCTCATGTCTTTTTGTATGTAACTGCTATCACCACTAAAATGACTTTTGTGATTAGACTGATTCTCTTCAGCAATCTTCATAAGCTGTGGAAGAAGTCAGTGCACAAAACCCTTCATATGTATTTATTTTCCTCATGTAGTCAACTATGGCCCCAATTAAACCAGTTGAACTTAAAGAAGAAAATGCAGCACTGCAAAAATATAAAGTAACATTTTAACAAAAGGAAAATTTGTAATCCTGTGATGGCACTGCTCAGATAAGTTTCTTTGTAAGGAAGATCTTTTTCCATTACTAGGATTATATTCTTTCTACCAGAGTCAAGTGTCCAAGATTTTGTCACAGGTGAAAGATGAAGTAATGAAACAGTTAAAATTAACATCCTCTTGGGTGACAGATCTGCCTTTTATAAAGTGACTTTTGCAATAACCTGTAATGTAGTCAGTGGTTGTAGATGAAATTTTAAAATCAACAGGCTAATGTGAAACCCTCAAATATCAGCAAAGTAAAAATATTTTTATAATCCCTCCAAATATCATTGGGGTCATACACTTTGTGTGGCTAACAAGAATTATTCTTACACCGTGAACTTTTGTTGATAAAAATACATCGTTAGGATTTATAAAAGCTTCCAGTATATATCAAGTTTGGGTCAGAACTGATAGCTGAAGATGCAGTCAATATGTATTGGCAATATTTGTGACAAATTCTTGTTACTGCTGTCTTGGTCCTTGGATGTTTTTTGGCTTCTTCATGTATGCACGTGTGCATGTGCACACATGCACACACTAGAAGTTCAGGTATTACCTACATAAGATATGATCTTGGTCTACTGGTGAATATAATCAATAAAAATTCTTTTTTTCTCCCAGCTTTCCTCCCTTCAAATAGAGAAGAACAAAAAAAAAAAAAAAAAATAAAAAGGAAGATCCCTATAGTCAAAATGTTGGCAGGCCTGTTTGTGATTATGTTATGTCAAATAGCTGTACAATTAATGCAGTAGAAGTGGGTGATAAGTAAATCTTTTATTTGGGCTGGTGGGCTCCCATTTTAAGCCACTTGTAATTCAAAAATGTAAGCATTTCTAAATCTTTCTGCAGAGGCTAGCTGCAAAGCTGTCATTATGAGAGTAATGAGTGTTTTTATATTATTCAGTACCGTTCAAGTCTGTCCCCAACAAAAGTCTTTCAGTATTTAAAAGCAAATGCAAGAATGATAGAGGAATAAAACAAAAGGAGATTGTAGGGCAGTAGCACATCTCAAAAACCTTGCTCAGTCACTTTAATAAAGTTCAGCACAGGTTCAATATATAGGGTTCCCTTGCCCTTATTCAGATGAATTAGCCTTTCACGTGGGTTTGGAGAGTGAGAAGGGGGCAGGGCAGTTAACACACAACAACAGCAGGAAAAACATAAGAAAGGTCCTATTCATAAGCAGTGGTGATTGGAGAGAGTGAGACTTTAGTGTTGGATGGATTTTTGGTTCAGAATTCAAGAGAAAACTCTAACCCAGTTCAGACAAATGTTGTAACCTGGGCACTTTTTTGGAACTGCTGTAAGTTGTTCAGAAACTGAAGTTACTCACTGCTAATGCTATTATACATTTAAATGAGAGATGATATATTTGGATAGTCTTTGTATCATTTATTCATCTAACTTCATTTTTTCTGATATTTCCACAAGGAATACTGTACATGCAGACACCCCCACTTAGAAAAAAAGTAAGGAAATCATGCCTGGCTGACCTTTTTCTTACCTACTTTAAAGACACAAGAATTTGACGCAAATATCACATTTGCACTAACCAAATCAACACTGAATGCTCTGTGAAGTGGATTGAATGTGTTTTTGTAGCTGAATACAGCTTTCTTTGAGTTTCTTTTTGGGGCACATTGCCTTTGGCTAGACTGAGCACAAGTCTTGATGTTTGCCAGGGTATTTTGTGATTCTGAAGTTCTCTCTGAAGACAGTGTCTAGTTTGTCCACTTCTAAGCAAACAGAAAATAAGAAGCCAGGGCACACTACATTAAAACCATGAATGTAGCCCACCTCTGAAACAGAGAAAAGTTTCCATGGAGCTGGCTGCTGCAGTAGCCTTTCTGTGATGTCTGGAATGTGAATGTGAGCTCAGCAAGATAACTATTCTACTTCCTTAAAAAATTGATAATAGTAACTGACCTCACACAAAAGTCTCTAAAGCCATTTTACCCAGAAAACTGGCCTTAGAGAGAGTGGTACTTTGTGACTACATACTTCATTACACTGATTCCTCTAGTGCTGTGCCAGAAGCGGTGTTTAAAACCTAGTTAGGGTAACAGAAAGGGACACACTGAACAGCATTCCTCTGAGTAGTGGTGACCCCTGACTAGTGTATGTCTGTCTGGGCTGTCAACACTTCTGATTGTCTATCAGATGAAAAAAGAGGCACGTAGGAGGGTCAAACACTGAATGAAGAAAAATACCCTGCGGAGTTGTGCTCCTAAATGGATGTGCTGTGCATCTGCATAGCTTTGCTACATGTGATATAGGAAAGTTTGACATCCCAACTAATGCTAAGGTGGCAGGGAATGGGGAGGAGGAGAGGAATTTATCAGAAGTGGCCCTTTCTCAATCAGCATAAATCCTAACAGCCTCCAGTAAGTATGTAAGATTTCTAATGAAGTGAGACCAAAAATGTGCACTTGGGTGTTATCTGTCAAACTGCATTGGTTCCCCTCACATATAATTTAAATATAATTTTGTGGGCCAACTGATGCCATTAGTTGTACCAACACAATTGGTCTTAGATTGTTGCCTTATTAATATCAGTGTCATGGCTCATTATAATGGAGGTAACCTTACTAAAGACATTTATCTTTTCTTTTCAAACAGACTGAAAATTAGTGAAACTAGAATCATGTGCAAAGTGCACCAGATATTTCTAAAATGTTATTATCTATGGCAGGACTGTATTTTTGGTAGCCAAGAGTAATTAAGTAGGTACCTGTCTGACACTATTGGTATTTCAATATGCTTTTACAGGCTAGAAATACCTCACAGAAACAGAGGGAAACTTTGGTTATATATTCATGGACAGCTCAACCTACTCTGTAGTTCTAAAAAGTGCAAAGTGCTTTACAAATACCTGTATGTAAAGATCTCTAGCTTCCTGATAACTGAAGTCAGTGCTTTAGCTCAGCCCTTTAGGCTGAAATCCTGACATTATGTATAATGCTATATAGACAGACATAAAATGTCGCCAATACTCATATCCTGAGCAGCAGGTCCTCCTGATTGTAATTTCTTCATGAGCAAATCAACTGCCCTGTAAAACTCTATTTATGCCAAACAGACTTTTAGATAACTGAAACTCCACGTCACTTGGAAATACTAGCTTATGATCAGAAGGTAGCAGGATCACAGTAGCAGGAGCATCAAGTGTGAGGGCAATCCCAAGAGGGTGGGTTTTTTTTGTTTTGGTTGGTTTGTTTGTTTGTTTTGTAGAAAAGGGAAAACTGCGCAGGTGTAAAAGTGAGGTGAAGGCTATGGAACCTTTTCTTTGCAAGCAATGAGGTGCCAATAGTTTACCAATAGCACTATCCCAGCTCAGCCCCAGTCTACAGCCAATACTGCTTATGAGTTACAATGTTTAAAATCTTCTGCCTGCCCACAGTAGCAGATGCATGAGAACTGAAATATTTGCGAATTGTATTGTTGGCTGTTAGCACTCACAGAATTATTATTTTCTCCTTCCAACAAAGGAAAAATCTGGTTTGCCCAAGAATTGTCTTGTGGTATTTCTGTACTGGTTGTGTAAGAATGATTTGATTATAGCAATTTGCACTCACGGTATTTTGGACAACGTAGTAAGCACTGAAATGATACATCTTACTTGGAAGCCTAAAACCTTCCAAAGCATGAGAAGAGCAACCATAGATTACCACTTCTCTGACTCAAACCAACCACGAATCTGTCAGATGAGCCACAAAAAAAGCATAGGTGTTTCAGATGGATCTTTGTACGCACTGCTGTGTGCACTGAATAGGCAGGACTTCCTTAGTATAGGCACCACTGTGCATTGAGTTGTCTAATAGCATCAGGACCAGCAGTGCTCCATGCCCATAAGGTGCAAAATCACATGTGGCTACTGTGTGAATCTCTGCACCATGTCATTTGCTCACAGTAATTACAACTTATGCATCATGTTTGGACATCAAAGAGGTCTCCGTACTATTTGTAGGAGATACATTGGTCATAGTAAGGTCAACAGGCTTATTAGATCGTCATATACAATTCTCTCTATATCCCTCTAGATTAAAGTATAGGATCTAGGTGCAATGAACCTGGACCTGCAATACTGTTGTTTTAATCAATTCAAGGTTTTAAAATGCAGTTTCTGGTATCACGTTTCTGCTGATGTGTTCAATAGATGAATAAAATCTTGAACCACATCTTTAACCACTGTTGATACATTAAGGATATCTTCAAATTTGTATCAGTGTTTGTCATCGACAAAAATTACTGTTTTCTTCACAGCTCTGGCACCTCTCCAGTTAGGGAAGTACAAGTCTAATATGATATTTTGTAACACCTAAATGCTAATAGTATCATTACACATAGAACCATTAATTTAACGTGTTAACCCAAATCAAATTGTCATATTTTAACAATTACTATGGGTCAATAACAATTGTTGAGTGTTTTGATTTTCATTATGAATCTCATACTTTTGTGCTAAGCACAGGTATTTATAGACTAATTATATTCTAGAATTATAAACACATTTAGGATTAATATTAAGTGGTACCTACATTGTGTTATGTTGTGATCTCGTGCACAAAGGATGTTACACTTCCCTAGTGTCACATTTGTCCAAAGATGAGGCTAAACAATTCAGAAATGTGTACATTGCTAACAAGGTATAGAGGAACCTATTTATGGAATGGTTAAAATGGAGCAATTGGTGTGAATTCAGAATATTCTGAGTGACACATGGATTGAGTTTCACATTTCCTTAGAGGCATTAGCATAACTAGGCAGAGTTGGGAAATTATTTATATTGTTCAAGAGTTGTGGTTCATCTCCTGGTGATCCAAAACAGAGATTAATTTTCATTGTCTTTCTTACTTAAAGACAAGAAGACTAATAGAGGAGTAACTTGCTACTCAGTGACTAACATCAGTATTGTTGTGTAAGTATTTACACATATACATATGTTGGATGTTCACATAGTTGAATATGATCAAGGATTAATTAATTCAAATTTTTACACTTTTTTTTTTGTGGAGATTGACTTCCATTTTTTGTTCACCTCTGAAGTATTTCAGTATTAGCACCAATTCACAGAAGAGCGGTACTTGATAGGATATTATACTAGGAGATAGGCTGGAGCACAGAATTACCTAAAGCTACTCAAGAAAGCTTGCAGTAAAATAATTATCATGACATAACATTCTGTTTTAATACATGCTTTGTTTCTGTGGATAACATTATTTTGTGTTTTAGTTCAAGTTCAGAGAGCTTTTCTCAGAGCTGTTGTTGTTGCTGGTCCTTTCAATGAGGGTGTGTACTGAGTATTTCATCAAAGACTGAGTTCTGTAGCTCATTTGTTGAAAGTATAAAAGGACAAAGCATCTGCCTTACATCAAGAAATCCATACAATCTTTATTAATGGGAGTATGGCCATTTGAACTTGAGTGTAGGGAGGAATGGAGGCTCTGATGGAACAATACGGATTTGGACAATTGTCACAGAATTATAGAGCTCTTAGAGACCAGAATAGATCTTAATCCAACTCACTGAACTGAAGCAGGTTCACATGCACCTGGACTATCCACATTTGTTGTTTGCCTAGCCTTCTCTTAAAAAGATTTGAACAAGGATGATTGTTCCTTGTCACTAAGTAACCCATTCCAGCATTACACAGCCCTGATAGCTGTTTCTGCAAGTATTTCCATTAATATAACTAGGAACGGTGCACTCAAAGATGTGTTTAAAATAAGCAAAAAGGCAAGTCATGGAGTCACTAAGATGATTCTAAGGCAAACATATTTCTTTTAGTCAGCTACTTCTTGGATCCTAATAAAAGTGCCTGGACAGCAGCAGCAGATTTTCATTTCAGGTTACCCAGTATAAAGGAAATGAAGTCACGGGGAAGCAAATTAGTTGTACTGTAATTCTTGGACTGAAATTTGGTGAGCAACTTTTATAGCTTAGCCTTTTTATTTTTTTTTTTACACAGCATTACTATCTTTTCAGGTTGTTTTATGGAGGTAGCATTCATATTTGTTTTTTAAAATGGTGTGAGAATTTCCACCTTGAAGTGTATTGTATTTTCTTACTTATCCAAATAGGGATCTAGCTAGATTTCTAACTACTTAGTAAATTTGTTTTGGTTGGTTGGGTTTTTTTAAGAGTTTTTTTCCTCCAAAGTAATTTTATTAATCTCATACTAGACTCTTCAACCATGTGTCCAGCTTTCTTTGTGTAGCTTGGACATCCTAAAATATCCAAGTGAAGAGATTAGCACCTAAAATGTACCAAACCAGAAATGTTTTATGGAAAGCTGTGAAAGATTACAATCTCAAGTGTTACACCATTTGCCCTGAATACTGTATGTGGTACAACAAGTTCATATTTGACTTTCTGGTTAAAAACATTTAAAAAAAAAATATTTTTTTTAGATTCAAAGTATATACAGCATTTCTTAATAAAAGCAGACTTTTGTGAATTATTTTGATTCTACCAAAGCCTGTGTTTTTTTACTATGACAAAAGTTTTATAAGAACTTGTTTTGAACTGTTCTTGGTTAATGCTACCATGAACTACTATTGAGAGAATACCTAGTAAGACATAGCAGCAATAGTGTCCCATCCTTTACCTCAACAGCAAATTTTTGTAGGTGGTAATGCTTGCTAAGTTGAGCAATAGGAATGATGGATCTGCAGGCTCAAGGGGGTTAATGTTGACAATGAGCAATTATTATTTTTGACAGGAATACCAAAGGGTTTCAAGATGACTCTTCTAACTGAAAGCAGATTATGACTTGAGTT
>JAOXJM010000041.1:53827128-53845507 GCA_026413425.1 Tringa solitaria | reverse complement strand
TAGATATTTGGAAGAAATTCTTTACTGTGAGTGTGGTGAGGCACTGGAACAGGTTTCCCAGAGAAGTTGAGGGCGGCCCATCCCTGGAAGTGTTCAACACTAGCCTGGATGGGGCTTTGAGCAACCTGGTCTAGTGGGAGGTGTCCCTGCCCATGGTGGAGGGGCTGGAACTCGATGATCCTAAACCTAAACCATTCTATGATTCTGTGGCTCATCTTTGCAGAGCTTTATTACTGAAAGCTTTTTAGGAAGAGGGGACAGTGATCACCAGGCCCCATAAATCCCTATATGTGAGGGGCAGACAAAGTCTTCATGGCAGAACTCTATCTGGGGCTAGTAATTAATCAGAGGTGTTTGGGATGTTATAAGATTATTTCTTTCCTCCTCATAGCACCATCTTTGTGAAATCAGTTCAGTCCTGGAGTCAATCTCAGCTGGGCACCAGCTTGCTATCATATTTACTTCCACCAGGGTGTGCCAACTAAACAGACTGTATTCTGTTGCATAGGGATACAACACAGTATTGGAGTGTATAAAAAAATGCAGTTAGTCCTGAGTGCTTTCTTGCTTGATCCATTTATGAAAGCATATTTTAAGGCCAGTAGCATAATATTGAACATGCATAAGACAGAAAAAATAATCTGTATCCAGAGTATTTTTAAGTAAAGGGTTTTAAAAAAATCAGTGCAGACATGCTGGGTTTTTCCTCCTCTTGTTTTAACCTATGACTGATTCATCAGCTGAAGTGTAAAGAAACAGATCTTCTTATGGTAATTGATTCTCAGGGGCTATTAGTGTAAACGTAAATGCTCAACATAGATGTTACGTAGGTGGGTGTTAGAGAGAAAACATAAATTGTCAGCAATATAAGGCAGTCTGTTCATACCGTAGGGTGAGAAAGTGAAGAATGTTAGAAATCAGAGACTCAGAAATATCTCCCAGAGTTGGCTGTGAGTGCAGTCTCCCATTGTGAGTAATTATAAGAAACATACTGTGCAAGAGTCGATTCTGGTCCTTTAGTTCAACAGGCAAAACACTTACTTGAAAATAACAGAGATTTCAGGTGAGATTTGCAAAAGAGCTTACAAGAGTAAAACACCTGTCTGCAACTGACCTTCTATGGGAGGTGGGCACCTAAATTTTTCGGTATTCATGCAAACTGTTGGAACTTTATGTTCTTCTGTAGCCCTGGAATAGAATTAATTTTTCTTCAAAGGAACTGTGATTTTTCAAATCGCAGAGGAGAACAGCATACAGTGAAAGCCCAAGATAATATTCTAGTTGACCTAGCCCATCAAAAAATTTAAGATTAACTCCAAAATATTAGAAGAAATAATAAAGTTTGCTGCTTCTTGCCTTCTTTATTCTTGCCTTCTTTGCAGTTTATACTTTCCATCATTTTTTGGAAGTCTAAGAGTTTAGAATATACTTTCTGTTTTAACAAAGGTTAAGATTTTGTATCACCACGTGACTTCAGAAACTTGCAGGGAAGCAACAAATAAATTTTAAAAGTTCTGGTAAAATTAGGAAACTATATCATACTGTATTTATAATCTGTCTAAATAGCCTGAAGCATATAATCTGCATTATGAAAAATATGCTTTGTGTATGAGCTTCTCCCTTGTACTGCATCTGTCTTGATGGTTACTGCAGGAGGATGGCTCTGACACTTCTGTCATCACTGCCCGGTGCGAACATTGCATGTACATCCTGTCACAGGCCATACCAGAAGGAATGTGGTCAGCCCTTGCACTAGGGGATAAGAGGAGGAAACAATCTTTTAAAACTCTTCCACACCTTGCATACAATCCACAGTCCTCTTCAGAAAGGCCCTCAGGCAAAACTCCTAGGCAGTACAGGATCAAAACCTCTACTTAGTAGGAGACATTTTACTTCCTTATTAATTGTGAAGTGTCAGTTCCCAGCAGCAAACACATTCTAGTATGCTCCCTTTTTATGAAGATGTGAGAACCACAAAGAGTCTGGGATTCTAAATTCCTTTCGGATCCTTTATATAAAAAAACGTCCAGATGTCGCACAAAACATTTGAAGAACTTTATTTGAAAAACATTTTCTTTCTAAATGGGAGTTTATGCAGAGTACAATTAAACATGTTTTTCTAACTAAACATAATAGTTTGTATCTTGTGGTAGGGAAAAATAAATATGTAAAAATAAAAACAATCTGAGACAGAAAGTAAATCATGTTGTGCCAGCTTGATTCAGATCCCCCAATGAAAGGACATACGCCTTCTCCTGATGTAATCCCAGACTCCTAGATCTGCCCTCAGGATCAAGGTCTTCAAACTGAAGCCTCAGTCCTACATTGCGTAGGGAACACCTCTTAAGCTACTTAAATTCTGCTGGTTACCATTCTTGCAAATAGTAATGCACCAATCCAGGCACTTACATTTGTGGATGTACCAAGAGAAAATTGCTATGTATCCAGTAAGTTCAATGTGCAGCATTCAGAACTGAACAATGATTTCTTTGCATTTAATTTAGAACACATTCTGATTTTTTGAGACAGGTGCCTTTCTAAAAACAGTGTACTTGAAGGCCCTTTTTCCCCTCTTTTAAAGACAGTTACTGTGTTTGCCTTCTCCAGTCCTGTGGGACTTCCCCCAGCCTTATTCTTGAGAATGATCATTTCTGGTTCAGAGATTGCCTTGCCTTGACTTGCTTTAAAAGAACTTTAAGGTGAATTTTCTATCAGGCCCTGCTGGCTGAAATGCACCTAACTCATCTGAACACACTTTAACTCATGCGTTTCCCATTGCAGACTCTACATACTTCCCTCTATTAAAATGAAAAGTCTTGGCTTTGCAGCTAACCTTTTTGATGAAGAATGAATTAAAAAGGGCAGAAAATATTTTAGTCTATTCTATGACACCTACTTTTTTCTTTTTTTCATGTTAAGTAATTAATGCTTCCTTTTTTCTTTCCTCATTTGTCATGGATCAACTTTTGTTTTCTTATCACCTTTTATTTGTTTTGATACTGATAAATCATTTTGTACTTCAGCTTTTTCAGTCTAAACTTTATATGTCAGTCTGTTTCTTTATACAGATCTTCATTTGTCACATTTTCAACTTTGTCAGTCTTTATTTTCTTTTGACTTATACTATAGCAGTCGTGAAGCTTCATATTGCTTTGTTACATTTCCTCTTTTTCTTCTCCATTGAGCCAGATGGCTACTCTGCCTTTAATATTTCATGTCATAACCACTACTTTCTCTGAAGTCTTATTTTCCATAAAATTTCTTCACAAAAGAGTCTATCTATGAGATCCCTGAGTGCATCTGCTTTTTTCTTTATCTTTTTTTTATTTTAAATTTGCTGTCATAGTCCTGTTATTCTCATTGCCTTTTTTTCTTGCTTATCATGAACTGTTTTGGTTTACTATCACATCCGTCTCCAGATTTTTGAACAGTCACTCCTCACTAGTTAGAATCAAATGTAAATTGTTGTTTCTCTGGAACTTTTCTCCAGAAACTTTTCTTCACTTTTCTTCACTTTCTGAAACATGACTATAGTACATGCCAAAATGACCTGCTTCTGCCTTGCTATTTTGCCACAGATACTTGGGAAATTAAAACTCATCTCTGCCTCCTTTTGCCTTCTCCATTACCATGGTTCTCCCTTTTCAAATAAATGTTATTAATCTCCTTCTTTAGATTAAGTAGTCCGCGATCATAATGAAATTATGCCTGTCCTTTTCCTCTTTTATCTTTATCTCTCTCATTCCAGGACAGCAGGAAAAGTGTACTAATTCTTGGCATATATTGAAAGGCTTTTCATTTTCCCACTGCTTCTCCTACCTGAAACTGTACCATTCTAGATCAGCATTGTCACCCTGTGATGTGTTCATCTCTGACACACCAGTTTAATGTCCATTACAAGGTTTCAGTTTATTCCCTATCACTTTTGGCTTTTGTGTATAAGCGTAACAGATATTTGTCAGGTTGTCCTGATACTCCATTTTGTCTCTCTTGTGATTCACATTTCCCTCTATAAGTCATGATATTTTTAGTGATAGATGGACTTTTACCATCACCTTATTTCAACCCTTGTTTAAAAAGTCCCTAACTAGGCTAATGAGTCAATGCCGTTAGCTGAATTCCCTGAATTGTCACAGTTTGTGGAACACTGCTGTTATTGAAGATAGAGCCCTGGCACCAATATAATCTGTGTCTCAAGGTATTCATCTCTTTTCCTGCTTATTCTGATGGTCACTTCTGGAAATCATTGTAAGAACCAATGATTTTATAATCACAGATAAGTTTAATCTGCTTAGGTACAACTGTGCATAGCGGTTCAGACACAGCACCATAGTAATAAGGTGAGGAAGCATGGAGTGGAGAGGACAATGGCAACTTCTTAAGCAAGTTCAATTAAAAGAGATTCATAAAGCAGCCTTCAGCAGTGCTTCAAAAGGTAGGTATTGCCCTTCCTAAATTCTTCCTGTGATGATAGCTGAAGATATATAAATGTGTAAAATGCAGTGTAACTGCCCTTTCCAGCTGCCAAGGGTTTTACCACTGAGGGGTAATGACTTTTATTAGGCCATAAGCAGAAAACACATAGATAGTAACTTATGATTATGCTGAAATAGGAGGATATTTATTTTGTTTTCAGCTATAGTGTTGAGTACATTTCTATAATCAGACATAGTTTCATTTTGTCTATAGCTGGTTCACACATTAAAAAGTTGCATATAATAATGTTCCCTCTGGGTCATCTGGTATAGCATGACAATAACAGACAAGTACAGCGGGAAGTTTCTGTTGAGGCCATTATGTTGATTGGAATTAAATTTTGAAAGATCACTTGATCTCTTCCAGTGTAAAGCTGGATGCAGCTGGCATTTTTTCAATCTACTGAGAAACAAACTCTGAATTTACAGATGACCATCAAGCTGGAAGTGTATTTCATTTTGACAGAGCAGAATAAGAATATCTTTATGTAACACGAGTAGCTTATAGTGGGAAAGAGTTTTAAATAGATAGGAAGATTTAAATATGTGTCATCTCTTAGGGATTATTTAATATATCAATCTGCTGGGAAGTGGCTTTATTTTATCTTAACTCCTCTATGCTTCAGTTTTCATTAGAAACACTCTTATTATAAGAATACTATTTTTATGTTTGGCTCCTGAGATGGTGATGTGGAGAGGATGTAGTACAGAAATATACATGCAGTTTTTATGTCTCAGTTTCTTTGTCAATTATTTTTTTATCTTATTTGCATTCACGTTATCTCTCTGTACAAGCATGCCTTGTACAACTGATGTTTTCTTTTATTGGATTCTATTGTGCTGTCAGGACTGGTTTAAAACACAGTAATCTCATAGACACTTACAATTATGAACTTCCTCTGAATTCACAAACATATTAAAGATGCACAGGTAGCAAATTAGCTGAGGATCTCAACAAACTGCACTTACAGTAAATATCCTACTTTAGAGAAGTAGGATGCCTTTAAAAGTCAACAGTTCTTTTGGAAGTACTTTGTCACATTTATGAAGCACTGCATCACATTTATGGCACGCAGTGTCATGATAAGTTGTCCAAAGTGCCTGTCAGGTTGCCTTACAAACTGAAAAAAATGAACAGCCCAAAAAATTACCTTAAAGAGAAACAAGCAATCTTCAGAGGTTAGCGTAGTTTTTTCCTTTTTCCATGAGACTGAAGCAGTGTCATTAAACTTTCTGTTTCTCCAGTTTATTTTTTTTTTTGCAGTGTAATTTAATGGAAATAGACATTTTAATTTTCAACCATCAAAAGTTATAAATAAAGGCATTTTTAAAAGTAAATAACTTTTAGGAGCTTTTTTAAAAGCATGCAGCTGTTCTAACGTGAGAGATCCTAGTTAGCTATTTTTTTAATACAAACCACAAAGAGGTCAAAGAATCCAGAATTTTTTTACTACCCATTCACATTTAATGCAAATTCCAGCAATATATTAATGTTATTTCTTTAGGCACCTTCAGAATGCCAGCAGGTAATTGAGTAATCTGAGGTAATGGCACTCACGTTAGGTGCCTAAAGAAATACCCTGAGGATGACATTTGGAGCAGACTTATCATCTACTGTTTCACAACTAAGAGGGAGATGAAACTGTAAAAAATTTAAAGATAATAAGAAGAGAAAAGTGCTAATAAAAACATTTTTTTTTTTCTAAGGATTTTGTCATCATGAATCTTCAAAAGGAATCTATTCTGATTTGCCCAAAACATCATTAATGTGTACTGAAACAAAGTAGAATAGGCAACAAGAGGGCATTTCACAGCATCTGAGAAACATACTTCTTAGGACTATAATGTCCCAGAATTAGAGCTTTACTTTTTACTTTATTGTTGAAGAGGAAACCTTTATCTCCAGCGTTGAAAAAAGGTTTTAATAGCGGACTCCATCAAAAGAAGTTAGCCAGGAGAAAAATACTGATCTTTGTGACAGTCTTACCCAGGAGAAATTTCTACGTGTGAATTATTCTTCTTACAGCCATAACTGCTAACACATGAGAGTGATCTACAATCAACAACAACACTTTTTTATTATTGTTTACAAAACCAAGGAAAAAAGATAATAAAACAAAACTCATGGTGACTGGTCTCCCAGGGTAGGAATATGAGAGGTCATAGACAGTTTTAGTAGAAAACACTAACAATTTATTTGCCTAAGGAGGGCTTCAACTTTCTAAGTTCAGGAAAGTGCCTTTCTAGTGTGTGTCCTGCACCGCCACCATTTCTGGAACAGTTGTGGTATGGCCACCCCTGACAATTGCTTCCTGAAATGTCACCTGTTATGCACCAAAAAATGCTGTTTCTTACCATTTGAGAACATGTGAATCAGTTCCTACTTTAAGACATGAATTTTATTGGAGAAGCTCTGCATCTCCTTAGCACTGAAGCTAGATGCTTGAGGTTATATCTTATTGCTTGTTCACTCAACAGTTTAAGGCCCTTTTTTTTTTTTTTTTTCCTGCAAGACAATTCATACAAATGCTTTTTATATAAGGCAAATGCAGATACCCCTTCTTATGCATACCTGTGTGGCCAAGCCACATGCACCGAATTAGCGATCAGTGATTAATCTGGGGAAAACTGTCTGCAGTATTTCCTAGGTAAACTCATTTCACCAAATACATAAAGAAAGAAGAGTTATCTTTGGAGTATTCCTAGTGCCAGCCTCTTCCACTGAAGGGGTAACAACACATCTTCATCTATGTTTAACTATAGATGAAGTCTTTCAGGTCTAACTTGCAAGTATCAAAAGCTACAGCACAATTAGTGCTTAACTCTGTAACTGCTGTTAGAGCACTTTGTGGTCACACTACTCTGCCTTCTTTCCTGGCCACTCCTGTGCCCTTCTGCTCCTTATTTTCATGCACCTGTCTCCCCATTAACACCTCGTTAAGGCACACACCTGTTGTGGTTTTACTTAAACCCACTGCACTTACAGCCGTTAACCCTGTATATTTCATTATAAGGCACTCAGCACAATAGCAGCACTGAGTAAGGCTCATTAATGAGTTATGCAGCTAACAAAAATTGGGTTTGTATGGGTGTCTCCTTTTGGTTCAATTTCTTCACACTCCCTATTTAATAATTGATTATGTATTAAATATGTTCCCCAGAAAAAAATACATGAGTGCACATGCATTAAATCCAGCTGAAACAGCACAGTTTTGAGACAAAACACTAATGGACAGAAATCCAATGCATATTTATAGATGGTAGAAGAAAACAGTGAAACCACAGCTCTAGGGCTGAAGAGACCTTACTTCTATTCCAAAGTTTATAAAACATTTGGAGCTTCACCAGCAAGTTGATTTATCTGCCTATGCTACTTCCGAAAAATGAAGTGTATGTGCTTAGGCCAGAATGTACATACACACTTCACCAAAAAAAAAAAGTGCAATAAAATGCAAAGTACAAATCTCTACAGTATCAACTGTGCTGAAACAAAGAAGAAGAAGGAATGTTCATTAATATTTGTAGCAAAAGAAAACTGGTGTGTGAACAGCTAGTATGATTAATACAAAGTTCAGAATCAAAATTGCCGTGGCAATTTCTCCATCAGTTTCACTGAATTTATTTTAAAATCTTCAATTATGGTGACTAGAGTAGGAAGATAAGCTAGATAGGCAAATATGGCAGGTGATTGCTCCATAACTCAAGTGCCAGTGTAATCAAGAAATACCACAATCCATTATTTGATCATAATTCCATGAATCTGCTACAGTGAAAATCTAAGCTCTGGAGCTTGTTTTGACCTAAAAGAAGCTCCAGAGCTTAGATTTTCATTGTGGTAGATTCAAAACCTGTGGAGGTCAAAACCTCATCTCCTTGTTAGACAGCTACATAAAACTATTGAATGTGCTACTTTATTAGTACAATAAGGGGGACCCTCAGCTGTATCCATACATTTCATCAATGGTTTGTTGCAAATTACATTAAGTGGCCGCAGATCAGCATTTCTTACTAAGCACCCTTACAGAAGGGTAATTTGCTGTGTAATTGCTTTTCATTGCTTCTTTATCATGGACTATTGCTTTCCTTGGTCAAATCTCTCACACTTGCACCACAGAAGACACAGAAGTTGCTTTTTCAAATTTCATACTGCTTATGTTGCTTAGTAATATGTGTCTGTGTATGTACATAAACTTACTGTGGGGGAAATTCAGAAGATCTCTATGCATTGCAGTTCTAACTGCAGTTCTTATTTTAGCAGCTTCAGATGAGCTTTAAGAGGAGGCCTATTTTACAGAGATCAGCTAAAAGAGGTTAAAATTCCTATAACATTTGCTTTTTGATCCACATAATGCCCATTTGTTCCACTGTATCTTGGTACCAGTTTTCCTGTTAGTATCTTATTCTCTCATGGAATTCTCTTTTTATTTACTTGACTCATGCCATTTTTGCTAGGGATCTGGGTATTTTTGCAGAATCAAAGTATATAGAAAAAACACCTTACTATATAGAAAAAGTAGTTGTTCCTGCACTTCTCTTTCCAGATGCTTACTTGAAATGGAGATGATAATCCTTGCAAATATTAAAAGTACTCACATAGAGTGTAAGGTGATCCACGTATAAACCAACCCATTAAATCTAGCTGTAGAGTTTACACATTTCTTCAGCAGGGAAGCCCACCAATGGGGTGTTTTTAATAGGCATTGAAAGCTAGACTTTATTAGTCACTGAGTAGAACTGACATTGGATTTGATTCAGTAAGGAGCACTAACTGCATAAACAGATGTCAACTGCTATTTGGTCTGGTGAGCATGGACTGGATAAATAAATGGAAAAGCTAACATGAAGCACAGAACCGAAGACAGGGATCTTCTACAAATGACAGTATATCAGGTCGATATCTCTCAGTGTGTACCTGGAAAGAAGAAAATGGAGGGTGGGCTTCTCTCTATAAAGGAGAAATAAAGCAGTAATACCATACTCATTAACTGTTTCTGAGAAACACATCATCCCTGATTCATATATCATCGTCAGTATTTACTGAGATTCATCAAAGAAAACTATGGAGATTACCACACTCATTAGCTACCAGGAGCATGCAGAAATAGAGTCCGCTGAAGACAATGGAAAGAGTTCTATTGAATTCTGTGGACTAAACATCCAGGCCTATTTAGGTAGGGCAACAGAGGCAGACTTTGTTCTGTTGGCAGCAACTCTTGTAGTCTGTTAGCTTCTAGTGGCAACTGCGTCTGTGTATGATTTCTCTGTTATGATCCCATGTTGATATTAGTATGTAAACATCTGTCTCCCTAACGCAACAAAAGTTATGCCCCATTCTGCTAAGCCCATTATAAATATATACTGAATGACAAAATCTTCCCCAAATTGCTCAGTCCTAGGCTTCTCTCTGAATGCTGATCCTTTCTTTTACTTCTCTGATAGCAGAGAGAAAGATATCACATACCAGGCAGTATTATCCCCTATGGAACATTTTGTTCTGTATGGTAGAAATCTAACTGTAACGCAGAACCAACAAAATGCCGAGTATTGGAAGCAGGGAAGGGAGGCTGCACATTATAGACTAGCTGCTTTTTATCTGTCATAGTTGCTGCAGTAGGCAGGCAATTAGAGTACAGTTTGGGGTACAGTTTCATATTATACCTAATCCAGTGTAGCTGTAAACTCTTGCTGAGAGCAGCAGCCCTGCTCTGCCCTCTCTCTCCATCTGCCCCAGCTGCAGGCTTTGCCCTTTCTCTTGCATTGGACTGAGCTGCACAGTCTCCTGACTGCACAGCAAATCTGTCCAAATCAGAGATTGAAATTGGTGAGGGGAGGGCAAGGGGAAAGGAAAAAAAAATCACCAAACTCCTGGTTGCATGACTTACGCTGCAGCCTCACAGTCATTTGACCTTATGCAAGACAAGTGGAAGCCTGTTGGCTGCGAGCAACCAGGAGAGTGGAATGGTGCAGACCTATTCCTTTCAGGAGCCACTCATAGCTACACCAGGTGAGGAAGAAGGTGAAACAGCATTCATTTATTTATGTTGCCAGAATGGCAGACTGGGCACAGCCCTCGCAGCCCTGAGAATGCATTACACAAACAGGCAGTTTAAATAAAGCTTTAAACCCACTCATGGCCCCAGCCATCGTACAAGGGGAACATAGTCACCGAGAATTGTAGTCTGTTATTTCACCTTTGCTCACTCTCTGAGTCTGCAAGACCCTGAGTCCTTTCAACTTCCATTGACATCAGCAGAAGCAAGTGACATGCATATTATTAAGACTTTAAAGCTTGCTCATACTATAAAATAATCTACTTGTAACCAAACATACTTGGCATTATTGGGAATTATGTGAATAAAACCCAAACCACCTGACAGTTTTTATACTGGTGAAATAGAGTCTCAGTTTAAAATGACATTTTAAAATTTATATCATTTAATAAAACAATAAATTACCATTTTTCTGCTTTTGTCATTATGAAGTTTAAAGGCAGTTTCATATGTGACACCTATTTGCATTTAACTCATGAATTTATTACAATGAGCATCACTTTAAATGAAAACATTCACATTTTCAAAGGAAAATAAATAGTTAATGGTTTCAGAACTATTATTGTTTTCCACACAATCCCATAAAAATTTCCCAATGAAAAAGCTAATAAACCAATGGCGAGACACTTACATATGCAAATATGTTTCCGTGAAAGAGTTAAAGTGCTTTATAATATAAATTTGCTTTCAGTGCCAATATAATTAGATTGTAACAAGCAAACCCCTGCAACATAACACAGTGAAAATTTGAAAATTTGATTCTGCCTGGCAAACAACCAAGTCCCTGCGTGTGCACAAACCTGACATTAATAAGCTACAAGAGATTACATGATTTAGAAAAGAAGCACTTGGTGTTACAAAATCAAATAATAGATCTCTAGGCTATAATTAGGAGAATTGGGATTCAACAATGAAGTCATAATAATGTAATTTAGCTGTAAGTAACAGAGCCATGGAGTCACATTAGGAGGTGTGATCACATCTTTCAGCAAAGCTCTGCTGTGTAGACTTATTGCTGTTCCGTTTAGTCTAGTACACAGCAACCTGTTGGCACAGAGCTCAGGCTGACAGCCTCTTGTTCTCTAGGGGCAGTATGGCAAAGTGCCACCCGTGCATTTTTATTTCAATCTTGTGACTTTTAAGTCAAAACAATAAAATTATATATACTGAGTGCAGAGTTGACTGTGAATATTTGTATAAATTACTGCACAGTGTGGGTTTAGGGGCCATTTAAGAACAAATATATTAAAAAAAGGCAAAATAAACTGCTGAAGCAGGGTGTTAGGTTTCTAGCAGGCTTGATGAACACATACTGTTTAGCTACTTTATTCATCTATTTTTGTCATTAGGGAATGGCTCCAGATCTGCAATTTACTGCAACTGTAGTCATGAGTCTCTTTTGCTCGATTCTTTTACACTAGTGTGAAACAGTGGTTTGCCTGCTCAGCCCAGAGTGCAGGTGTTGCACAGCCATTTGAAGTTGGTAAGAAATGGTAGTGGAGGATGCAGCTCACCAGAGCTGCAGGTACAGCTTGCTCTCCCTCACCCAGCCACAAAACACAGCCCTACAGCCCACCACGTGTGGAACGTGGCCACGATAGCTGGCCTGTTGGAGGGAGGCATCAGGAGAAATTCAGGCATGCAGCTTCTCACATTGGTGTTGACATACATCAAACTCAACTCTACAATTTTTGTGAAAGTTACCGTTATTTTAGCCATTACACAGCAATATGTCATACTAGCAGCCCCTCTCCTCCATCTGTGTATCACACAACTATGGCCCTTTCTTTGGCCTATTATTAATTTAAGGTTATTTCACAAATTTTGGCCACAACTCTTTGTCATTCACTTGTTGTAGCTAATAAAACAGGTACACCACATTAATTTGGTGAGTTCCTCCTTTTAGGTGCTGGTGTCTAGTTAGAAGTGAAATGCTACCTGTTTAGTCATTTATTAGGTGATTATTTTCTTCTCTCCCTGCACAGTTCATGGTGCTTATGTTATAATCTTGGGGACTGTCTCATAGAACCCCTTGTCCATCCTGTCTTCCACAGGCCTCCTAGAGGCAGCTGAGCTATAGGCAGCTCCCTGAGCTTCCTCCACAGCATGTGATGGGTAACTCCAGAAGCCCTGAGCACCAGTTACTGTGTCCAGACTTGAAATCCTATTTCCACTCACAAAAGACACATGCAATGATTTAGTTGGCTGTAAGGTTCTGAGGTGTTTAAATCAATACTTTTGGCTTTGAGGAGGGGTGTGGGTGCGTGTTTTCTTTTCTTTTAATTTTATAACCTACTAGATAAATGGAGGAAACAGGTATCAACTTTGCATCCAGACTGTCTGAAAATTCAAACGTCTTTGGATTAAAACTTTGGAACGAGTTGATCACTTCTTGTTATGGTTTCACAAGCTAGGGCCAGTGGTCCAACAGCATTCCCATCTTCCAGGGAAATCCAAAAGCTTCTGCTTCCACTCAATCTTTTGTATAACAAGGGCCACTAACTGCTGCTCCTGTTAGTTCCATTTTATTTTTATTTGCAGTTTCTTCCAATTACTGTTTATTTTATGAGTTCTTTATGGTTTTGTTATTTTTTGTTTTGAGGTCATTTTGATTTGTTTCAAACTGCCCTTTATTTTAATTTTCCTTCCCAAGCATGTTGATTTATGGTCATTTCTTCTATTTCTTTTATCCCTTAAATGATCTGTTTGTTTTATTTTCTTTATTTGCATAGCACTTACTTTTCATGACCTTTCTGTTGCTGCAGCTGCTGCTGCTTCTGGACTGCTGGTGTTTTTTTCCTACTTATCAACCTGGAAACAGAGATTGAAGGTAAACCAAATCCCTGTGAAAACAAGCACCTAAACACAACATCTTTTCTGATATTTATTTATTACTCTCCAGTGGCCTAAAGCTGTTGCGATTTCTCAAAGAGTAGAGTCTAAAATAGGTTCTTTCTTTTTAAAAAAAACTTACTATAGGAACTCTGTATGTACCTATCTAAAGATCACATCTGAGCAACTTTCTTTAGACTGGTTTAATACTTTGGCAGCTCTGTCAGGAGCAAAGACATTTGTAATGGAGGTAACATGAAGAAAATTCAAAATTTTAGATGTTTGTCTACAACTTTTATTAGAGTCCTCACTGCTAGTGTAAAATAGTGTATGGACATTTAAAAATGAATATACTTGCAGTCAGTGAAATGTCTCACAGAAAATGTCTACAGAACATTTATGCTTAATTATGGCTAATGAGTGTGTGCTACCTGACAGGTGTGTTTGCATATTGCATACACATGGGGTGTTTGTGTGTGCGCGCGCCTGCATATAGGCTATGTATATATATTTATTTTTATACACATTCACACATACATATTTATAGAAAAACTATACTTTTGTTATCTGGTATATCATTATCATATCTGCATTAGTTACCTAATATGAGGGTCTATATATAGGGCCTGTTTCTATTACATATTATGTTATTTAAATGAGGGTATTAACACTAGATGTGTTTATAATCTCTCTTTCGGACCTAGTTTACTTCTATTCTACAGAAGCTGATGCTACTTCAGAGTCTTCTTAATTAAATTATTGATATCAGAATTATTATCAAAATGGATTCTGTCATTCTCATTGGAAAAACTAACCTCCCTTCTTTTAAAGCTGTTATTACCATTCTTTTAACAACAGCAACAACAACAATCTCAACATTATATTATTTGATTTGGTTCCTCATTTTATTGTGGTGCGTCACAAATTGACATTTTGCCAGGAAAGCAGGAGTATGTATCAAATCACCATCTTTTTTTTGACTGCTAGGTGGTTTGCAATGACCTGTTGAATGAAGCCTGCATTAACAACATGCTTCTTGGATTCTTTCCCTTCCCCATTAAAAGTTTCTTATTGTGCCTTCTAACATTGGTGTTTGCGCCATTTTATGTGTTTATGTGTGTAATATAAAATATGTATATTTACACATACACGCCTATGAGTCAAAACTAGAACAGCCTCTGTCTCAGCTTGTTTGCACTTTAAGCACATTATAGGGCATGAAACTTGAATGTTGTTCGAAGAGAAATTGTGTGATTCGCCCAAGGGCAGAAGAAAGTCATGTGCAACAGGTTACATAATTTTACATAACTTTTGGTGAAAAAAGGAGTACGTCATGTCAATGCGGGAAATATTTTACAATATGTGTGGTATAAACTGAATGTTTTTCCTCCCTGCTTTCAGGCACATACTTCAGTGCTCTACTTCAGTACTGTGTATTGTTGTTTTCACCATAATCAATGCAATCTTTTTCTCAACTTCTCAAATATAATCCAGCCCCCACATCCCCCAAAAAAAGAACATTTTTTGTAGCCTTTCTAAGCTTTGCTGCTTTCTTCATTTCCAGGGTTGGCATGGGAAGAATTGCAGGGATTTGGAGACAGGTAATTTTAATGGCCTTGTTTTGTTCCATGTGGTCATCTCCTCGAGATAGTCTGGGTCAAACCAAAGTAATTTTTTGGAGGGGACTCTAGCTGACAGAGTGAGCCTCACTGCTGTCAGAGCTTCCTACCCATAGCTCATCTGAGATTACAGCCTCACTTCCCCAGCTAACAAGTCCTTGCCATTGGACTTGCAAAGATCCTAAGGAAGAAGGCAAAGGGATTATACCTGATGACAGCAAGGAGGAAAGGAATGTTGTCCCTGGTTGTGTGGATATGATGGCACATTTTTAAGCAGATATACAGCAAAGGAGCTCAGGCATCTGCCTCTTTCCTGGCTCCCTTTCCTCTCTGCTCACAGGAGAAAAGCTAGCAGTGATGGTGATGTGACTTCAGGGTATTCGGGAGGAGTTAGGATATAACAGTGAGTTCTGCCAGAGCTATTAATACTGCAGAAGTGTGGGGACCTCTTTTAGTGTCCTCTAACATATGCATGGAGTGAATCATATAGTTTAAAAAAAATAAAATCTTTTTTCTGTCTTTTGTATCATAAAAAAAACCTGAGTGAAATTTCATAACTCTCCTTCCCTGGAGAAAATAAGTGTGGGAGGAACTCGCCCCAGGTAGATGTTGGTTACAGACAATGGGAACAGTAAATGAACTCCTATACAGAACAGCATCTCTGGGTTTGATCTCTGATGTTAGCTTAAATAAACTGAACATTAGAGATATATAGGAAAATATGTTTCAAATTGCTTAAATATTATAGAATTGCAAGCTAAAATATGCTTCAGGAATATTCACAGCTGTAGTTGTGTTAGAATTCATAGCCTTGTTATCATTTGCCTTATTTCATGCTTGTCTGACACTGGTAGTTCAGCCTCTTATAGGACTTCAAGAGTTAAGAGGTCTGTATCTCTTGACTAGAATGATATTTAGAGCAGGACTTCATCACACTGTTAAGTTTGGTAGAATCATTTGTACTCCACTGCTTCTGTATGAGTCCTAATTGTTAAACAGTGTCTTTACTACTGATACTGGCTGATTTTACTGGTATTATAGGTAGCATTGCTGCATCTTTAATCCTACTCCAATTTCAGAGCTAGCTGTTTCATTCCAGTTCTGCTGCTTAGGCCTCTTTGAACCCTGAGCAGGATCCTGGCTAGATCTTACCAGTGCAGCAAACACTTCCAACTCTTGGTGCCCGGGGAAGGTGGAAGCTATACCCATGCATTACCAGCTACTCCTGCACAGGAAAAAGTCAAAAAGAGCCTGCAGATTGGAAGTGTAGAAACAGACTGGGTTGGGCACACAGGGGAAATAGGAAACAGGGTGAATCTTGCATTCATGTCTATGTAAAACTTCTGCTATCCTAAATTCTGTTCAGAAAACAGAAAAAAAATCAGGATGCAAGGAAGCAAGTAACACATCACATCACATTTAGAGTTTACAAGATCACTGGAGACTAAATAGTCATAACCTCTCCCTGCACTATCCTCCCTGTCTCTCCAGGTTCCATGCCTGGATTCCATTCCTGCCTCTTACCTGATTTTTTTACACTTTCTTTCTTCTCTGTTTCATTGTACTAAAGGGGATGTTGTTACTGAATATCACATGCCTAGCTTCTGGATGTTACTGTTTATATTACCTTTTTGTTCTTTATTGCCATCTTCCTGTAGAAAAGCACAATGTTCCTTTTGACTAGGATAATTTCCTTTTAATGTCCACATTCAATTTCTCATCTAATTTTGGCTGGGTTTCTGATGTCTCCTTATCTTTCAAGAGTTAAAGAGATGGTATACAGCTGAGTCTCACTAAATAATAGAAATATGAGTGTATACAAGGTAGGTTGTTTCCTTCATTCTTTGCCTGGGACTTGCTTATATGTGTGTTGATGGAGCAGTTTGAAGGCTTTTTTGGACATTGTCAGTCCCTGGTTTTGGAGCAAGCCAAGCAGAGCAATCCATCTTTTAAGAATATTAGTGTAATATGAAAGGGACATCTCAGTGGTAATTGTCCCATGGAACCATTGCCCCATGGAACCTTCCTTTTTGTCATTTGCATAGAGAAGAATTGTTTCTCAACCCTGTGCAAGTCTCAACAGCCTGCTGATGTACAGGTTTTGTATTTCCAGAAAAAAAATCTTCCCAGCCCCATTAAGTTAAAAAAATAAAAATTAATTACCTAAGTTAGGGAGCTTTTCCTATCCTGTCCCAGTAATATTAATGGCTAAACATGGGAGCTTTAATACAGTGAGAAGAGACTACTTGTCATCTCTTACCTAGCTCCATTTCATAGAATCATTACAGTAAGACAATCCCACAACATTAAAGAAAAAAAAGTTATGCAACTCTACGCCTTTTCAAGTTTTTGTTGGTCGTTTTTGGTTGGTTTGTTGGGGTTTTTTTACTACAAATACTCATTTTCTACACCCAAAGGTCTAGAATTCTTACAGTTTAATCATCATTATCCCATTTCCCTAACTTACCGTTCAGTTCTTGAGATTAGTTGTTTCAATTTTTTAAGTTGAAAGTCAAAAAAAGCAATGAATTCAAGTGGACTTTAAATAAAAGTAACCATGTCTCAGGAAGGGCAACCATACTCTTAAGATACAAAAGTAGCAGTTTATTAGATACATATAATCCATTACAGAACTAAAGCTTTTGTCCACAAGACAGTATTTAAAAGAAATCCTAGCATGTTGGACTACAATTTTTTTTTTTTAATCTGGGTTTCAGTAAACTATTAACATGAGGTTGGACAATTTTAACAAAGACCCATGAAATTTCAGTTACTTTCAGTGGGAGGTTAATTTCAATAGTACTAGGATATCAGCATTGTTTACAATAGTATTTTAATCATTGACCTTGTGATCATCCCACTAGTGCAGCCTACTGATTCTCTCATTAAGAAATGAGGGCAAAGCCTGCACATTTTGGAAAGAGGAGTAACACAAGTTCGGGAATGGTTCTCCTCCAGTTCCTCTCCTGCCTTCTAGAAATCCCCGTAGTTTGGTACCAGCTGCTTTTTCTACTTTGTTCGGCCACACCCGTGCACTCACTCTCACAGATTGTGTACAGCAATTACTATTCTTACAGTGCCCAGAAGTGTGCCACGCCTTTCACTAAATAGATAATATGGAGGCTGGTGCATACACGTAGCTCAGATTCCAATCCTAAAATCCTCATCCCAATCTCCCTAAAAATAAGATGAAAGACTTCTTTTGACAGCACCAATGTAGATCAGGCCTAATTACCTAACTGATCAACTCATGATCTTTTATACCTCTGTCAGGCTGGGTACTTAACAAGGATAAACACACCTACTGCAACACAATTACGCATTCCAAACTAGAGCTCCTAAACTGAGAGTATGTGGAAAAAGACCTTTTGCTCAGACTGTGTTCACTGCTCTGCTTTGCTTT
>JAOXJM010000041.1:53795592-53818201 GCA_026413425.1 Tringa solitaria | reverse complement strand
AGATTAGACAAAAAAAGGCAGCACTGAAGATCATGCAGAGAGACTTCAGAAAAATAAGCATTTGTGGTTTTTAGATTAAATGGCTTAATTTACAAGAATGATTATAAATAAGGAATAGCAGTAATGCTTTTTTCTTCCACTACCTCAGGAACTTCTAAGCATTCTATTAGATGTGGGTGTTTTGCAAGAATGTTTTTTTATTTATTTTGCCACACTGTGTGGGTGATGGTTGTACTTGTCTGCTGAAATAGGACAAGGCATGATTGTTACTGCAGACCAGCTGATTTGGGGTCTGGTTGTTGAGCAGCTGCTGTTTAATCAGAGCCCAGGAGCCTTTATAAATATGCTATAGACATCTGCATTCAGTAATAGATGTTCAGTTGTCTTTATTCGAATTACTCTGGTGACAGTGCAGGCTTTTGACATCAGTGATGTCTGCAATGACAATATTTTGAGAAAGTTTCAAAAGTTGATAAAATCTTCTGAGTAAGAAGTAACATAAGTAATCTTTTTTGCAAGGTGTAAAAGTCTTTTATGCTTCAATAGAAACAACTTGAACTCATATTACTGCCTCTCTTCCTCTACTTTTGTCTTTGTTCTTGTTTTAGAAAGGGTTTGAATTATATTTGTGGTTGCAAGTTGTTTCTTTAATGAAAAATAAGAAAGCAATGAAAGATCATGTTTTCCAGAGTTGACTAGGGTCTTTTTTTTGTAAAGAACTTTAAAATACTGATGTAGTTTGCCTTTAGTATGAATTATTCCCTCATAAATATGTTAAACAATACATACATTCCCTGAATAAGAAAGCTAGAAGTCAAACTTGCAAAATTCAACCTGATATCAACCTATTGTGCAATCTGAGCAGAACTTTACTGTCATGTCTGCATTGTCTAATGGTGGTGGTCTTAACATTCTTCAAGATCCACAGAAGCAAGCTATCAAGGCACAGGTTTGCAAAGCTATTTAGAAGCCTACCACATCAGACAAATACCCAGAATCACAAGGGCACCTTCCTTATCATCCAGTGAGGCACACGTTCCAGTGTGTTTATATAAACCAAGTTAGGTTTCAGTAAAAAGGACTTTCAGTGCTGAGTATTGTAACCTCTAGCTCTTAGTTACCTTCTTAACGAAAGAAACAGAGACCTAAGGGAGGTTCCTTAGGGCTTAGTCTTGTGAGGCGTTACTTACTTTTTTAAAGCACATGTTTAGGAACTTTATTGGACAACAATCTGATAGTGCAAACCCTACTTGGCTCTAGGATGATCAGACAACTAAACAGGTATTTAGGAGAGTTTTGAAGCTGAAACAGTAAATTACATACACTTTCTTTTTTTTGTTGTTTTTGTGTTGAGCTAGCCCTTAATGTCCTTAAAGTCAGTTCCATAGAACATTAAAATATATCTGAAAAAAAAGTCAGTATTTAGACAACTCCAAAAGGCTGGTAAGACAAAATAAGAAAGGTCAAAAGCATACAGAGGAAGTCTATGGTGTATCAGTCTCTGCTGTATCAATATAACAGACTAAATTTGACTTGCCAAAGTTAGAGGCTACAGCAGGACAAGACGGTCATACAGCCTCCTTAGCCTCTTTGCTGAAACACTGGATAATTAAAATTTTAAAATGCATTCTTTAAAGCAAATCACTAGATTAAACAATTCTGGATGACTCTAACCACACTGATCATATTTTTTTTATGTATAGGTACATAAAAGACATAGGTTTCTTTCATTCCTTTAAATTTTTATCATGTTCACGAGAAAATAATTATAGAAGTAAAAGCATGGAGCAAATTTCCTACTAGTATGTGCAACTTGAAGACTTGTACGTCATTTGGTGGTGATTTCAAGTGTCTCCGTCTGTACTGAAACCCATGTGGAAGGGTCATTGGACCCTAGTCAGATGCAAGACTTTAAATAACTTTAAATAAAGTCAGTTGGAAATGAGTGTCCAATCCTGTAAGAGTCTAAACAGTCTCCAGAGTAAAATAATAAATAAATCCACAAGGGTTACATTTAACATTGTGAGAAACATTTGTCATAAAACTCATCTGGTTTCAAGCCCTTTTCTGCAAAACACAAGACTTGAATCTGAGACAAGATTCAGTGAGCTGGTGTTGATGGATGGCTTTGATACATAATATGTGAAGCACATGGTTATACTTTTTTCCTCTCATAACCAACTACAGTTTTAATAGTGAGGGACTACCTGGAGTGGCTTTATCTTGTTAAAAATTTATAAAAAAAAGACATAACGTAACCTCAGTGCCCACTGGGACTCCACAAAGCTATCATGGTACAAATGTATAAAAATGCAGAGTCATCCTAGAAAACTTCTTTTGAGTATTGTGTTTATTCAAACCTGAAAAACTCAACAGAAATCAATGGCTCAGGATAAACACTAGAAAAATATAGACTAAATTTGCATGTTATACTTGATTTAGCACAGGTTGGTTGTTCAGGGGAGTGGTACTCTAAGTTGAAGATTATATGGATGCTCTCTACTAATTCTTTGTGGAAATCCTTGGGTTTTATTCTATATTTTTAATAGTCCTGCCCAAAATAGTGAGATGACTCATGTTTTTAAATGCTATTCTCAGTATTAAATACGTGCGGAACGGGACCGCTGTCTTGATTCTTTGAAGGCTTCATTTACTACACCTCCAGTTCACTTCAGCTACCTCGACAATACCAATGATTCTGCTGACTGACGAGACAATCTTCAGTTGCACATGACTTGCAGGTTTCTGAGCCAGTGGGTAGCTCTAAAAAGTGTCCTAGAAATGTTGAAGTTTCATCCTGGCAAAATGCAGTACTTTTTTTTCCTGTTAGTTCTTATACATTTAAGTCATTAGGGAACTCTGAATGCATCAATTTGTTGCCTCAGTAGCATGAGGTAGTTGCTAAATTTATTTGGTTTATACTTGGTGATTAAGGGAGACTGATTCTCTTTTCCTGCCCTTTGAGGGAGCTCATGGTGTTATGGGGGGCATGTCAGCAATAATTAAGAAATATCCTGGTACAAATCCCCAAAGATACATATTTTTATAAATAATTCCCCATGGAAAAACTTTAAAAATGATGCACTTGTTCTGAAAATGCTTCAGGCCTTCTCTAAATAGATTATATTGCTGGTTTTTTTAAGAGTGCATGACTTGAGGTGCACATTTTGCTTGTAACTCATAAAATCCCAGCATAGTTGTGTGAGGGGAAACACAGAATAACATGCAGTGAGCTTCAGTGCCTCACAAAGGATTTATCGTTCAGACAATAACACAGCTTCTTGTTTTATTCAATTGTAATACAATAAGCATAGCAGTTTCTTAGACCACAACCAGAAATGTATTTTGTTGGCTTCACACTTAATACTTCTTTACAATTTTCTCATGCAGGCTTTCCTCCCCTTTAGATTCCATGGATCAAATTTCTTTTTCTCTTTAGAGGTTAGGCTTTTAGTGTATAGCATATTTCAAAATGGTTTTATACTGCACATCGCCTTAAGCCTTTTAGAGGGGGCTTTACATTTCGATTTTCCTAGCAACTGCATGGAATAATCATACTGCTTAGCAGGATATCAGCTACAGATGCAGTCCTTATAGCAATAACCTGTGCGTCTGCTGAATTAAATATACTTCCACTTTTTGGTTGTAACAAGTTTTGCCTAATTTCAAACAACATCGGATATTAAACACACTGATTCAAACTTAAACAACCTACCTTGTTCCATCTTCTACTTAGAAGCCATGAAAGGAGAATGAGGAAGGGAAGTCAAATAGGGCACATATAAATTAAGGTGAAAACAGAACAGGAAAAATGAGAAAATGGTAAAGGTTAGAAGAGCAATCTTTGAATAAAGGCAACAACTCAGTAAACCTGTAAGTATGAATTGACACTTCCTTTTTGCCTGCCAGTCTTTGTTCTGCATGGTGCTAATTCCCGTAGTGTATATATGGACTTTCTTCAGATACAAAGTTGTTTGAAACCCTCAATACTTTAGGCCCCCAGTTTAGAAACTCAGACTCCAAGAAGTATCCCTGTTGTCCATCACTGTAGATGTGACCTACTTTTCATATGGTCCACTGCCTTGTTGAACAAATGCTACATGTTCCCAAAAGCAAGCTCCAACATGGAAGAGCTCACAGTACTGCCACTCTATATTACAGCCCAGTACTGCAGAGTAACCACATGCCTCTGTAGATGTTCTGGTGAAGATTTTTCAGTTAAGACTACTTTGAATACTGGCAATATGCTGTGTGGATTCCAAAGTAGTTTAGAAGTATCATTATAATTCATACTACCATTTTATCAGGTGAAGTAATAACTGTTAAGCGATTCATCCCATTATTACATAAGAAATCTATAGCTAAATTGGAATTTGGATTCCATGTTTTCCAAATAAGAAGCTATCATTCATCAAACCATATTTCTTACTTTAAAGGGCTATAATTAAAGTACTTCTAATCACATGTTAAAGCTCTATATTCTCTCTGCACATCACAGCAAGTACAATAAAATAATCCACACTAGTTATTTAAACAGCTATTTATGAAACTTATAATCCATGTTAAAGCAAATTGGGCAAGGCAGAGGGTGAAAGAAGCAGATTCAAGAACAAAACCTGTTGTCCTTCAGGCAATGAAGGTCAGGGCACATAATGGAATAGTCACACTGAACCTCCTAAGGGAGATGCATTTGACACACCACATTTTGGTGCTATTTTCTGGTCCGTCATGGAGTTGTACAAAGCACTGAGCATAGTTAAGAGGCTGCTTTTTGCTTAGCTTTCAAAAGGGAGATAAAATATGTAATCACAAGGATGATTATATTTTACATGCAGCGTCCTTCTGATTAATATTGGACTATCCACAAACAGCAAGAGCTTAAACAGCTGAGCAAGTCCAAGATCCAGGAGTCCCCTTTGCCGTCACCCCATAGAAACTAATTATATTTAAAAATATTCTTCTGCCCTCATGAGATACTGTGTGCTATTGGAAGATAACTAAATATAAGATCTGGAACAGTGCTATCACAGGGAAGTGACTGTGAAATATTAGAGATCAATACATACCAATAGCATGTCGAGGGCCATGAAAATGATCAGAGGGGTGGAACACCTCCCCTTTGAGGACAGGCTGAGGGAAATGGGGTTGTTCAGGCTGGAGAAGGCCCTGGGGACCTTATTGCAGCCTTCCAGTGCCTAAAGGAGGCCTACAGGGAAGATGAGGACAGACTTTTTAGCAGGGCCTGTGGCAACAGGACAAGGGGTAATGGCTTTAAAATAAAAGAGGGCAGATTTAGAGTAGATACTAGGGATAAATTTTTTACAATAAGGGTGGTAAAACAGTGGACCAGGTTTCCCAGAGAGGTGGTAGATGCTCCATCCCTACAAACATTCGAGGTCAGGTTAGATGGGACTCAGCAACTTGATCTAGTTGGAGATGTTCATGCTCATTGCAGGGGAGGTTGGACTAGATGACCTTGGTCCCTTCCAACCCAAATTTGCTATGAATCTATCATATACACGTACCAAAAAGTGCGTAGCATTCCAATCCTCTTGTTCTCTTTCTTCCGTGTGAATAAAGCAAGGATTAGGCATAAGAGAAATTGTTCTTTAGAAAGCAGCTGATGCTTTATTGAAAGGCATGGACTTCTATAGGACAAAAAGTCCTTATAAGTCACTTTAGAATGATTTTGCTGCACAGGTTTAGGAGAAGGGAACATTTTCCTCCCAAAGGCACAGCAGTAGCGTAGTGTTGTAGATGCAGCAGCACCCCTGACTGCTATACCCTTTCTTCTATGAACATCCATGTCTCTCATCTCACATAGTCATTGACTGCTTTAATCCATCTTCTCTCTGATCACAAATCCTTTCTTAAATGTCCAACGCAGGGTAAACTATACCAGGCAGCACACTGGTGTCCAGGAGGAGGAACTTGCATCACAGATTTCCAGGGCCTTGCCTTTACATGCCCTACCTTCCTCACACTGGTTTTTTGGTTGGTTGGTTGGGTTTTTTTTCCATTTTCAGGGCCTTCCTTTAATTTGAACAAATATTTCTCAAGTTATGTCCATTCTGTCTTCCTCTCATCTGCACCTTCTTGCATGGGTACAGATTTTCTTGTTCTGCAAAACCCTTTAAAAAGTCAAAGCAAAGCAGCTTTAGCAATCTTCATAAGAACAGGGATTCAAGACTCTGGCTCAAGTTTTCTCTCCTTTTGATCTTCCCTCAATCTTCTATTCTCACTTCCAAGCATCACTACAGTTATGATTCAGTAAAACTCAAATTAAGCTGATGATGTAGAAAGTTCTGGACTGGAATGTTAGCATGTGCTTAAAGTTGAGCATAAGTATGAGCATCCAACTGAATAGTCATGACTTATGACGAGTGCTCAGAAATTGATAGTAATCAGAATAGGATGCCAAGCAATCAGGGGCTTATGTAGCCTGCTGAAATGCTCATATTATGTGTCAGCAGTTGTCTTCTGCACCTTATATCAAAAGTGACCCCTTTCCTAGATAATATAACAAAGCCAGTACACAGAATATGATGATAGAAGCCCTTTGGTGACAGTAATTATTATAATTATTTTTTAAAAAATACCAAAAGTATCTCATTTTTCCAAGAAAAAAAATTTGTAATGATAAATCTCTGACAATAAAAAAGCACATTTTAAATTAAAAAAGCAACATTAAGATTCAAAAAAGGTTATTATAAACTTAGAACTGTGTTCTAAACCTTGACCTGGAGTCTTAGATTTTGTTTTTAATTTTCTCAAGTCTAGATTGTTTTTTTCAGTTCATGAAGGAACTGAGACACAAAAATGGCACGGCATTTTTAGCTAGTAACTCATACATTTAGATTTCTGGGTTTAGGTTTTGGAAAAAATGCACCTAGTTGTTTTCCTATTACAATACTGCTGGTTTTGTTCACTGGTCCATGTTTTTCTTGGAATGTGGTAATGTGGAATGTTTTAAATTAGGGGTTTTACTTTTTACTATCCAATGTCTACTAAATAAGTCCATCGTCTAATTCTAAAATTGTGAAGCAGCAAACATACAGTTGTAGCCAGCAATACATATATTTTTACTCCAGAGAAATGCTCTTCTGTTCTAAATTTACAGCAGAAAGTTTCAGAGACAAAAAGAAGGCTCTTTGCCAAACCTAGCTTTGCTTCTTTATAATAATACTTTAGGTCTCTTCAAATATCCTAACTGAACATTGTAAACTGCTGAGAAGTTTCCATTAAGGCTATAATCAATAATAACAGTTGCTAAACTTCAGCTGACATAACATCAGAATCTTTTGCATACAATTGTTTCAAAAGAAACTATGGAAAAAATGAAGGTATTAGATTGGATGCAAATATTAATCAAAGTCATATTTTATACCCTAATTGCAAACAGTGTTTGAAATATGAGCCATGTATTAAAAAGATACAGGATATAATCCCTGCTACTGCAATCCACTGCATACTTTGCCACCCACCACAACAGTCACTATTGTCTGTTGAATACACGTGCTATTTGGAGTATGTACTGATGGGTGCATTAGCAGTGTTGAGACCCTCAAGAGGTTTGGATTTGGCTTTGGTTTGAATAAGAAATTTAAAAATGAAATTATAATCTGATACTTTTTTGAGGCTCTAGCAAGTTACCCATACAATTCCTTCTCTTAACATCAGAGCAGTTGACCTTGTGATTGAAACACTGGGCTGGGCTCAGTTCCAAGGTCTGTTCCACACTTAATCTGTTGAGAGATTTCTAGTCCTAAAATTTGAGCTAAAAGCACAGTGTTTCATTATCCCCTTTTGTGTTATTCTCTGTTTATTCTTGTCTATTTGTGCAGAAACTGTCTCTTACTATATGTAAAAACAGTGTACAAAATTATGGACTCTCAGTTGGATCTCTAGGGATCATTAGATTATTAGCCATGCCTAATCTTATTTTCTTTTCAGAATGAAAAAAACCCAAACTTCCCCCTTCTTTGTCTGTTAATTTTTACCAACAGTTTTGGAGTCCACAGCTTGATGCTGTCTTTCCAGAAACAGAGAAAAGGAATTTTGAAGTTTCAGTTTTTGATTCCTCAGCAAGACATTTTGCCTAATGTAAGAAATTAATTTCACCTAATGCAGATTGAAACAGCACATTAAAACGCTTCCTAGATTGTCTTTCAAAAAACACTCAGCATGACACTCCCTGTCTGAAAACACATACCAAACAGGCCAATACTTGGAATTACAATGGACATCTCAGAACCACAAACTAAGATCGCTTTCGGTTTGATTTGAGTGCTCTTTGATTGACATTGATAGTGGTTTTGAAGAGGAATTGCTAAGTAAGAATCAGAATTGTATCATTTTAGAAACAGTTCATTTGGAGAACTGCCCCCCAAGCTTATGTGATAGCTGTGAAGGTACAGATATTTTCCTCCATATTTCATAAACTATTAGTCAAGAGGACCCTAATTTAATGAAGAAAAAGGAAATTGTTCCCCACCTAGCCTTTTAGAATACTGAACAGGGTATTGTCTTGAAGACCACAGACTTGCACATTGCATATTTCACTGAAGAAATATTCAAGCTATCCCCTCTCCTCCCATCCCCTCTCCTACTTCCCCCAGGCAAGAGTTTCTAATAGCTTTCTTGAAAGGCTCCAATAATTTTTGTCTGTAGCGCGGGTGTTGAGCAGGTGCATGTGAAGAACATGATAGTTCTCATCCAGGTGGCATTAGCTTAGGAATTGGTGCTGATGCACTATCAGGGTGATAACAAATAATGCCACCTGGATGATGGATAACAACTTGCATATTTTTGTTTTCATCTAATAAGGATCAATACTTGTACAGTCCAGCTGACAGGGTTGTGAACAAAACACTTAATTCTCATCTAGAGCTATGGTGTTTTATTTTATAGCACAAGATAAGATAGGTGGGAAGTTCTACCCCTTAAAATCCCATGCAAAAACTTTCACAAGAGAAGTTGGCATGTAAGAATTTCTCATTCGAAATTTTTATTCTCCAAGCACCTCTATGCCAAACCAATCATCTTTTCCTCCTCCCCCACTTCCAGCAATATTGTATTTGTAGATTTAGAAATATTTAGATTTAAGGTTTGGGGTTGGTTTTAGCATACAATAAGGCCACAGTCAGGAATAACAGAATCCTGGTGGTTTATAACTTCTGTGACTAACATCAGCCTGCTGAGTCTTTTACTAGGACTAGTTTTACCTTGAACTGCTCTTGGACTGGCTTTGTACTAGAAAGACATATACTCACTACAAGGGTTCATATATGGAACTTGGAAAATCAAATGAGCAGGTTAAGATAGTACTAGTATTCTGTTCTTCCATGTGTTTATACTTCATCTTCTATACTTCTAGTCAGCTTGTATAATAAGGAACAGCTGCGGAACAGGAGGATCTATAAATAAAAACAGAAACAACAATATGTCACATTTTGATAGTATTAGCTAGTATTTTCATGTGTGTTCACACTGGAGATTGTGCCAAACTATTCAGTTGTATGAACGTTCAGGCTTCCAAATACTTTGGAAAAAAAATGAGTTTCAGTTACTATTCACCCACGTGCTCTTTTATGAAGCAAGATTTTCATTACACTAACCAGATGCCACTAACTGAAGAAAATACAATAAACTGAAATAAAACCTGAAAACAACAATTGGAGTTTTATTCTTAATAACATTGACGGCAGATTATGTTTTTCCTTCCACAAAATGAGTTATTCTTTTTCTTTTATAAGTCTGTTCCCAGAAGGGCACTGGAACAGGTATTTACATTCAATACTATGTTTCCTTAGACCACTTTCAGATATGCGCATTTCTGAATTTCAGAAATGCCTGGGATGTCACTTGCAAATATGATGGGAAGGATTTTTTAAAGAACAATGTGAAACTAACAAACACATGCATTCAGACTTACAGCTCCCATTCATATAATTTATTGTTTTATCAAAAAATGTGTCTCTCAGAGACATCAGTATTTATTTACAGAGCAGTGATGCATGAGAATTTTTTTTAACCAAGCACTTAGTGTTCACTTCCTATGATAGCACTAGAACAGTGTTGTATAGTATCCATATGGATAACTCAGTCCTGATGTGAGCTCTTTGGCTTCATCAGATTACATAAAAGGTGTATTTCCTTCTTTGGAAACAGACTTTAACATGAGTCTGTCTTTTAGTACACAACAGTCAAAGATGTTTCAGCTCTGTACTGAAACTCACGCAGGTAGGTTTCTGCACCTTAGCTGTAAAGTACTGCTCAATAAATATTTCCCTTACCAGTCGAAAATTAGATTTCAGTATCAGTAAAGTTGAAAATTAATTTCTGTTAATATGAATTACTTCATTCCAGTGTCAATCAAAAAGCAACTATATACATACCAAGGGGGAATCAGTGATAATACTGTGGAGGAAGGAAAGTATGTTAGAGATCTTTTCCTTGACAAATATACAATCTCAGCAATCTAAAATTGCACTTAGGTACACGTGGTTTTCCATGCTTCAAAGTAGCATAGTAGCTGAAAGTTACTCAATGCAGGTGAGATTTCAAATTTTGCCATCCAAGTTTTGATCTGTACACCACAAGGTAGCTACTGCTCAGAGAAGAAATGGCTTTTTACTATGCACTATACAACAAAGGAGCCAAAGAAACTAAAATGTAGATTTTGCTGCCCGTTGTTTTAGGATGTTTAGTTTGGGATGTAGAAAATATAACCAGGCTCCAGTTCTTCTTTACTTTGATAAATAATTACTTCTGCAAAACTGAATAGGTCTTATCTTGGCAGGTGAGTAAACAGGCTTCTCTCATTGCCTTTCTGAGAAAATATTCCAGTTGAAGTACCTAACTGCAGCTGAAATGCACTAGAGTTAGGAACTTCTGTTCAAGGGGCAGGACTAAAGACATGATCCTTCCTTGTTATTTTACATTAACTGGTCTTGCCAAGCTTGTCCACCTACCTCTCCTTATTCCTACAAGTGAGTGTCACTTTTTATGAATTTTACTCTTTGGTACCTTAATTCAGTCCCTGCATTACATAGAAAGCTTGGATCCTAAATGTGATATGAATTCTCCAAGCTGGCAAAGTACCTGCAAGGACTGTGTTACAATAGAAACAAAAGATACAATCCCAAGTTAAATTTGTGATTGTCTCTGTGATTAACTTATTAAAAGTATCATGTTTTAGATGTGTCAATTAGTGTTTACAATTTTACATGTCTTAAAGTAGAGCACAGACGTCCCAAATATTTGTGTTCTTTGTGCTAAACGCTACATAAGCATACAATGAAACATTTCTCACTTCAACAAATCATGTGTGCATGCAAGATTCTACTGCACACTTCATGGTTAAAAAACCCTACATATCTCCTTTTTTTTTTGCCAGTCATAGTGCTAAGACACTATATCGTCACCATAATTTTAAAAATTATTTCTTAAGTAGGAGTGCAGCTGATATTTCACTGGCTCCTTTTACAGATTTCGGTGGCAAGTATTCACACATATTATACATGTATTTAATTTTTTATGCTGTGATTTCAAGTCGAGGCTCAAGCCCCAAGGTGTCTTCATTAACTAAATGTATCAGTTTAATGCATACACACACACACACACACACACACACAAAACCTTACTAGCAACACTATCTCTGTGTGTGCTACTCCAGAATTTAAAAGGGGGAAGAAGGGTGGGCAGGGTAAGAGAGGAGTTAGGTTTTATCAGTAGATTTATTTTTAAAATTTAAGTGAAGAAATCAAAAGGAGGTTCTGTCAAAATGTACTCACTAGAGACAGAGGGTAAGCAAAAGAAGGGTTTAGACATCATAACGTTATATATCTTCAGGGATCATTTGGAGACCTAACCAACACTCAATGCGCCAAGGATGTTCTGATAGGAGCCTTACCTCTCAGGAGCCTTTGTGAGCTCCTGCTGTATAAAATAGCTGAATAATTGTTGAGACCTGCTAGCTGGCTGCCGGAGATCCTGAATACTTGCAGCTGGGCAAGTGAGGGAAGCCCTGGAACAAAGGATTGCTCAGGGAGTTTCCATCCACTCTTCTCTGGCAGTATATACTGTTACAGAGGTGGGATTTTTGATAGCCTGAGCTATTGCCTTCACTTATTGCAATGACCCCATGGTTTGCGCCCTTCTCTTAATTTGCCAATGTAGTAAAAAAAGTCTCAAGCCTTTGAATGCAGGCTGGTCTCCCTCACATGGTCCCTCTGTTTCCCACCTCACCCCCAAGGGATCTGCTTTCAAAGAATAAACCAATATGCGGTGACTAATTCATCGCTACACATTTTCTTTGCTGATGTCCTAAGAGTTTGGTTTCTTAAATTTCTCTAGCATAGTAGTATTTCTTGCAGGTCTTATGTCAGGTTGAGTTCTTCATAAGGTTTCTGTGCTAAGCTTCTGTCAAGACAGAGATCTTTGTGAAGTTACTGGTTCAGAATATCAAGCTGCTGTTCAAATGTGAAGACACAAGCCTCTCTAACACCACCAGCTGAGTAAGCCTTATTGAGCTGTCTAATGTTGGGAAAAGAAAATACTCTTCAGCAAGCTGCTCTCATGTTGAGTGGTGGCTGTGTGTGATGTCACATCCTTGGTACCTGGAATGATATGAAAGAATAGGCACTTCTGCAGTTAACAGTATGAAGAACACTACTTCAGCAAAGACTGAATTAAACCACAACCCTCTGGAATCTTACTTATTCAGCTCATAGCTAGCCTTTGTTCTTAGGGTTATTTCTGCATTTTAGCCACTGACAGGGCAATGTTCAACGCATGAACAGTTCTCGCAGTAGGATTCAAAGCTGAGCTCAGTCATCTCCTGCTTGCTTGTTACAACTCTGATACTCTGCATCCCTTTGGTGTTTGTTACAGAAAGAAAAGCGCAGAAAATCTCCAAACTGCCTTGCCAATCCCTTTGTGAAATGTGTGCTTCCTCTCCCTCCCTCCTCTTCACTTCAAGGACAGATCCCATTAGGAATTGCTGTGAAAAAAAAAGAACAAAACAAAAAAAGCAGCAAGGCTAGGGCCAGTTTAGAAAAAAGCCTCACTCTTCTCCAGCTTTTCAAAGACAGCCTGACATACGAAACTGGAAAGTCACTCTATCTTACTTGCATAGTTAACAACAGTTAACAAGAAGGTTGTCTTCACAACCAGATTTATAGGCATAACCATCCACTGAGATAGATACACCTTTACTCTCACTGAGGCTCTTCCACCAGGCAGAAAGCAATGTAAAGTTAAGAAAGCACCAAAGTCTTGATCTTGTTCCATATACATTTATTAGTATTATCGTTATTATTATTCATAGAAGCATAGAATAGCTGAGGTTCAAAGGCACCTCTGCAGATTCCTTAGTCCAACTCCCCTGCTCATAGTAGGGTCAGCTACAGCAGGCTGCCCAGGACCATGTCCAGTTGGGCTTTGAATTTCTCCAAGGGTAGAGACTCCATAATGTCCCCAGGCAACCTGTGCCAGTGTCTTACCACCCTCACAGTCAGAGCATTTTTTCCTTATATTTCATTAGAATTTCTTGTATTTCAGTGATGGTCCATATTTTGCCACGTTTGTTTTTCCCCCCAGTATTTTTTTTCTCTCTCATACCTTCTACCTCAATTTAAGTTCAGCTCTGACCCCCAAATCAGAAGCCATAAAGAAGAACTACAGTAAGGATTGCTTTATTCTAATATTGAACTAGGTATTCCTTAAGGGTATGAAGTCTATCCTTCTTTGTCAGGCTTCTCACTACAACTTTCTCTGCTTGTCTTCTAGCAGCATTTCCGTGACAGGAAATCACCAGCATAAAGCATAGCATTCTATGAGAAGGCCATGCTCTCATCACTAGTGCTCTCTCTGTGAACAGTTATCCCAGGCTTCCACTCCCCCTGCTAACCATCAAATAGCTGAGCTATTTAAAAATTAAAATAATTTTTTTAAGTCTCTGCTTAGCTGAGATCTTTTCCTGGCAAGTTCATAGCTGGAATCAATTTTTATAGCCACATTACCAAACAAACTAAAAATACAGGGCATAATAATGGAAAACCTGACACCACCTAAAGTATAATGGAGCAGGCGTGCTATTATAATAATTCTTTTGAGCCTACAGAAACTAAGCAACATTAATTATTAATCAAAAGCAAAGCACCCATTTTAAACATTTTTCAAGGAGATGTCCTCATTTAATTTCTTGCTACTATATATTATTTTATATCAATAACTGTCATTCAAAGCCAGCAACACTAAAACAGCTGCGAGGACACTGATCAGAAGTAATACCCACAACACACATGACATAAGGCCTAACAAAACATTGAACTAATTAGCTATGCAATCTTCTTGTCTTCCTCTGTTAGTGTCTCTTCCTACTCATGGCTTTGCCCACCCAAGCACTCCATATTCACATGAGCTGCTGTCTTTTATTTTGTACTGTGAATAGTTCAGAAAATGAGCACCCCTGTCACTACTATCTGGTTTAATCACTGCAGCAAAGAATATCTAAGAAATATATACTGGGGGAAAACCAGATTATATTTGTTTCAAACCCATAGATACGAAGGAAATTTCTTGAATGGTTATTTTATTCCATAGTGTTCTTATTTCTTATCCTTTCTTGTGAAACACAAAAAGTAGTTTCATCTTCTTTTGTTTCTTGAGAACTTTTTACCTAGGAGAGGTGGAGAAAATCAGTTTGAGAGGTAATTGTTTGGTTCTGAAGAAACATCTGGGAAGGAGAGGTGAAAACTGACTACTAATGGAATGAAAACTAGTCAATAAAATCTAATGTGGATTTTAAAATTATACACTGTCAAACAAAGGCTTTATAATGCAGACTTAAAATGCTCTTCAATAGTCTCATATCCATTATTTATCATCTTTTATTCTGATCTTGGTCATCAGTCGGAATGATGTGCTATTTTCTCACTACAACCTTAAGGTTGCTGTGAATTAATGGTATGCTTCTTTCAGTCCTCATTACAGTCTTTGACACAAGAATGAGTTTTCACAGAAGTGAATGCCAGGATATTCTGATTCTCATTGAATATTCTCATTAATACATTCTTAGGATAAAGACTACTGATAAAAAATAAGCTCAGATATTAATTATTTTCTTTCTCATGGCAATCTTGGGGATATAATGAGAATGGAATGATCACCCCCTTTTGGTTCTTAAAGTAAGAGGTTTTTTAAGAATAGAAAAATATTCAAAATTAATTTATTCTTGTAATTAAACTGTGATAAGACCAGAAGCTTAAAACACATCACATTAATTCATTTTTGTGCCAGTTTTAAGGGCCCAAACCTATAAGTGCCAATTAGAGTGAATAGAAGCAGAGGATACAGGTCAGTGGAAAATAGAACATCACAAGTTATTTTTTCAGAAAATTTTTGTGCTGACAGTAAATAGTAGAGTCCTAAGATGGCAAGAAGACATAATAACATTATAAAATATCTCTGTTTGCCTTTCTGTTCATTTCCAATTGACCTTCTGTATTGGTAGGTGTGCATGAGCACAGTTCTTTAGTTATCAATGTCTTTCACCTCTGTATGGATGGCATATAGACTTCAACTATACCTCATCAGATAAACATACTGTTTTTTAAAGACAGCTAAATCTATCATGATTATTTTAAGCCTTATTACAGAGTAAAATCTACAGAGTTTTCATGATATATTATCCTTGAGAGAACAAATACTGGACAAAGGGCAAATATTATCATATATGGGAAACGCATTAAGGAAATCTAGGCTGCTTAAATTGTTCAGAAGAGCACAAGGCCCTGAACTCTCAACAGCTTCTTCTACAGGCCCTTTCTTCTAGAAAGTTCTTTTAAGAAAAGAGAAGGTGGGAAGACAAATTCTGACTTCTCTTGTATCTCCAAGCCCCACACGCGTTTCAGAAGGAGGCAGATGAGAGATTCTGACTACTGAGGTCATTAGTGATTTACAGATAATGCTGTCATTTATATTGGGACAGGAGAAGAGTGTGAAGAGTCCTAGCAAGACATGTCATTTACTTCCAAACCTTTGTTTTAAATGAAGTTTTATGTCAACCCTTTTTAAAGAGCGTCTTCAGTTTTTCCCCCAGCTTTTGTGGTTTTGGTATTATAGCATAGGCATATTTTGATTTAAAGCAGAAAGAATATATGGCTAATTTCAAAATAATTTCAGTAAATTGGAAGTATTCCATTCTAGATAGGAAATGATGAACTATTACAAAGTGATAGATACTTGATGTCATAATGTGGCAATGCACCAGGTGGAAGCAATACATTGCCCATGTGCTCATGCCATTCTCAGCCAATTCCAGCTTAGTCTTTCACAGATCCAACTCACCTTCCACGTGCAAAACTCAAGGGCATACCTGTGGTTAGGTCACTCAGGGATCCTTAGACAAAGACAAGGAGTTATTTCCCTGCAGTTACAAGAGCTAAGTATTCATTGACTGCTGTATGTTTGTGCCGAGCCATCCAACAGTTATTCCTAAAAACATAGAAGAGAAATAACAAAGAGATTTCTCTGAAAATGTCTGTATTAATTTGGTAATTTTCACTCTTGTTGAAATTAATGTGACTGTATGATCACAGCATTCCTTACAGCCCTGTTTCTGAATAGCACAGTGCCTTTGAAAAATAATCTAGTTCCTAAGCATTATACATAAAGTGTTTCTGATGAGAACAACAACAAAAAAATATTCCATAGACTCCACTCAAGTTGAAGAGCAATACCAATGCACTAAGAATTCTTTTTCTATCTGTATTCAACAATGTCACATCATAGAATAACAGATATGCGGGAAAGCCATCTGCAGGCTTCAAACCGAACTTGGTGTCTCTAAGCCAAGCACCTTTTTTAAATGTTATTTATTTTGTAAAATTGTTAGTCATCCAGAAAGGTATCTGTTGGACAAGAACCTACCTATTTACTGCAGGGTCTCTAAAGACTCCCTGCACAAAGAGAAAATCATAAAAATATACCAAATTCTGGAGGACGTTGAACCAACAAAAGGAATGAGCAAGACCTTGCAAAGATGTTACAGTATTTGTTTCTTAAGTAAAGTAGTTTTAAAAGCCCTAAGCCTAAAGAATCTCCAGTGTAAGAACAGAGGAAATAATGCCAGCTCATGTTTCATTTGAAATATAGTAAAAAATTTGACATTTTTCTCAGTCACAGCACCCAACTGGGCACTAGCAATAAGTAAGAGGTGCTTAAGCAGAGAGCAACGGAAATCATAGAATCATAGAATGGTTAGAGTTGGAAGGGACCTTAAAGATCATTGAGTTCCAACCCCCCTGCCATGGGGGTGGACCATGTCTGTGGACCGTCTGCTGATAGTGTTTCTATTGAAAAATGACAGACAGAGTAGTAATCAGGAGAGGCTGAAACCTAACACAGAATTATCTGGACATTGGTGCATATATAATACAGCTCTATATCCAACTAGAGGAATTAGCCACAGCTGCCCTAGCAGCCTGAGATCTGTAGATGAAAAGTGCTATAATCTGATCTAGATTTCATTAAGGAAACTGAATAGGAATCAGGAGAGATGCATACAGTTCTTTGGTAGGTCATGTGGGCTGTCATCTCATTCAGCTAAACTCATCTTGAACAGTAAGTACAATTAAATTTGTGTTTAAATATTGATTTGTACAGTGTAAATTAACTTTGATCTCAGGAAGCTTTGCACAATGAAGATAATAAAAGTATTTTTGCTTCCCTAGCTATTCAGGATGTAAATTCTAAAAAGACTTATTTTTTTCTTACCACTGCACACATTGTGTCTAATTTTATTTTGGCTTTGTTCATGTTCACTTGGTGGGATTTTCATGAATATTCTAGCAGGTTAGTCAAGGAACAGGAATGTTCACCTATTCATTGAATTTGGAGTTTGGTCCAAGTAACACTAGAAGCAATAGAAGCACTCATGGAACCATTATGCTTATATGCAATCCTGCATTCACAGAACTTTAGCAGCATCTTATTCACATTTAAAACTTAATTTTGAGATTTTTTTTTTTATCCAGTTAGGAAACAGAATTGTAACGTCTGACCATTTCTTTACTCAAAACAGCTTAAACATCACTTTATACCGGCTAGAAAATTGCAGCGCATAAACCACAGACCAAAAAATTTCCTTCCAAATAATTTCTAATTATGAAGAAAATCATACTTTGCAGCAAGAAGAGAGGTGGAGACTCATGGAATAAAGTACTGGTCATAGTCCCTTCTCCCAACTTTGTATCCAAGTCAGAAATTTCTCAAAACAGCATGTTGCATGAAATGAATTTATCTGTGCTATTACCTCATTGACTACCATTTGAATATTCTTCCATGGCATAACACGAAAGGTGAATTTAGTCTTATGTCTTCTCATGTATTCTATTCCTAGTCAAAATATCATGGGAAGGCATTAAGTAGAGTGCTTTCCTACAGTACTGTAGCACTGATGAGGGGAGGCCAAAAGAAGGGAAAACATGCCTTTGGGAGTTGGCAGAGAATTTACTGGGACAGGTAAAAGCTTAGAAGATTTTGCAAGAGTAGAATCCAAAGACTATGAGAAACTTTTTTTTTGTTTGTAAGTACTGTTTAAAATGAAAATTTCAGACTAGAAATTAAAATTTAAACAATGTAAGTGCCTCGGAGAACCAGGCTCTAAAGCAGTCCCTTAATGGGAATCCAGCACAGCCTTTATTTTTTAATGCGAAGACAGGAAAGGATTTGTCATTAAACTTTAAAAATAATCAAAATAAAAATCCTTTTTGTTTTTGTGTGCTGAGAGTGTTACTCTATTACTTTTTGTTACAAGTGAATGATTGTGTTTACTTAACAGGTGTCCACCAGTAAGGAGAACTTTCTTCTGTGTAACGGGCTGGATTAAAATTTAAGCTTGTCTTGGCTGTCCTGGAGTCTATATTTTTTCAATCAGTTATGCAGATCATCATGTCAGAAGTATCTGCTCTTTAACAATTGCATCTCAACCATTAGTATATGTGTAAGCTCTTAAGGACTTAGAACATTAAATAAGACATGGCATGTGAGGCAACTGTATTAAAATGATCTGGAAGACAAACACTTGCTGTCTTTCCTATTATTTGCTGTGAGAAGTACAACGAACAAACTTTAGCATCATACTGAATGCTTTTATGCTAGACAGTTACCCAATTCAGCACAGAACTTGAGAAAAAAAATACCGTCTTCCTGTTCTGCTAATTTTCTACTCTGCAGAAGGTTGTGCAAAGAAAGGAACACATTACCCGTTCTTTAGCCTCCCTCTTTTCACAGTCTCCCTCAGTAAGCTGGTTGTTGTAATAAGCAGAAAAATACAGAATATAAACAGGAGACTCTGCAGTTGAGGAAACGAGTACATTCATAAAGGACAAAGCAAAGCCAGCCTGCAGAACGAAAAATTGGTGCTTGGAGGCCCTAAAATTCCACATCAAGACTGCTAATACAGTAGAGTACCTCTTAAACTGAGCCTTTAGGCCTTATTAGTAACTCTATGTCAGTAACGAAAAGTAAATGAAAATAAACACACAAGCAATGCTCCTTGATCCCTGCAAGCTTTAATATATGCTGATGAACATCAGTATTTCCAACAACAAAATTATGCCCTTCCACTCATCACTGGTGGACCTTGTTCTCACAATATTGCTACTTATTTTGGTAATGAAAGTCGTTTGAAAGTTGAATCTAGAAGTGAATGTACTGTGGTGTACACAGTGCATAGTTCCCATAAATTTAGCACACAGGAATTTATTTCAGCAGCTACAGCTTTCAGTAGTTCATCAGTTTTGTTTTGCATGAATGTAATTTACCTTTCAGCCACCAAAGGCTTACAGTACAGGTCTTGTACGGAAACAAAACTAGTACTGTAACAGCATTCACATCATGCGCCTGAAGGGGGAGAAAACCCTCGTATTTATTCCAAAGTTTTCCAAGCAGTTAAACTCAAATGCAGATCTATATCTCTGCACATTTTTAGAGCAGTGTTAACATTCTGATTGCACAAGGCTAGTAAAATTAAAGTTTCAATAATGCAGCTGTAATTATTTCTATAATACAAGGATGCATTTTTTTTCCTCTTAAAAAAAGAAACCATGGGAAGAGGAAAGGCTATTGAAATGCTTTCATGTTGTATAGTCACAGGTCTAAGAGAAAGAGAAATGCTGTGGTCTGAAATGGAATAAATCACTGAGTTTCGGAAACAGTCTTATCCATTGGGAATAAGTGAAGGGGAAGACAAAAAGACACTTCAGACCTTGAAAGTGCAGAGATTTGCAATGTTGCTTGGATTTACCAGCTTTCAGAAAGAAGGACCTCATCTCATTAGCGGAATTTTTACCTTAGTAAAGCATAGAGAATTTAGCCAAGTTTCTGCTATGCATATTGGCTTCTTTTATAAAATATGGGCCAGCCTGGTTTTTGTTGAAGTCATTGGGATTTTTGGCACTGATTTCAAGATGAATAGCCAGTGGGTCCCATGGAAAGAAGATGAGGAAAAAGGCATACTACCTCTTACCCAAAGTATAGTTCAGATCAAATGCTGTGAGCTTCAGGGGTGCATTTCTTGATGCTCTCTTCATTCCTGTTCACAATAACCAAATTCTTCTATAGCCAATTTTACAACTATGTTTGTGTTTTAGAGAGGAAATCTAATACTAACCATAGAATCCTGTTGAGAATTCAGTAAATCAAGCAACTTTTAATGACATTTTACAAGCAAGAAAACTATTCAGGTAAATTGACAAGTCCAAATACGAATAGGAGACACCAACTAAGGTGTATGTTATGAATCATAGCCTACTACTCCTGCTGGGATTGAATCTCCAATCCAAAATGAATTCAAACCAGTTCACAGGGATTCTTAAAGTTTTGCTAAAAAGGGAAGCCAAAATGCTGACAGCTTTATTAGAGCGTGTAACTCAAAATAAGAACCAATGCATTTTAAGACTTCAAGGGTACCTCTCAATATGAATCTAATTCCCTTTAAGATACTCCCGAACTTCCTAAATAGTATTACATCTTGCTAAAATCTCATAGATGTTTATATTTTCATTAAAATGAGGTCTTTTGCCAGCTGGGCTAAAAGTTGCCTCTTCAATAATTATGCCAGCAATACATGCTGAGTTTCAACAGCTTTTTGTCATTTGGGATTGCTATAAGCCTTGGTACTAGAGTGTTCAGGAACTTCTAAGAATCTACGGAGTTTTGATAACTTTGTGTTGTTAGACCTTTATATACAACAAATACAGCTGAAACGTTACACTTCTCTGCTTCTCTTTCAGTGCCAGGTTCTTTCTATGAACATTGTGGAACTTTGCCTAAGAAATCTTCTACAATTGTAAAGAATGCATACACCAGAGATATTCAGAGATATCTCATGCAAATACATGTATGTATAAAAATATCTTTTGATCATTTACTGTGTCAACTATTTGGTAGAGCACTAAGAAGCATTTTTGTGACCATGCAAGGAGTGCAAAGTCAGTGCTATGTGGGACCCTTTTGAGCTAAATGCTTACTATACAGCCATATGCGTCTGACAGAATACAAATAATTTTTAAAAAAGGTTGCCCAGAGAGGCTGTTGAAGCCCCATCCCTGGGGGTGTTCAAGACCAGGCTTGGATGGGGCTTTGAGCGACCTGGTCTGGTGGGAGATGTCCCTGCCCATGGTAGGGCAGTTGGAACTTGATGATCTTTAAAGTCTCTTCCAACCCAAACCATTCTATAATTCTACTTTTTCAGTGAAGCCTCACAGCTTTCTTATAGAAGTGCAGCGTTGTGACTGCATGGTTTATTCTTCCTGAATTGAATAGACTTGAAGGTACGTTTCAGATTTCAAAACAGCAAAAGAATGCAAGCCATCATGAGTGAAAAGACTGGATTTTGCTTCTTACAAATTGCTTCAAATAAACTTTTGAGTTTCTTTCCTTGTTTCCTATGAAACATTTAAGGAAAATCCATGTGCTTCTTCTGCCTGAAATTCATTTGAAAAATATAAGAGAGTCTATCCGGCTTATTCCCATTTAGCATAAAAAACACAAGATCAAACAATTAGAATTGCATCTCAAATGCATGTGTTTTCTAAGTGAATTTGAATGTAACCTTGATTGTCTCATCCTTTATGTTTGAATTCTAGCTCTGTGTGAACAGTGCTTAGATCTGGGCATGAAATATTGCCAATTTCATCCTGCCTTTAGTGAAATTATCATGATCCTACCAATTTAAGAGTAAAATAAGGTGCATTATTTACTGTTTCCATACTTTGTGTTTTACTCATTCAGTCCGACACAACTATCAACAGAATTTTATGTTACCTCACACAAACTCAGTTCTTAAAGACTAAAGGATTTGTGCACTTATAGTAATTGCCTTAAAGGCATTTTTATTTCATGCTTATAAAAGATTACCTTGGCTTTGAAAACTTGATGTCACTATACAAGGTTATTTATTTACATTCCTACTTAAAATTAAATTATATTTGTGTATGCAAATGCACTATGGGGGAGGGTTTAAAAAACTGGCAAGTAAATCCTAGTGCACTCAGAGGTGGAAATTATTATCCATTTATCCATAATGATTAACAGTTAA
>JAOXJM010000041.1:53777211-53791457 GCA_026413425.1 Tringa solitaria | reverse complement strand
TCTCTATTTTCAAGTTGAACAAGTGAAGAATTATTTTAAATTCAGTTTCAGGTACCAAGACAACAGAATTGTGCTTTCTCTATTTTCAAGTTGAACAAGTGAAGAATTATTTTAAATTCAGTTTCAGGTACTTATTCCTGGACATAAAACTTCTTTAAACTTGTCAGAAAAACCAGGAACTAGCAAGATACTAGCTTGTATAGAGTATTTGTCAAATGCTTGTTTCTGATTTCTTTATGCAGGACACCAGAATGTACATGTACACAAATGAGCAGTCACTACAGCGACAGCCATTACATGATTCAAATTCTGTGTATTTCCCAAACATTTATATACAAAAAAGAATATCAATGAACTACTTATATAAAACAATGCAATGGAAGCCAAAGAATGACTACAAATTACATATTTTAAATGCAACAACAAAGCAAACAACTTTTGATGAAAAGTTATTTCTCACAAAAACTGCCATAATTTTTAAACAGCTTTGCTTGCTACTTACTGATAGCTCTTTCAGAAATTTGGCTAAATGTATTTATAATTAATTTAGATAAATTTCATCTTTTGTATTACATATTATATACATATAATTTATATCTCTACAATGTTTTCATATTCATCAACATATTTACCTTAATGATAGTACACATCCTGTTTGAATAAATTTAGGACTGACAAGACAGCAGAATGGAACTCTTCTCTCCTGGCCACTGCTGGAATGAATCTAGGACCACCGTTCACCCTGGAAACAAGGAGGACAGACAGAAAGTCCATTGGGTCATCTGTAAGGCCACATGACTGGGACACTAATCCCTACACAGTCACCTCAGTCGTGCCACTCCTGTAGTGTTTACTGCCTATGAGGTGCAGCATATTTAGCTCCTAGCTCTTCTTGCACTCAACATGCTGAGTCTCAAAACAGTGTATAGCACTGGACTATGAACTTGCAGCCTAAGAGATATTTAGAGCAGTTGCTCAAACAATTTCATAGAATCACAGAATGGTTAGAGATCCTCTTGTTCTAACCCCCCTGACATGGGCAGGGACACGTCCCACTAGACCAGGTTGTTCAAAGCCTCATCCAGCTTGGTCTTGAACCAACTTCCAAGGTCTCAGCACCCTCATAGTGAAACATTTCTTCCTGATACCTAATATAAATCTACCCTCTTCCAGTTTCAGGCTATTACCTCTCATCCTATCGCTACATGGCACTGTAAAAAGTTCTTCTCCAGCTTTCTTGTAAACCCCCCTCAGATACTGGAAGGCTGCTATAAGGTCTCCCCATAGCCTTCTCTTCTCCAGGGTAAACAATCCCAACTCTCTTAGCTTGTCTTTACAGGATAGATGCTCCAGTCCAGTCCATTGCCAGGTCATCTTGAGCTTTTCATCGACCAACACCCCCAAAGTCCTTTTCCTCAGGGCTGCTCTCAATCCATTCTCCACTCAACCTGTATTTGTTCTTGAAATTACTCCGTCCCATGTGCAGGACCGTGTAACCTGGCCTTGTTGAACTTTAAGAGTTTGGCATGGGCCCACCTCTCAAGTGTGTCAAGGTCCCTCTGGATGGCATTACTTCCCTCCAGCGTGCCAACTGCACCACAGAGCTTGGTTGGTATTGTCAGTAAATTTATTAAGGGTGCACTCATTCCCAACATCCATGTCACCAACAAAGACGTTAAATAGTACCAGTCCCAGTAGTGACTATTGAGGAATGTCACTGGTTTCCACCTGGACATCGAGCCATTGACTGCAACACTTTGAGTGCAGCCATCTAGTTTGTTCCTGATCTACTTCATAGTCCATCTCTCAAATCCATGTCTCTCCAATTTAGAGACAAGGATGTTGTGTGGGACAGTGTCAAGTGCTTTTCCAAAGTCCAGGTAGATTATGTCAGTTGCTCTTCACTTATCCACCAGTGCTTTAACGCTATTGGAGAAGGCCACCAAATTTGTCAGACATGATTTGCCCTTTGTGAAGCAATGTTGGCTGCCACTGATCACCTCCTTATTTATTATGTGCCTTAGCAGAGTTTCCAGGAGAACCTGCTCCATGATCTTGCTGGGCACAGAGGTAAGACTGACCAGCCTGTACTACCCCAGGTCTTCCTTTTTTCCCTTTTTAAATGTGGGGTTATGTTTCCCCTTTTCCAGTCAGCAGGAACTTCACCGGACTGCCATGACTTCTCAAATATGATGGATAGTGGCTTGGCAACTTCATCTGCCAGTTCCATCAGGACCTGCAAATGAATCTCATCAGTTTCCATGGACTTGTTCACCTTCAGGTTCCTCAGGTGGCCTCGAACCCGGTGTTCTCCTACAGTGGGCAGTTCCGCATTGTTCCAGTCCCTTCCTTTGGCTTCTGTGACTTGGGCAGTGTGACCAGAGCACTTGCAGGTGAAGACCAAGGCAAAAAATTCGAGTACCTGAGCCTTCTCCATGTCCCGGGTTACCATATCTCCTATTTCCTTCCCAAGTGGGAAGTCTTCCTTTTGTCACTGTCACACTTATAGAAGCTTTTCTTGTTGCCTCTGACATCCCTGGACAGATTTAACTCTATTTGGGCTTCAGCTTTTCTAACCTGATCCCCAGCTGCTTGGACAATTTCTCCATATTCCTCCTAGGCTACCCATCCCTTCTGCAGCCTTCCTTTTTCTCTTTGAGATTGTCCAGGAGCTCTTGTTCATCCATGCAGGCCTCCTGACATTCTTGACCAATCTCCTCTTTGTTGGAATGCATTGCTTCGGAGCTTGGAGGAGGCGATCCTTGAATATTCACCAGCTTTCTTGGGCCCCTTTTCCCTCCAGGGCTTTATCCCATGTTACTTTAGCAAGCAGATCCCTGAAGAGGCCAAAGTCTGTTCTCCCGAAGGCCAGGGGGGCAAGCTTACTGCGTGCCCTTCTTGACATCCTAAGGATCTTGAACTCCACCATTTAATGGTCCCTGCAGCCACGGGTGCCTTTGAGCCCCTCCTCATTGATGAGAATAAGGTCCAGCATGGCACCTCTTCTCATTGGCTCCTCTATCACTTGGAAAAGGAAGTTATGATCAACGCATCCCAGGAACCTCCTGGATTGTTTGTGCCCTGCTGTGTTGTCCCTCTAACAGCTATCGGGGTGATTGAATTCCTCCACGAGGACCAGAGCTTGTGAACACAAAGCTGCTCCTACCTGGCTATAGAGGGCCTCATCCACTCGATCTTCCTGGTTGGATGGCCTATAGCAGATCACCACTGTAATGTCTTCTCCCTTTAATCCTGACCCATAAACTCTTGGTCAGCTCCTCATCCATCCCCAGGTGAAGCTCCACACATTCCAGCTGGTCATTGACATAGAGGGCAACATCCCCTCCTCATCTCTCCTGCCTGTCCTTCCTGAAGAGTCTATATCCTTCCATTTCAACACTCCAGTCACAGGAGTCATATTTTGTCCTCATCTAGCAGATTGGTACACTTGAGATGCAAGGTTGCTGAAGGCATCAGTGAATCCATAGAGATTTAGACAGACATTCAGATTTATCAACAACGGAACAGTACAAATTAAAAAGCTATTGTTACTTAGAATTGCCACTTCAGCTTTTGACATTCTTTTCTACTTACATACATCCTTCTGGCAAATCAAACATATAAATAGCAACAGAAATAGCAACCTTTTAAAAAAAGTAATCTAGATGATCTCAAATATATTTGGTCTCTTTCTTCAGTAACACATACATTTAACAACTTTCTGAACATAATAATCAGAATTATTTATTCTAAATAACTGTGTTAAAAGAGTATTACTGGGGTAAATTTCGAGACCTCACAGCTATAAATAACAGTATGGAAGTTGCCTGCAGAATCTTTATTTAGCCTTCTTACTTAAAACTTCACTTGTCAATTTTCTACAAGATCATACATCAAAGAATACAAAAGATTACTGGTGCAGCAGAATTTTCTTTTCTCCTTGTTCAGTGTACTGCCTCTGGCCATACAGAGTACTGTCCAAGTTGTGTTTTGAAAAAAAGATATTAATTCCACTGTAGACTTCTGGTGATACTTATCATTACAGTATCTTACAGATACTTATCATTACATTAATACATCTCAATGAGTTAAAGGAATATTATCAGCTCTTAAAGATGAGAACTATAGCACAGAGATTAAAGGTATCCATCCTACTTCAGTTCTAAATCCGAGGTTCAAGGTACCTGATTTATACTATTTAGTGTTATATATCACTCAGATATTTCCAACTATGCATACTTCAGCAGATGAAAGCACCATATCTCAAGTTAGACCCCAAAAAAAGAAGACAGGCAAATAGTGACTCCTTAAAAGCACAGCTTGAACTCCACTCTGAAGACATTTCAGTGGCAAAGACAGCAAAAGATAGCAAGGAACCTAAAAGTGAGGGAAAGAACTAGAACAATCTGTACATCAGACGACTGGCACTTCTGAGAATAGGCTCTAGATTTCCTGAATCCTTGTCCGCTGCTGTTGTTAACATATGGCAAACAATGGGGGTTTGGGAGGGGTTATATTTGGATTCTTTAAAAGAAAAAAAAAAAAGGAAAAAAGCTCATATAGTTAATAAGATAGATGCTTGTAGAAAACAAGGAAATTTAATTCCTGCTTTAAGTGTATAAAGGGCTGCAATGGTATATCTTAGTCATAATCTCAGCCCATATAATATAACAAATAATTTTATCATTGCTAATACATATTAATGCATCATAGCAATAATAATAGCATACATATTAATGTAGAGTAACTATTGTTAAAATTTAGCTTTTAACAACATTATAAAAATATTGCAAAAACAGCTATCATGCATCAACATTTCAATGGCAACCACTGAAAAATAACTTTTGTATAAACTTATTCTGGAAATTCAGGAACCACAGATGATTGAGAAAGAACAATCCAAAACTGCCTACAGTGCAAGGGGTATGGAAGCTAAAGAGTTACATACATGCAAAAATCCAAATGAGTCAACAAATACTGTGAGAACGCCAAAAAATAGTTTAGTTGAACATGTGTGCTTGTGTTTATGCAAGCTTTTCAGAGAATGTTTTTCATAAAAGAGATGTAACAGTGTTCAACGCTCAGTCACTGTGTTTCTGGGGATATGTCTTGGCTGCACTATGATCAAGAGTTAAGACTGCTACTGAAGGAGGAAACAATTCTCTCCTGAGGCCGTTCTGATTTAAATCTCCTATTAGGGCAGAGAAGTTTGTTTTATGCTACTTTTTTTCCCTCCTTTTTTGCCATTGTTGGGCACACGTGGCATCCATCAATTTCTTGCTGCACATTTTGCATGCAAATACCAATAGACAGAAGCATAGTGTTGCAGCTGCAGGACAAATGCATGAAAAAATCAATTCTTAAAATCCAAACAATGCAGAAAGAGTATTAGAAAGAAGCTATAACAAATCATCAATGTAAACAACCATAAAATCCATGGTCATCAGATGAACATTTGGTAAGAAATGATAGCACATAAATTTGGCGATTTATATTATGATGGGCTGAAGAACAAGAAACAGGATTTTTTTAAGTACTACTGAATGTTCAGTGGGTTTCAGGTTGCTTTACCTCATTGGACTCATTCCATGTTATTATAATTGTAATAGTATAATATAGTTGTGTGGAATATATATAGTATAATAGTATATAGTATAATATAGTTGTGTAGAATTTCTCGGGAAGAAGGAATCTCTTTAATTTTATCCACTGCTTTTAACATCCACTTTTTTTTTCCTCCTTGAACAATTGCCCTTTAAAAGCATTCAGTATGAATTGATGCTCCTTCTCATTGTCTGTTCTTCAAAGCACATACTAAGTACTCCTAATGAAACTGCCACTGCTCACCCCCCTCAATACACAGTCAATAAGAATTTTGTTGAATTCATGAGATTTTGTTCAAATCCTTCACTGAATTCAGTAAAGGATTTAATTCTCTCTCATTAGAGGCATTCAGACCCCACAGGCTTTTTTTTTTCTTGATGATCTAGTTTCTATTTTTGTACAAACCTTCAGAGCTCAGGGAACAGGCAAGGTCAGCTCCCTAATGAATTCTGAGACCAATTTGCATACCTCTTGGACAACTATAGAATCATTCTTACTCAACTCTCAGGTATTCTTTAAAAGTATTTCTTTTTTAGATTGTAAGCATTAAACTAAGACAATGGGAAAAATCCTTTGTCCAGTGATCTTAACATAAATTTATACTAATAAAAAAATAAGAGATATGGTTTTATTCCTTTCTTTGTGACAGGGATACTTACACAGCTTGAAAAACTGCAAAGCAAAATTTACTCAGTTTACCTAATTGTTTACCCTAGTTCTTCAAATAACTTGTACCTAGAACACAAGTGAAAATGGCTTTTCTGGAAAGCACAGTTCAAGTACACTAGTTAGTCATTAAGAAGTATGCACATCAACATCTCTATACACAGCCTGTATCCAAGTGCTTTGTAAGTCAAGTCCTCCAGTGCTTAGCTCTGCATATGAAGTAATTGTGCAATTATCAAATTTCCCTTGTCTTGAATTTGAGAACCTTAGCCATAAAGATAGCTCATTATAGCCTGCTAAGTCACTTAAGACAAGCTGTTTTATACAGAGGGTAAATCAGTTTGTGATTTCATAGCTATTTAACTTCCAGAAGTGTCATATATGTAAGTGGGTGAGGCCACCCACATGGTCCAGTGTTGTGATCTGGTTACTCTGTTGGAAAAAGCAGTATAAAGTCATTTTTTTGGCTTCTGTCAGTGCATCCAGATGATTTCAATTTGTTAAGATTCCACTAGAGTGGTCAGCATTACTTTGACAAAGCTGTGCCAACAGGCAACTCTTTCTGCAGCGTTAAGAATTTCAGTACACACTGGGACCAAGCAGAGGTACAGAGCTATCTGCTTTACAATCCGTTACCCATATGGCTCCTTAAATTTGGGTCCATTAGGTAGCTCCTATATATAATAAGTGTTTACTACATGGCTTACACACAATAAATGCTTTACTGAGCTCAAGTTTCTACTGATGGAGTAAGGAGAGATTATGACAATAGCCGTACCTTAGGGAACCATTTATTGAGTTCATTTTTAGAACAGTTGAGGCTCCTGAAACTTGCAGTAAGACATTAGACTGAACTTGACCATTAGTAGTCAAATCAGTAAGTGACAAAAAATTTTACACTACAATTTTTATGCTTGTTTCTAAGTAACTTAAACTTCATATGTAAGACAGCAATACCACAGAGGTCATTCCCTTTTTCAACTTATGTTTGGCAACCCTACCAATAAGGATAAAAAGTCCTTCGGATCATATAAGATTATCTGTTGATTGCAAAAAAGTTTAAGTATTCAAAAGGTGCTCCTTGAATTTTCTGATGGAGTTTTATTATGCAGTATAAGACAGGAAATAGTCTTGGCACTTCTTATGTTCCTGGTGTTCAGCAAGTTAACCATCAGCACGAGTCCAACCTCATACTGGCAAGAATCTCATGTTCTCAGAATTTCCATCTACTAGTTTCTATTTCATTAGAGAGATGGTGTGTGGAGAACAAATGGGTTCTCTTTCTAGACATTCAGACTGTTGTATAGGTTGTTAAATCATCAGAGGAATTAAGTATTTTAAAAGTGCTTGGGACTAAAACTGCAGTGCATAACATACAAGAAACATTCCTTAGCTAAGTACTGTATGTACTTGGAAAAGCAAATACCATTGCTGATGCCACTGATTAACTCATTACCTGCCACAAAATTTCCAGTTTTGGAACCAGACCCTAAGTAGCAGTTTACTACATGAAATTGACAGCAAATGTCGCTCCTTTTACTTCCTCACCTTGTCCTTCTACCTCCACCAAACATGCAAAGATGACACAGAAAGTGAGATGTTTCTGCAACAAAGCGTAATACACAAATTGAGTGCCCGGACAGAAACAAAGATCATTTCATGACATTCAGTTTCCAGCAGTCAGGGAACAAACCCATCAACTAATAGCAACCCAACTAGTAGGCACACACATACTTTCCTGATTTTTACTAAATTTATGGGCTTCCTGAGCCAACTACGAGTTTTATGTTTACAGAACTGCTAAAGGCTTGGAACATTTTACAGACCTAACACTGAATTGATATTCTGCCCAAGTTAATAGAAGTCTGATGCATAATATAAATGGATTTTACTCCCCAGTAACAACTTGACCTATTTAACAATAGGAAGCCAGGATCATCTCAATGTCTTTGCATGTTTTGGAAGATGTACACACTAAGTAACTGAGATCACTATGAATTGACTGTTGTGAGCAGCAGCAGAAAGAACCAAGCAGATAGTTCTTCTCCTTCTGACTCAGCAAATACCAAGCTGAAGTCCAAACACAGTACTAACAGACAAAGCTATTATAGTAGTTCAGTCTTGTGAACAGTTAGAAAGTGAAGTGTATGGACTCTATAGCTTCTGTGACATATTCCCAAAATTAACTGGTGAAACCACCGGTTTCAGGTTCTGAAATTTTGCCACTTGTAGGAGATATGCAAAGAACAAAACACAAACCCACATCTTAAACAAATATGAGAAAATCATAGGCTACAATGTCAAAATACTCTCTTTCCACCACTGCAGAAAGCCACATAGAAGAAACTACGCTCCTACCCTATAAATCAAGACACAAAACCAGTATTATTCTTCATATATATGTAGAAACTAACAGATATGTGGATCAAATCATGCAAACACACAGTAAGTTCTTCTCAGAGCTGAGGCTATAACTAAGCACCTAACAACTGCAATACACTGCTAAATTCTCTATAACCTCAAGAGATCCATGAAAGGTCTTGAGTACCTCTGTGTTCACAAGAAGGCAAAAGTGTTCATCCTTTCTGAAGTCATTCAGCATTTATCTATGCTTATTTTATTAAAACCATTCAGTAAAAAATGTAAATTGGTAATCTGTTTATTTCAAATAGATTGACAAACTCAAGCCTATATTTCATGAGCAAGGAAAGATTTTCTTGCAAGTGTTCTCATCTCATTAGAGCTAAAGGGCTGCAGCTGCATAGAAAACCTTGCTCAAAGAAATACCATTTTGGGAAAACTTAAAATATCCCTATATCCTTTCCACCTCATTGGAAATGTGTATTTAAATGAGCAGCAACAATGAGCAGCAACATACCAAATTTGAACTCTTAAAATAAAAGTCTGAACAATGTAATTTCTATATTTAGCATACTAAAAGTCTCATGCCAAGATTCAGTCTTTGGGATATTTGCTGCATACGTACTACATACACGTTACTACATACATGTTACTACAAGAAGTAACAAATATGTAACATCTGGCATTTTTGTGTTCCAGTCTTGAAAATGAAAAGTAAATGAGAAACTTTTGCACAAACTCAAAATGTATGATGCCTAATAGCACTACATCTAGCCTTAGCTTCGGAAATTATCTAATTGCTAACATAGGCCATTCTCCCATCTCACGAACAGAGGACTTTTTTTGAAAGCACTGAACCCCAGCTAATATGTCAGCTAAGCCTGTCTGTTCTACTTTGTGGCAGCAAGCCATTAGAACAGAGGACTTCACTTCTTTCTGCTCACAGGGGACAGAAATGTTTCATTTTTTAAAGGTCTATCCAACAGTTCCAGTATTCATACTAACAGAATTAAGTTAGTTTTAGTTGCTATTAAATATTATTCTATTCAAAGAAGAAAGGAACAAATATAGTTTAAAGTATCTAGGTCTTGACAAAGATGACGAACGTGCTATGCCAGAGTGTCTTTAATATGATATCCTGCAAACTACCTTCTTCTAAGCTTTTTATTTTTCTATTCCATAGGTAGGGAAAGTACAGATGCTGTCACCAGGGAGTGAAGGAAGAGCATATCAGGCAGAAGAATCTAAGTCTGGAAAAGCTGTGTTCAGATGGTAAACACAAGAGACTTCAAAACCAGCACAGACAGCACATCCATCACTAGAATGCAAAAACAGAACTGATGAGGATGATTAATCTGTGATTTGTATCCTATAAAAATATAGCTAATAACAGGATAAGAAATTAGTGAAAGCATAAAGGAGATGAACTGAATACAAACAGACCTTAAGAAGAAGATAATAAGATGTTTAAAATTTGTTTAAAAGTTTGAGCAGTGACCACTGCATAATGAAATGTACACATTTAGCTTGTTTTCCAAGGATTTTTTTTTTTTAAATCCAATTACACAGACTTTGTTATCGGTACTGTATATTTGGAGCTGACTGAAAAAATTCTGGGTGATTTCTTGCCAGATACAAATCATATGCCTTGAATAAGGATTAGCTGGATAACTCACAAGTCCCCTAGCGAAAATATGTTGTACAGACTACTCCTCATAAGTGGGGATTAATACCAAATCCCACAGGAAGTCATGCACTGCAGTGTTTGTTTTCATTTTGTTTTATATTTACTGGCAGTTTATACTGTTCCTTCAGCTTGTGTTTAACAGACATTGCAGCATGACAGATTTTTCAGCACTCGTGACATTGTGAATCACATTTTGACGATCTGATAATATTTACCAGGTATAATTGTTGTCCGGTGGGTCTTAAAAAATTGAAGATGGTATGAACTCAAATTTACCACACAGAATGTGTTCCTTTATAGAATTTTCATACTTATAACATTTCCAAATTTAATACAGTATTGACATGGCAGCTGCTACCACTGCTCCCCATTAACCTCAGTGGTGACATTCTCACCCTCAAGCAGACTTCACTTATTTTTTACTCTTGTTAAACCTGGATATTTTCCCTGTATCTGTAGATTCCCTATTGCTTTAGCTTACAGCTTCATATATGTCATTCTGGTTAATTACTCTTTTTTTACCTTTTACATTTCCCCACATTTTCAGAATTCAGTTCTTCTTCCCTGTCCCATCACCAGATCAGAAAACAACTTCTCATTGATATAACTGTGAGAAGGAAGGAATGTCATACAAAACAGTGTGCAACATATTCCAGCACCGATACTACAAAATCATTTTCCTCTTCATAGCATTCAAACTGGAGAAGTGTTAGAGCTATCTAATCCAGTATTCTGCCATCAGCCAATTTTAGATACTATTGTCGTTGGCATAAAGACAAACAAATCCAATGGCAGACAATATCTACTAACAGTTTCCTCATTACTCTTCCTTCAAAACTTGACTGAGTGTGATCTACACCACCATGATCTAACTTTAGTTGGCCCTGCTTTGAGTGGAAAGGGAAAGAGGGCACAAACTAGCTGCCCTCTGAATGTTTCTTCCAGTAAATTTTTTCTATTATTCTATTAACTACAACCTGCCTAATACCCTATACTTTATCTCTAATCATGAATTAGTGATTATAGCCATAGCAAGATCTCATTTACCTAGTGAAGTTGGGTAAGAAGAGCCTGACATAAGCACAGATGCATGAACCAGAACACTTAGTAAGGTTAAATGAAAAGTCAACCATCACCCCCGCAGAGCTTCTCAGGAAAGAGACAAGAGGAGGATAAACTGATCATACTGCTGGCACTTTTCTATGTACAATCTCTTGACATAAAAGCCTTTCTGAAAAAGTGGCAGTAGCAAGTGTAAGAGAAGAGATGTTAATTCACTATTGAGAACTACAGAGACTGTGAATGGACAGTACCAACTGCTTTACCTACTAATAAATGCCAATGCAGTAGATAAATCTTCTGTCACATTACCTGTGGCTCAATGTTTGTAAATACCCATTTGACTTACTAGTCTTATCTTCACAAAATACTCATATGCATTGTCATAACATTGTATATACAATCCATGCATGCACACACATTTATCATCTGAATTTGTTTAGGTTTATTCTTGCAATCTTTTCAAATTCTCCTTAAAGAAATTTTCTTTCTCAATAAACAGTCTTGGCCTGCATTACTGTAAGGCTATTGATATCGCTACACTGTACCAGGAATCTGTTACTGCATATTTAGTATATGTTGCACCTACAGTCTCTCCAGACGAAGGTTATGGAGGGACGGTATAAATTGAAATACATTTACTGATAAGTGATGTTGCCTCATCATATAGAAAATGTCTTTGCATCAAAAACAGAAGTCTAGCTGTCCACCCAATATTGCAACAACAGGCAAAAAACCTGTGCCTAGAAAGGTTAATTTCAGGACATGGTAGTGCATCTCTGTTAACTTAATCTAAGTAGCAAAGGCAAAGGAGGGAGAAGGCGGTGACAGACTCCAGCATATGCTAACATGTCCTTATGACTTCGCGCTGCAGTTGCCAGCACAAGCTAAACCTCACATTGCACGCAAAACATGGTAGAAACCTTAAAAAAAAAACTATTCAGTAAAATCATGTGTGAGCCTTCCCGGCAGTGCTCTTCTTCATCACGACTGCTTGAAAACCTTTGTAATATTTTATGTAATAGTTTATATTTTATTGTAATAGTTTTTATTGCAAATAATAAGAAATCCTTTATGATCACCAGAGTTAGTCACCTACAGTCTTTCTCTCATCAGTGTGGCAAACACCCATTAAATGCTTCAAATGACATCGATTAAGCAACTTTAAGGGGATAAAGGAAGGAGGCAAGGAGGATACAAAGGAAACACTGCACCTCTCTGAGCAGCAGTTTGCATCTGAAATATTAAATGTTGCCTGTGACCAGTGAGTATCAGCAATACAGGAAAGCCACCTAACAGGCAGAGATCGTTTTTATTTGCTCCTTGCAGGTTTGAAGTGGGGGTTGGCTTTTTAATTGTTTTTTCACAGTTGGATTTTCCAGTAGCAATTTTATGCACAACCCCTAGTGAGGCATTAGAAAACAACTGGATAGAGGGTTGAGAAAATACATCCATTCATCTATACATTGTCAAAATATCTTGGTTTGATCCTATAAAGACACATAACAAATATTCAAGCCCTGAAACTGTTTATGAAGTAATCAGCATTTAATTTGTTCTGTTCAGATCTTAATTGTATACCATGTGCCTTCCTGAGAGGACACTACCAGAAGTATAGCTGTCAGATGGAAATTAATTTGCTAGTAGATGACCACATATTTCATGAATTATACATGAAACTTTGTCTCACAGTGACTTTTGCTAAAAGACTGTCATCACTCTTATGTTTAAACAAACCACAATAGTTTTTAAATAAGTCTGCTCAGCAGTAAGGAGACTATGATAAAGTGCTAAGAATGACTCCTAAAATAGTATTTGAGGCACATTTCATATTGATATATTTTGCTGCAATTTGGGTCATGTTCCTCTGCTCTTAGTTGTTAGCAGAATGATGAGCAGACCGTTGCATTCACTTTCAAATACAACACTGATAGCTGGATTTACATTTCTTTTTAAGACTTGGCTTTTGCAAACAAGCCTTAGATTTCAGACATAATTCTGTTATTCAAATAGGAGAAGATTTTGATAGCTATGCTAATCACTTTTATCTGAGAAAACGTAACTAATAGCTTGGTTTACATTTGCCTGCATTTATGAGCATAATTTTAGCACATAATTTTATTGCACTATAAAACATAATACTGCATTAGTCCTCTCTTAAAAAAAAAGTTACCTTAGAGTGATTTGCACTTAAACCTTCACACTACATTTAAATAACAGTATCATTTTTAAATTTCGACCTTTTAAAATCAATTTGTTTTAAAAAATCTCATATAACAATCCTATGGGGCTATTTTCTGTAGAGATAATATTCAGTCAATGTATTTAAGGTAGTCATAGCCCCATTGATCACAGAACTGTTTTGAGTCAGTTGTCCTCATGTATAAATAGGATTGAATTAACATAATTTGTTCTTACATAGCATCAAAAGAATTTCTTGAAGTTCTACATTTCTGTACACATTAACAAATTATGTGGAAGAAAAGAGGAATTATCCACACAATCTTTTGTTTTTTATTCAGTGTTTTCAGCACTGGAAACTGAAAATGAATGCCTTATTTTTTAAGAGTGTCAGTTATTACTTTCAGTGGTGCATAAAGAAAATATGCTTAAAAAGACATCCATTTTGGAGTATGTACTTAACATTTCCTCTTGGAATAGTGATAGCTAATAATGATATGAGAACTATTTGCCAGGACGCAACTATGCTAATTGATATAGTATAGTGATCTCATTATTAATAACACTTTGCACATACGTAGCACGTTTCCTCTCAAAATTGGACAATACAATCGTCCTGTCACTCATCCTGTCCTGGCAACCACTGAAAAGAGTCTGGCTCCCTCCTCCTTCAACCCACCCTTTAGAT
>JAOXJM010000041.1:53752831-53769374 GCA_026413425.1 Tringa solitaria | reverse complement strand
AAACACAAAAATGACAAAACATTAAGAAAGAAAGAAATGGAAGGGAACAAAGAAATCAAGATATTTGTGTAATTTGTAATAAATGAATATATAAAATGACGTATTTGCTGCTTTTGTTTCCCTCATTCAACAAATTAAATGAAAGAAGCTCACTGGTCTTATGAGCCTGAACTTAAGATTTTCTTGGTTTGAATTAGTGCAAACAGTGGATATTCTAACACAGTTGACCCTAGCAGTGCAGAAGAGCCAAAGTGATAGCAGGCAGCATAAGAGGACTCAGCCTCTTTGAGATCAGTTGTTTAAACATCTCCAAGTGAGATTAATACACACTGGGAATATCCTTATTTAGAACCAGAAGGAAATAAAAGCAATCAGAAGGGATTTAGAGCTCCCATTCTCATTAAAATAAGGGTAGAGGCTGACAGCTACAAATAGTTACAGAAGAGGGAGGGGAAATCTTACAAAGAGGAAATTAATAGTGTTTGTTGTTGGATTAAATCTAAACAATCTCTGAGCATACTCAAACTTTTACTTCTTTTACAGCTGTATTGTTGCCAGTCCCGAACTAATACTGAAAAAAACCCATGAGGTAGCTACTGATTTGGCTGGGAAACAATATCCTATTCAAAGTTAATATCTGTTCAAGTATCAAGCAACAAAATTAACTGTCCTCTGTAAAGAGGGAGGAAAAGAGAACTTTTATGTCTATGTCAAGCTAGGAAAGCAATTTTGCATTAACCTAAGAAGTTAAGAAAATAGAATACATAAAAGTATTTTTAATGTGGAAATAATTTAAGAATCTTCTAAATATCTTAGTAGTGCACTTGGCTACACTTGGATTTAGGAAGCAATATTTTACATGCAGCAGTAGATTATTTTTTTTTACAGCTTTAAATCCAAAGGCAGGGCTGTACTCCATCAAGAAATGACAACAGCAAACTTATTGCCACTGTGGAAGTACCAAATGAAATTTGGCAATATTCAGAAAATGGCCAGGTAATAAGGCTTTGACTCAACAGGTACAATGAGGGCAACTGTATTCAGAACAGTTGCATTTATGAAGCCATTGACACACGGTCCCAGTGTCAGCTGAGTGACAGCTGGAAAAGTCTTTGACCACCAAGCTTTGAGAGACACCAGAGCAAATTTTATGCAATTATCTATGAAACCTATTACCAGAGCAAAACGTATGCAAAGTGCCTTTACCAGTCAGGGGGGAAAATAAAAGAAAAAAAGGAAGAATAAAAAGGAAATTTGGGCTCACACTACTGTCCTTTGCACTGTTCTGGTGATCTAAAGAGACTACCAAGGTACTCTTATGAGGCAACAGATAACTTTTTCATAGAAGTAAATGATCTGGTGATACACCAGAATTAGAAATAAACCCTCCATATTTTCCATGTTAGCAGTTCAAGAACAGGAGACTACTAATATGTAACCTAGTAAGAAGCTCTAATTTTCTCAGGACAGACCATAAATTACGGACCTAGACTGAGAATAAAGACTGCCCTAGAAATAAACAGCAGGATTATTTTAGGAGGCAAGTCCAGGTCTGCTTTGTGGATTGTGCACCTGAATTTCCTTTCCCTGCCAACTAAGGCACAGGGGATAGGAACTCACATGTACCCAGAAAGCTCAGGTGTCTGGAGATGCGTCCTTTCCTTTGCCTCTGACGCAGCACCCACCCTCAAGGGGACAGTGGTGGAAGAACAGGAGAAATCAGTCTTCTCAGCTATTCAGTTTTGATCCCTGTGAAGACCCTTCAGCTACAGAGTGACAGCCGAGGCAAACTGGAAATATAACTAGCTTTTTATGTACTCTGGGGCACCAACCATAGCAAAGAGTTGACAGACCATTGGGATATCTGCTGAGTTGCCTCTTGATGAAGTGTATGGGCCGGATTCATTGATAAGTTGTTGCTGCACATAGCTGGAATGTAGCCTTCTCTTGGGCCAATGTTCTGGCTGAAGAATACTTAGGTAAGGCTGTTGCCCAAACTGGTAGTTCTAGCTTTCATACAAATGAATATTTTCTATTATTTCACATGGTGCCTACTAGTCTCACAATTACGATATGCAATCACATCGATAATAGTTCTTTATCTTACACCATGTCAAATGCTAATTCTGATAAGATTAGATCTACTGTGTTGGCTTTTTTTGTTCTGGGAAATCGGTCGAACCACCAAAGAAAGATGCAAGGTCAGTCTGTTGCCATCCCATTTTCTATTAATATTGTTAATTAACCTTTCCTTAAAAATTTATGCATACCAGCATAGCAGACTTAGAGGTCTGTATATGCTCCAAAGATTTTCACCAACATCTTAAATACTATTTGTTATTCTCCAGCCATCTGGTGCCATTCAAAGGTGTATTAAAAGCCCTCGAAACAAGACTTGTAGATTTACTTCTTTCAGTGTTCTACACTGAAGAATATCTAGTTCGCTTAGTCTAAACAAATTCAGGTCTTCCAATTTTTGTTCCATCTTGGCTAAGTTAATTTCAATTTCCATACTATTATTCCCTAGTCATTTTGCCTTTATCTCTGTATTTAAAAGTTTCCTTCTAATAGGAAGGACGCTTTATCCCAACTTGATATATCCAGTCCTAACTAGGGTATGATATTAGATTGCATTACTGTAGGAATTTCTGATAATGCAGCCATTAATTACATTCTGAAAAATGTTATCTAAAATAGTTTTTTAAGCTACCAGAAGAGGCATGAAACAACTTTGCTGCAAACAATCAGAAAAGCTCCATGAGATCTTTTGTCTTCTGAAGCATCACCTGCCAACAGAACAAGTTTGCCTGTGATTCAGGTAAGTGAAACTTAGACTGTCAACACCACAAGGAACTACACCATCCAACAAATTTGTCGTAACTGCAGTAGTTCTCTGGTTGTATTTTGCTTAAGTACATCTATGTATCAACATCACCTGCCTACAGCTATCACGTCACATAACTGTGCTCAAGTCACAACGTTCTGGGACACTCTAGGCAACCTATATTAATAATATTCTTAGTTACTCAGAATATAGCAGAGGGGTGTTGTTTTTTACTTGAGGACGGAATAGGATTATTTAGTGTATACAGAGATGAATCTTGTTACAGCTTCATTGTTACTAGCTTGGTTAAAATAGAGTATATTCATACAGATAAATACTTAATGTGAAGTCAGCACATTAATTCTGAGGTATACATAGGATTTTATGCCATTCCCAAATTATATTAACAAAGATCCTCTGTTCTTTAACTATAATGATACCCCAAAACTTTATGAATGTTAGCCACAACCTCTGCCACAACACTTTTCCAACACACATTTATGAGGTTTTGTATGCTATTTTGTGTTTCAATAGCGAGGATTAGTAGCACCAGCTATGTTATCTTTAATTATAAAGGTGATAACCCCAGAGGACTCGTCTATGCAAAAGTTTACCTCATAAGTAAATCCTGCAAAGTGCATCAAGGAAAGAAATACCAGGTGACACTAATATGTTTATTAACTGACCAAAAAAAGTACAATTATTTGATGGGAAAAAAACCCAAAAGCTAGAAAATAACTCCTTTCACAAAAGGAAAGATCCATCTCCTCCATTTTGAGGATCTTCTTCATAAAGAAGTCTGTTCCTAACTGAGAAGGTAGCTGACTAGATGAAAATCTAGGCATTAGCCTCTGTATAAGCAGAATGAAACGTGCAGGAATTTGTTAAGTCTGTGGGTTTTTACTACTGAGCTTTGAAGTCAGAAGTCAAAGATGGAAATCCTGTTCTTCAAAAAAGGTAGAGTACGGACAAGAAAAAACAATAGCAAATACCATGCCAGAAAGAGAGTGTGGTGTCATCAAGCTGTCTAAGGTAGCTTGTAGGATTTCCCGTGGAACAGGACTGAATGCCAAGACTTAATGCATTTTGTAAAAAATCTATGGTAACCCCCAAGCAGAACTAAAAATCCAGTAAATAACCTGATGAGAAAGGGAGTCAGCTTGGCAGTAATGGCAACTCTATTGACCTGCTAGTAAAATAGAAACAAAAATACCTTACAAGGAAAAAGAAAAATCTTACCAGAGTGTATATTTTGACAGTTTGCTGCAACACTTAAAAGCAGTCAGGCTATTCTGCTGGAAGATGGTGTCCCACTGAAAAGGTATCACAATGCTCGACCATGACAAAGTCTCTTAACTCTCTGGGAAGATAACGGTTTTGCTATTTCAGGGGGTGTTGAACTGAATTCCCTTAAACTGGAATGCAATAAATAAGATCTGGTCTACTTCATAGTTCCAGAATAGGTTCTGCGTGGAACAGAACACAGGGATAACAGGGCTCAGTTCTCAGGCTGGTGAAAGGCTGTTCCGGTTGACAGATTATGTTAACAGCTTCTGTGCTCGGAGTCTGGCAAAATGCTTGAGGGAAACTGTCTCTTTGCTTTCATTCATATTTTATGTATATTATATATACACACAGAGCAGGCTGCATGTATTAGTCTGTAATTTTCTGTCATACTCATGGTCATCACACTACGTATGTGAGTAGTCGTGGCTAAGAAGGCATATTTCAGACCTTATTTAATAGTCTCCATTCTTCTATTCTGGCAAGGAGATCTGAGGAACATTACCTTACAATGTTAAGCAGTGTTCCCTCTCATACAGCAGACAGTACTTCCAGTGCAAATACATGTGCTTACAAGTTTAATGTTTAGCTGTCAGTAGGTACTCAAGCATGAAAAGTTAACATTTGCTTTCTATCAGGATTCACGTGACCAGTGCTCAGTGGCTTGAGTGTTGGAGAAAAGGGAGCACAGAAGGTCCTTGACATCAGAGTAATAAAGCTTTTAAATTGAAAATAAAGCTTTACAGATGTTTTGGCTTCTCCCCAATACAATTTAAAGAAAATAACAACAAACCCAAGCAAATAGGCAGGTAGTTAACTAATTAGAAATGTTTTCCAGTAGCAGCTCAGCTCAAAGCTTACTCATCTGGTAGTTGACTGAAAGACAAAAATAGCTGATGTGGCATACTGTGATACTGAGGATATTGCTAAGGAGCAGTCCCTCTAGAAAATTCAGAAGAATCCAAGGCTGGTTCTATATTTGTTTACAACAGAGAACTTTTGGAGTATATAAAAACAACTGGGTGATCCAACATAGATTCAAAAGTTTCCTTCCATCATTCACAAATATACCCAATGTCAAATCCAATCTAACATTTAAGCCACAGAAACCCAAAATCCCATATTGAACCAGCTTTCCTTTTCAATTGCTTAGAATTTTTTTACATTACAAACTATTGAAAAAAGTTTTAACTTCTCAAACTGAATGTAAGAAGTTTTCAAAGTTCAAAAATGTTAAGAATTCCAAAAGGCATTCTAGGCTAGACTGGCAGCCAAATATAAAATGCAGGACTGTGAGCTGACTATAAGTACTCAACTGGAAGTCTGAGAAGCTACAGGAGTTACATAAACATTAGCTCAGTAGTGGTCAAAAAAAGGAAGTGAAAGGTTAGGAATGTTGGAGCTGGAAGAGTAGTGGTCAATACTTCAGAGACTAATGGCAGCTGGTTACAAGGAACATTCCTCAGGGACTATTACTTGGACAATATTATTTAGCATCTTCATCAGTGATTAACTCTAAAACAAAGCTCACCCTCGCCAGCTTCAAAGATGACATCACACTGTGGGAAGCTGTTGATATGCTGCAAGGCAGGGCTGGCATTCAGGGACACCTCAAAAAGCTCAAGGAATGTATCAACATGAGTCTCATGAAACTGAAAGACAATGCAAATTCTGTAAGAAATACCCCATGCAAAAATACAGGCTGGGGGCCATTTGACTAGAAATTAACTCTGCAGAAAGGGAATTGGGGGTAAAGTTGAAATGAGTTCCTGTGGCAAAGAAGGTCAACCACCTACTAGTTTGCATTAATATGAAGGTAGCCAGAAGGTCAAAGGAAGGTGCTCAGCACTTGAGAGGCTATATCTGGAGTGCTGTGTCAAGAGACATTAACAAACTCCTAAAAGTCCAGAAGAAGGGCCTTAATACAGTTAGGAACTGGAGCAAATGATAAAGAGGCTGAAGGCACAGTATTTAGCCAGCAGGTAAGGGGGAATTTAATTGCAGTCTTCCACTACTCTAAAAACAGATCATGGCGAAGATGGAATGAAACTCTTCCCAGAGCAAAAGGATGAGATGCAATAGTTACAAGTCGCAATAATGGTAATTAAGGTTAGATATGAAGAAAAAAAATAATGCAGTGGTTGCAGTTAAGCACCGGAATGGGTACCCAGAGTGCCTGTGGAATCTATCTCGGGAAATTTTCAGAGCTCAGCTGGATAAGGCCCTGAACAACCTGATCGAACTTTGAAGTTAGCCCAACCTTGAGCAGGAGGTTGGATTGGATTACTCCAGATGTACTTTCCATCCTAAGTTTTTATTTTTATGAACTAGCAGGAAAATACAAGTGACCACATTACTCCACCATATAAATTCATTATTTACTTATTCCTCAATTACAATGTGCTGTTTGGCTCCCAATCTCAAAAAGGATATTTTAGAACTATAAATACTTCCTTCCATATAGGAAGTTACTGAATACATTAGGACTCTTCAGCCTTAAAGACAGAACGTTTAGAAGATAGTATGATAAGGTTACAACATCGCAAGTGACATGAAAAAAAGCAGAGAGGAATAATTTGTTCACTTTTTCCTACTATAAGTACAAGAGATTACCAAACAAAGCCAGAAAAACAAAGTTAAAAAAAATCCAAACCAAAAGAAAAGGTGGTTCTTCATACAATGGATGGCTGACCAGTTGAACATTTTTAAAGTAAAGGTACACCGGCACCTTATACTGCATGTTACTAAACAAACATACATGAGCTGAAAAACAGAGGCTAGAAGAAAGCTGGGTTAGAAATAATATTTATGTTTTTCCTGTTCTTTTTCTATGCTGAGGCTTATTACCACAAGGACACTAGGCAAGATAGATCCTTGGCCTTAGTGCTGTCACTCTTATGATAATGTCTTCAAAGGTTCCTAATCCTGTGTTGTCCATCCGATCATGGCTCTGCAACTTTTGAGTTTTAGTCATCACTAAAAAGAATTATCTTCTTATGATGGTCAGACTCCTTTGAGTTCTTTATGAGAGATCCAGTGACACACACACATGAATGGCAGCTGAATATCTTACAAAGAACCTAAGATACATGTAGTATTTTGGTACCACGTTCTGTGATATTAAACCATATCATTTATTTAGATAAATATTTTTATATGACAGAAATACATACAGAAAAGAACGTGAAACACCTGAAGATGCAGCCATATGAATAATTTTGATAAAGATATGCTGATTTATATGAGACAGAGATCTAGTTGAACCATGGTTTAGATCAATAAACCACACTGATGCTCTGCCATAGAAGTAAAAATTACAATAGAGTGTGTACCCAACAAACCTTGTAAATAGACAGATGATGAAACACATGAAGCAAGTCAAAAAGATCACACCAAGCACTGAATCAGAGTTCATGTCAGTTGTGTTAATATACAACTGTTGCCACTTTTATTTTACATTATAGTGTGATCAGGCAAAGTTGTTTGTTATAAATGAATAGAGTTGATTATCACTCATTACAGATTCACTAATTAACTCAGTTTTATTTGTTCCAAAACTCTATTAATAACCAATTCCGAAAGATTTGGGCAGCCATGTGCAATCTGACATAGTTCTAATCACCATCAGAGGAAAACCTAGCAGTGCCTTCAGAGAATAATGAAGAGACAGGAGAAAAGAAAAATGACCCCCAAAAAACCCCCAAAACAAAAAAAAAAATACCCACCAAGAAAAACAAAACTTTGGCAGAGAACAAGTGTACCTAAAATAGGCCCTTTTCAATCTAAACAGATTGTCAAGGAGGCTTGAGGTAATTAACAATTTAGACAATAAGGATTTAGAGTTCAGCCCATAAACCAATGTTTAAATGAGAGGTGCAAAATTGTGCCAGGGCTCTTTTATATACGAGCCAGGAAGTCTGTGCTTGTGCTTTGTACAAAAAATACTAAAAACTTGCCCAGATGTATACTTTTCTGGTTTAAGTGAGCAAAAGTTAACATTGAGAATCAACCATAAGTCTGGAAACACCTTTGCATTATCCATAAAAGGACCGACAACATAGGCACACTTCAGTTTAAACAGGGAGCGATTACTTTGCTGTTATATGGTAGGTTACACCAGCATTTATTTTTCAAACACTCATGATCCAGAGACTTACAATAAAGCCATAAACATTTTCTCTAACCTGAGACTAAGCTCTATCTTGAGATCTTATCTCTTTCACCATTTCTGGACAAACACAGACACAAACTGTTCAGTTATGCATGTCTGAAGAGAAAAAGAAATTTGTTGCACCAAAAAGAGGTGCAAGAGTAAGAGACTTTTATCTTGAGGAAAAAAAAAGGCCCTCGGCAAGACACTTTAGTCCATAGTCTGCTCTACTATCTGTTAGTATTTCCAAAGAGAAGCAAACAATCTAGTTAAGCGACTGAGATTTCTATAATTGTAGTAACGTTTTCCTCTCAAATCTTCCAGGGGGATTTCACAACCCAGGGTAGATGTAGTAATTCATTATTCTCGAAAATTACTTTTTTCTTTTTTTTCAAACTGCCTGTGCCGAGATGTGCATGAACATTCATTTCCACTCTACCACATCTAGGTATTCTGTCTCAGATTTTAGTAAACCAAATAAGGTTTGACCTAGTGTTCACGACAGCAGAAGTTCTGAGCCAAATATAAATTGAATAAGCTGATCTTGTAAAGATCCTTGAAATAAGTAAATACAAGGAAGCAAATAGCAATTATTTAACTGTATATTTACTGCACGTTATCTTGATTTGGTTTTCACACTAGTTTGACTCAGGTATAACTCTAGATACTACAACAGATCTGCAGTAGGCCTTGTGAAGTAAACTCTGCTTCTGCAGTACCATCTTCCAGGTTATTACATGGGAGAAACAAAACACAATGAACTAAAACACCATGCAAAATCCTCTCATCTCCCAATCACCTATGGGACCATGTTCTCAATCTGACAATCTCTACTTAAAGTATGTATTCTTTAATAAAATCACATCAAAATAAAAGAAGGTATACAAGAGACAGTAAGTAGTAAATGCAGCTGATGGTAAGGTATTAATGAGACACAAGGCTGAAGAATCTCACTAAATTAGCAGCAAGAGTGAGATCCAATGCCCAGTGAACTTAATGGGTAAAATCACGTGGAAGAAATGGAAGGTACAGAAACCCATGTCTACTAGATGACTTACTTGATTACCACTAATAATGAGGGTAACTTAGGATATGGAGCAGGCCGCTTGTACAAGAGACCTAACTAAATCTGTCCCCTCCATAAACTATGACCCTTCATTTGCTTCCTTCATTCAGAGCTGAGAAGAAAATTAATTATTACACAAGAGAACATCAGTCCCTGACACTCTGCTTGTCATGTCATTGTCCTTAATGTATAGGATCTTGGGGTTTGTGGAAAGACCTTTGAAATCAGCGAACCCATCCACATTCTTAAGATCAACTAACTACGTATGCACTTTACTCTATAGGGTCATATTATTTGTCACCTTTCAAGATTAAACCTTTTTGTCAGAAGTTGCTTTTCTCCTTCAGGCACAGAAGAGTGAGGCAAAATAACACAGAGGATGCAAGATGAAAAAAAGATGCTCTGGGTTAACTAGAAAAATGTACCTAGACCAATGTGTTACATTTTCCGAAAACACAAAACCAAGGTGAAAGTATATGTAGGAAAGAGGTGAGGAACAGATGCTCTAAAACACTTCCCCTTCATCTCCAACTGCTATGCCTATAAACCACTCAAATTCATTTATGTTATTTAGAAGAGCAACAGCAAGTTCTGCAGGTTCTGATATTCCCACACAAGGAAAGAGAACATTTCCAAGCATCTTCTTTGCAAATTGGATGCAGAATAATTCCTCTTTTAGTAATGACTGATGTGGGCAGACCTTGAACTTTCCAGCAGGTGCTAGAAAAGACCGTGCAGCATCAAAATTAAATCAATCTAAATTACAGCAAGAAGCACGTCTGAAGAAAACAGGGATCTCTGCTTTCATTGTCATCATTATTCTGTGCTTTTTCACATGACAGGACAGCACAGATGCCTGTGTGACTTCCACTGGTTCACAGACTTGCTGGCTTGAATCTTTTTCCCAGCCTAGAGATACTAGTTCTTTTCACCTTCACCCAGTCTTATCGTAATTCTGAGTAGTTGATGGTATGTCCAACCAGCCCTGCAATTTCTGACAATCATTAAAAATTTTATAAGCAAATGTGTTTAAATCCCAGTATTAATGTGCTATGAATTTCTTTCAGCCTCTATGAACTATAATGAACAGTAGGAACAAATAGCAAACAACAAGACAACGCTACAGAGACTAAAGAGGAATCTTGAGATAGAAGCCAAATAGGTGCCAAATATCATTCAGGCACCAAAGAGGAACTGGAGGTCCTTGTATGGATCAGATTCCTGTACGGATCAGAGCCTAACCATCCCAGAAACGTAGATGTCACAGAGTTGGAATGCAGCTGTCTAATTCAACAGAGAACAGTTTATAATTGAAAAAGAGAAAGAACAGTGGGCCAACAGTGACTGCAGAGCAGTTCAAAGAAGCAAATATATTCACTTGTAAATCCAGCTCGAATACCAGGATGAAATACCTATCTTTACAAAGTATGCCACAGGATCCACATGGACAGTGTTCCTTTAGAGGCCTTGGTTCACAGGTGTTCGTCAGTATACAGAATTGCAGTGAAAAAATGCACACCTAATTACTTGCAACCACTCATTTCAGTGACTTAGATAACAAAACATTTACCTGGAAAACTAATAACAATGCATGATCCTACATGAAACAACAGATTTTTACTGAAGATTTGGTTCATCATTGTACCAATGGTCAAAGTCAGAACCTTACATCTTCCCCAGGTAACCTTTCCTTATGCTTCCTTTTTGTTTCAAAGTTGCTGACGGAATATTCCATGCAAAAAATGGAAATTAAAGAATTGTATTTTTTATATTTTTATTAAAATCTAAAACCAGCTCTACAATAAAGGTTACACTTTATCTTCCTGCCATACTGCAACAGAGGTAATGAGGACTGTCAAATAAACCACTTGATTTCCTCCACCCTCAGCAATGGTTTATTACACATCCTTGTTTAGCAAGAAATAATTCTGTGAAAAATAAAACAAGCATGAATCTTATTTGGGTTACAGAAAGGTCTGAATCATTTATAACTGAATTAATTGCTAGAAAGACTTATGAGCAGCCAATTAGTAATATTTGTATTTGGATCTGCCAAATACAACATGAATATTAGTTTTGACATAAAGACTGTAGCGTTCACAGATAAAAAACATTCAATCAAAACCAAGAATATCCTTGAGAATTACCATCTTGAATAGAACATGCCTGATAGCTGGCCAGATAATTCTATTAGCTGAAACTGCATAAGATATTTCCCAACTGCTGATTTGAAAACTGATTCTGCATTCCTCATACAACATCCTGAAGTATGGATNNNNGATTTTTGGTTGCACACTCTACTAAGTCCTGAAACAGTGGGAGGAAGCAATGATAGAAACACACAGAAACAGTACAGATGCCAGCAAACAGTTCATTTGTGTCCCTGAGATTTCCATGTCTTTTGAGGACTTAATTTTCCCCACTTGGTGTTCCAGATTTCCACAAGCAGAGTTTCACATTCATTTGAATTATCTTGAGAACTACAAGTAAATCCTGCAAATCACCAGGTAACAAAAGCAACATAGCAATACACTGCATCTGATGTCTTGCAGAAGCATCCTTTCAAAGACTATTAAGGAAAACACACATGTTCAGTCATCACTGCTTACAATATGTGGCTATCCCACAGATAATGGCTTCCAGGGGGACAGTATCACTCTTCAGTTATTCTTTCCTCCACATCCAATTCTGAAGCTGAATGTAGTCTAGCAGAATGAGGCATCAGAGGAAATTCCACAATTTATGGAAAAGGAATGTAGTTTTGCGCTTCTTCTATGACCAAGCAAAGACTGCTCCCTGGGAACCTTGTATTTCCTTTGACTTGTCATCCTCCCACCACTCAAGTCTGACAAGACTCAGCCCAAAATTAAATATCAGAAGAGAAATAAAGAGATGGAGAAACACAGAAAGAAGATACCAGAAAATAAAAGAGAAAGAATAAACATTGACAAAAGCATTCAGTACAATCAGAAACTCGTGTGTTAGGCAAACATCTCTTAAGGAGTCATTCTGTAGCTCCTGGTCAGAATACGTATTTTGTCAGTTATGGCAATTTCTAAATTTTTCAGTTAATAAAAAAAGTAAATAATTGTATAACATGCCAAGGCAAAATTCTTGCCTCTCCTCAGGCACTCACACTCCTGGACTGTCTGTTTTTCCTTTCTTGAATGATTTTTAACAGTAAGCTGTATTTTAAATGTATTTTATGTTCTTTCCTACAGACTGTGCTCTCATTTAGGTTAAAAACTTGAGAAGAAGTTGTATAGCCAAAGGGGTTTTTCAGAAATTCAAAGTAACATATTTTGCCCATAAAGAATGCATTCACACTTTCTTGAAGTAAATTAACACAAAATCCTACATAATTAGAGCATAAACTTTAATGTACTTGTACCGGTAAGGAACGCTGGAAAAGGAAGACAGTGGAACATTGTGTAATGCTTAGAGGGATATTTGAAAGCTTTTAAGTTAAGCATCATTTAAAACAGATTGTAATTAAGGATTTTCCTTTTTTTTTTTTATTACATATTAAGGACTCTAAGAGCATAACTTCCATAAATAGTCAAGAATAAACTACATTCAGACCTACATATAAGCACATTTCTTGGCACAGACAAATGAAAACTGTGATTGCTGACATCTCTTTGAAGGAATATTTTCTTCTTTTTTTTTTTTTTCATCCCACCCCTTGTTTTATTTATATGGCTCTGCACACTTTTTAATTTTAATTATCCTAAGGAAAAGAAGGGGTGGAGGGAAAGAGATCTTTGTTTTCCAACTGAGACAGTGAAATACATTCCAAAGCTGCTTTTGTTTTTAATTTACAGAAGCCCTCATGTCTAATCTACTAAGCCAACAAATAATCTGTTTGCCAGGTTTTACATGAGAGTCATGAAAAGTGCATACAATTGCTGACTTTATTCTTTTTTAGGATACAGATTCATTCTCTGCCATAAACTTAAAAAGATCCTTTTGGAGAACTTTTCACAATGAATTTATTTTTAGCTATGCATTTTGTTTCCCAGGAGTTATTTCATTTTTACCCAGTTACTTGAGTATCTTTGGCTTTCCTTTCCTTATTAACAACAAAAACAGTGTATTTCACTATCTGCAAGATAAGATAGCAAAGTCTGTACACCCTTGCTCATGAAAGCAGCTGTTTAAAAGGAAAAAGAAGGGTATTGAGAAATGTGTTCCCCTTTGAAAAAAAGGTACAGAGCAGATGAGCGCTCCCACATAGTTCCATACATGGGAAAAATTATTCTTTTAGAATAATCCTATATCCCACTTTTTTTTTTTAAGGTGAGTCTCGGTATTTAAAACCTTGATGTGTACGCTGAGATCCACCAAGAAACTCCATGAGATTATGGGAGAAAAAGTAGAGAAAGCAGGCCAGCAACACAAAAATATATTGTCAGTACACTGCTGTAAATATCTTCCAAGAAATTCATGTATGTAGGCAAGGTGGAAACGCTGTTTTGCAGTGAGATTTTTGGATGGTATGATCTACCGCAAGGAGATTTCTTCTGGTGTGGAGGAGTACACTACCACATTTTATTCATTTCCCTTCTCTCCATTTTGGGACGCCTCTCCTCCACTAGACAATTATAAATCTAGCATAGTAGTATCAATGAGCTTGAAGGATGGAAAGAGCGCTACTGAACTCTCTGCCAGCTTCACCAAAATTGAGTTTTGCTGGGATTTTCAAAGGCGATGCCAGAGCTCAGAATGTACTGCATTCCTCCAGAGATGCCCATTTGATCCTCTCCTTCTCTTAAAGCACATAGGGCTTGAACTGTAGTGAAGCTAATTACACTAGTATAGTTCTTGTCTTCGAAATGGCCCATTTATTGATGTCTTAATTAAGGGAATTCAAACTGTACTTAGAAGTGGAACTTACATTGGAGAGAAAAGGGATCAGGATGGAAAAAGTTGCAGGTAAAAAACTCTTCTGCTCCAAGATGTGTACCATACAGTTACTCCACCCACAGGTACTAAGAAATCCTTTCCATTTTGTGCATATTCCTAGAGCGTTGTGCTGAATGCTACAAAGATCCTGACTATATGACTTATAGACTGATACAAAGAAAATGAGTAAGGAAAGGCAAAAAGACTTCAAATAGACATAAAACAATGGCTGAGACCACGTTTTTAATATGCTAAACACGTGAACAAGAATGTGGGGGAAGTGCAGAAGTATTACTAATAATTTAATTGAACTCACATCTATTTTGTTTGTAAACACATCAGAAGGATATTCAGACTCCCGGCCTTTAGGAAGTAGTCTGTAACTTACTTCAATTAGAATAAAGATACCCATTGTCTACCGGCTGTAGGCAAAAGGCTTTGGCCACTGCTCCTACTTCAGAGTTCTGGGTGTAGCCAAACACAGCATTCTTCAGTTCAAAACCAATAAACTTTTTGGTATTTGTTTAAATTTCTTCAAAGATACGCTAGTAAATAGAACTCCACAGGCAGGTGTTGATTTTAGATACATTTCACAGTGAGCAGATGCAAATCTTACCATTTAATTTTATGGCTATGAAGTCTCATATCATTCAAGGGGTTTATTTCACCAAATACCTACTTTATTCATATTGAGTTCTGTATTACTATAGAAGTCAACCCCCTCTCATGCTAGCTAGAAAATAAAGAGAAATTCTGTGCTATTGAGTTTCAGGATTTAAATTTTCATAAATTTTTAAGCCATCATAACAGAAGCAGATTTTCAAATTTTGTTAACGAACTTCCAGCAAAAAATACAACCCACAACACATAATCAGATTTTTTTCTTAAATTTTCTACTTACACTATGTTCATAAATCCATTTTACTCAAAGAGTTTCATAATCTGTATTCACTGGATCCTTCTGGCAGAATCATCAGTGCCCCTTCACAAATTAACTCCTTCCTAAAACTTCCAACTCTCAAATACCTTCCTCAACTGTCTTGACTGAAATAAGAAGACACAAATTCCTCCTCAAATCCATATATTGTTATGGAGGAAAACCCCCCTTCAATGTAATTTGCACCTAGGATGGCACAGAGTCAGAATGTGAGCTTAGGTATCCACCTTCCTTCTCCTGTGTAGTTTACCTCCACAGTAGAGCAGCATCAAACAATGTTGATGGCTGTAGCATAAGAAGAAATCACAGAAAAATTCTCTTAATAAAGTAGAACTGTGGCTCAGGAAGAGTCAAGCTATAGGTTTAAACACAAACTCAAATACACAGCACTGCCACCATTTCCCATAAGTACTACGATAACTGAGAAAACTTGCATTGGCCTGCAATTCCCCTCCATTGCATCCTTCAGCCAACGCAGTGTAGTAAAATTAGACAGAATGATTATAAGAAATAGGTTCGCAGAAAAAATTACTTTTCTATCACATGCTGCCATTAATGATCCATTTGCCAGTGTTCAGCAGCTCCCAGGCCACACTTATATTCAAAGAGAGTTTAAGAAAGTAATGCAGCCTCCCCCCTTCCCACCAACCACTCCTGGTCAGGGTGTTGTGCCTTTCATTTAAATTTATGGTTTTTTCATCTCCTGGCTTTACATACCCCTTGAGGCACATGTTCTCCAAAGTGAGAACCACTCAAATGTAGTTTACATTATCCCATGCAACATTATAAAGAGGTAAGAAAATTGTCAAGCAAGGTGACAAGATTCACACCAAAAATAATTTTGTAAACTCTTTGAGATGTTGTCACAACAAACCCAGAGGAAAAATCCTACTTCCTCTAGGTAACAGGAGAGCAGAAAGGGAAAATGAAGACTCCCACATGCGCTTGGGATGCTTTTCAGATCCTCAGCTTTTTCAATACTTAGGCTGCTGGATGATTTATGATCACTGGTCTCTATTGCCAGTGCAACTGTTCACTTCAATTCTGCATGTTCCTTGACGGGTTAGTTTATTTTTACAGCTGCTATGATCTGTATGTAACTGTATAATAATCTGGTTAAATTGTACTGTTACTTTACTATGCTGCCAGCCAGCTCTTCTGTACTGAAATATCCAATGCAACTGCCTGAAATCAAGCCTAGAAACTCCTTTCTTAAATTGTTTCTTAACTGAGCGCTGCTTTGTAGGGCGTGATTATTCCTAGAATGGTTCAGGTTGGAAGGGACCTTAAAGATCATCAAGTTCCAAGCGCCCTGCCATGCACAGGGACACCTCCCACTAGACCAGGTTGCTTAAAGCCCCATCCAGCCTGGTCTTG
>JAOXJM010000041.1:53721667-53752731 GCA_026413425.1 Tringa solitaria | reverse complement strand
CAACCTGTTCCAGTGTCTCAACACCCTCACAGTAAAGAATTTCTTCCTGATATCTAAATTTACCCTCTTCCAGTTTGAAGCCATCACCCCTTGTCCTATTACTGTACTCCTTCAAGAAGAGTTCCTCCCCACCTCTCCTGTAGGGCCCCTACAGGTACCGGAAGGGTGCTGTAAGGTCTCCCTGAAGCCTTCTTTTCTCCAGACTCAACACCAGCTCTCTCAGCCTGTTGTCACAGGAGAGGTGCTCCAGCCCTCTGATCATCTTTGCAGCCATCCTCTGGACCAGTTCCAACAGCTCCATATTGGTCCTGTGCTGAGGACTCCAAAGCTGGATACAGTACTCCAGGTGGGGTCTCACCAGAGGAGAGTAGAGGGGTAGAATCACGTTCCTCGACCGGCCGGCCACACTTAGTTTGATGCAGCCCAGGATGTGGTTGGCTTTCTGGGCTGCAAATGCACATTGCCAGCTCATGTTGAGCTTCTCATACCCCCAGTCCATCTCCTCAAGGCTGCTCTCAATCCATTCTCTGCCCAACCTGTATTTGTGCCTAGGATTGCTATCACCCAGGTGCAGGACTTTGCACTTGGCCTGGCTTAACTTCATCAGGTTCGCACAGGCCCACTTCTCAAGCCTGTCCAGGTCTCTCTGTATGGCATCCCTCCCTTCCAGCGTGGTGACCATGCCACACAGCTTGGTGTCATAGACAAACTTGATGAGTATGCACTCAATCCCACTATCCATGTCTCCAACAAAGATGTTAAACAGCACCAATACCAGTCCTAACCCCTGAGGAATGCCATTCATCAGTGGTTTCCACTTTGACATCGAGCCGTTCACTGCAACCCTTTGAGTGCAGCCACCTAGCCAGTTCCTTATCCACTGAGTAGTCCATCCACCAAATTCATGCCTTTCCAATTTAGAGACCAGGACGTCATGTGGGACAGTGTCAAACGCTTTGCATAAGTCCAGGTAGATGACTTCCGTTGCTCTCCCCTTACCTACCAATGCTGTAGCAACATTGTAGAAGGCCACCAAATTTGTCAGGCGTGACTTGCGCTTGGTGAAGTCATGTTGGGTGTCACCAACCACCTCCTTCTTTTCCATGTGCCTCAACAGAGATTCCAGGAGGATCTGCTCCATGATTTTGCCAGGCACAGAGGTAAGGCTGACCATGATGGAAAGAATGAGTGCACAATAAAGCACAAAATTAGGGTATAGATGACTGCAAACTACAGTTAGGACAGATTAACAAATTCCTACTTACTAGATGAACTGTATAAATGGACCACTGCATGCTTCTGATTCACTGCTATTGCAAAGGAAAGTAGATTACTCTAAATCAGTTGTTAGCTTGAATCATGACATTCTAATACATAATACCTCTTACCTTGGAACTATAGGAAGTTATAAGCGTGCACATAGCAGCAACTCCTTAAGTCATAAAAGCCCAATTTCTTGCATTTCCCCGTTCTCTAAATTTCTACCCCTATTTGTTGCAAACCAGCGCTGGACCACAATTTCCATTACCCTAAAAGCACTCATGGTTCTGATGTGTACTTTGCACAAATAAACAGAAACATAATGCCAAATTTTCAACAGTAAATTGGCATCCACAGTAATTAATGGGACTAGATGAACAACAGTGTTTCTGCTTGCAAGATGAGACGAAGGGAACACGTCTGCGTCTGTGCTCAGGCCTAGCCTTCCCAATTGTCTAGACCAATTTTTGTCCCAATAGACCTACCAGAACACAGTGCAACTTTCTCCACCCTTCTGCACCAAATATCCTTTGCAATGAGAATCCAGGTGCAAGGGGGGGGCTGTGCATTACAATGCATTCTGACTCCCAGTTAAACTGGGAATGCCTGTGTCCTGAAGCACAAATGCAGCCAGCAGTATCTTGAAAAAAACTAGCCAATATATTCAAGGCTTTGAGGTTTATTAACAGATATGAAAGACTACCAGGTCAGAATGAAAATTAACACATTCAGCAGTGCTCTACAGAAAATGAGGCAGGCACAGGAGATGGTAGATCACACAATTTCTATTGCTTTTTTTACCATGACTTATTTCACTCAGAGATCCCAAACTTTGATTTAAGCCCCACCCTGGACTCAGTAGTGTATTTTATTTCTACAGTGCCACTAACTGACAATGTTTAAATCAGACCAATCTCCTCCCACAAGTACGCACAAAAGTCCCAAAAACTATTTTAGAACAAGAAAGCGGACACAACAGCCTTAACCTTAAGGAAAAGTTATAATCAGGAAGGACAGCCTCATTCGGATTGTATCTACCATTTTAGCAGATAAAGTAAAAAGCAAGACAAAGTTGGCTGCATCACTTGAGCTTTTCCATCAGAAAGAATTTCTGCCTCAGATTAGGAATTCAGTGTATACTCCTCCCCTCCAATGAGTCATGAGAACAGAGTTGGACTCCTCTTTACCTCTCCTTAACTGACATGGATGCTCCTGCTAAGTCAAGGTAGTGTTGTGTCACGTGATGCAACACATGAGTAGAGAAAGGAAAGGGATTACTGCACAGATTTCAGGTTTTTCACTAGAAGAAACCTACACGGATACATGCAGGAAGTACTCAAATCCCTGCACCCAGCTGCAGAATAAAGCATATCAGGCATGGATACTTCTATGTTTACTGAAGTGAAATCAAAAAAGAACTGCACTTGTGAGATTAGACCAGAGAGGAGAGAATAACTTGGGAACCAATGATAATAAACATCAGTAACCATAAAATTTACTACTTTTAAAAAAAAAAAAACCAAAACTTTTGTCCACTCTTCACTCATGATATTCTTTAAAAACTTTTACTTCCCATCACATTTTTATTAGCTCAGATACAGTTTAACCAATTGATCATGGTTTCACTGTTTCTGAAACACAGATGTTACTGTTTAGTGACATTTTTAGAAATATATTCTTAACATACTTGCATACCTGCATATGTTTCTTCATAGCAATTAATATTTCAAAAATGTACAGTAGCTTGAAATGCTGTTTAAACCACAGAATGTATAGCATGTGGACAGTGGCAAGACAAACACCTCTGTGCTGCTCTCACCTGTCTATTCTTTTCAAGTGCTGGTTTCTTGACTGAAAGTTATAATGCAAATGACAGTTCTGAGAAGCTCACGGTTCTACACAATTTGTTAAATATCCGTGATCACCAGCACAAAGTTACTGAGGATTTTATCCTCCTATATGAAAATTCATCTTGGCCTAGTGAAAGAGATGTCCCATCTTGACTTGCATTGAAATTACTGAATTCTGAATATAACAAATGGCTATGCATTATTACACTGAGTAACATCAAAGAGCCTATAAAATAAGTAAATGAAACAGGTATTATACAACATATTGTAAGGCAAACAATGTAAGCTGAACAACATAAGGTGAAGAATTGGTCTGCTCATCACAAATATTTTCCTCATTTTAAAATCAGAGTTGTTGCTACATTTTTAATCTTATGAAAGTTTTAGGGGCATGATGCTCTGTGACACTTAATGGGAAACCAACTCTTTTTTTAGCTTGTGTAAAAATGGCACTGCTGTGCAACAACTTTGTAGCTCATGTGAAAACATCTAAGCAAGGCACAGAAATCAGTCTTTTTGCTTTTAAACACCGCTCTCATTGATAAAAGCATCTGGAGCTAGTCTGGTACTAATATACCCTCCATAGGGAGATCATACTGCCTACATGGCACTAAGTAAATAGTTTTGTATCACATTTGTTTCAGAGCTGACAAAAACCAAACCAAAATGTTTACTTAAATCACTCCTCCCTCACCCTCAGTTACCAGCCATCACCTTATCAGTGGTACCATTACAACTGCTCAGTAAAATAGTTCACTGGCTTAAAGTGGCTGGGTTGAGATGGAGGTGGGACACTTGGCTTTGTTCTTTTCTTTAACTGAGTACCGTTTACCAATCCAGCTTACAGTATGGTCACACAGAGATGCATAGACATGTGTAAGAGGGCAGCATGCAGCAATGCCAGGGCATGAATTTAAGTCTGTTTTGACACTGAAGCAAGCCCATCGACGAACTACATTTTCTATATACCCTAAGGAGTGGCTAAAGGGGTGTAGGAGCAGTTTGGATACTAAGACAAACAGAACATTGCATTTTTATAAAATCTATTCACTTAGCACTTATTACACTTTACACACTACATCAAAATATCCAGAACACACCACTGGAGCCCCTTCACTAACTTGACAGTATAACTAATAGCAGGACCTGAATCTACTCAATGAATGCATCTTCCAAAGTGTAGACAGGGAAATGGAGCACAGAGGAATGCAGTTTCTTGAAAACAGAAATGAAACAAATAACAAAATTCTTGCAGGCAATCCCAGGTTCCTAGTGAGTAAAGAGATGAAGCCCTAAATTACTCTTTAAGAAAGTGAATTTACCAGCTTCATACCTTGAGGATCTATTAATTATGACCCTTGACCGCCTTGCCACAACACAACTCCAAGCTCCTTAGCACTACATACCCAAACTCACATTTCTTCCATTAGCCTCTTGCCTCTCCTGCTCCATTATATTACCTGTTGTGGCTCCAAAGCAGGATCCTTTATCCTATCCTTTCCTTTGACTTTGCTAATGTCGAAGACAAAGCCTGTGTGCTAACTAGAAACTACTGCCTTGTCTTGTGGTAAATTCCTGCTTTGCTAGGTCACAGAATCATAGAATGGTCCAGGCTGGAAGGGACCTCCAAAGGTCATCTAGTCGAGCCTCCCCACAGTCAGCAGGAACACCCCCAACTAGACAAGGTTGCCCAGGGCAAAGTCTTGGAATGAAGATTAAAGACTGCGTGGTTGCTACTGAAAGGTATGAAATCAAATGCCCTCCGACCAAGTACTTATTATCCAGTGGCCCTGACCACTAATTCCAGGAGATGTTTCCATGCACACCTTAGTGATAATACATTGAATTTCTTGGTTGGTGTGTATGCAACAGAGATATTTTTCAGCCCCTCCATAACACACACACACTTCCCTCACATGTTCCTCCATCACATATTTGAGAAATAGACTTGGTATATTTAGTGGAATAGTACCAAAGGCTTGGTATATTTAATGGAGATTAAAGGCTGCATGTTCAAATAGGCACTAACTTGAGCAGGTTGGTCAAATTCTCCCTACAGTTGTTTTATTCGGGGAACCCCACAATGGAAGAAAGAATTCTTTTGATATTCACATTTCAAAGAGCACACTTTTCTGAACATTTTCAATAGAAGATGATAGTGCTACTGATTTATATTGAATGTGTATAAACCTACACACGCATATGCACAAACACACAGCATATACATATGTATATGTAGAACTACCTGTAAGAGAAGGAGATCCTTTCATTTTGCTTTTTGTGCTGCTCACTCCAGGAATCTATCCTTGATCTTGACAGAACTGATCGTTCATAATGAATACTTTTCCAGCTTTCATGGCTGGCATCAAGGAAAAACCTGGGAGTAACATTTGTTCACTGTGGTTTTATGCATTTCTTTTTTAAACAGTTACTGTGCTGTTTGCCTCTAATAAACATTTTTTGTTGTTGTTTAAATATGTTATTGGTTCAGGCAAAAACAAAACAAAAAACCCCAAATAAGTAAAGACAAGAGTCTGCTGTGCTTCTGCAAGTGGAAAGAGACCCTGGAAGGATAAACATACTGGGCCAAAGTCAAGAGATGTGCCATTGGCTGTACTACAGATTAACTACACATGACATTTAATAGAGCCTCAGTTTTTCCCTTTAGTTACCTACATAGAAAGAGAGACATGGTAAATATGTAATAACTCTCAGGAAAGCCCTGACTCCTATTTAAAGTACTTGCATGGTCCTCAGAATCCTGGCATTCACTTTCTATTACATTCATCTCCACAACAACCCTGTATGTTTCAGAACACATTCTTCTTATTTAACAGAAAGGAACTAATGCATTAAGAGGCTGAATGATCTACTGAGGGTGACACCAGAAATTTCTGGCAAAGCTATAATAATTCCACATAGAAGATACTAACATTTTGAAATACAGCATATTTTGTTGCATCAGTTTAAATACAACTGATATTAATCCCAGAAGTAATATCAAAAGGAGGACAAAATACCAGATGTACAGCACAGTAAACATATTATTTGAAGACACTAAACCACAATACCCTCTTCATTCTACTGTAAGGAACCAAATCAGCACATTCAGATAACATTCATGTTCTACACTGATGTGGTTAGACTTCCTTCGTCATTATGACATTCCTTCCTCTTTTCTTTCTATTTGTCTGCTGAGATTTGAAACCTCCTTGAATCTAGGTATTAGACTTAAAACTGCCTATTCCAAGATTTGATTTATTTCCAATAACTACTGTTCTAAATTGCAGAGATTAGAAATAGAGCTATCTGAAAAGGTATGAGGTACTTCATGTGGTCCGTTTTCAAATGCAATTTTTGACTAGCTCTGTAAATTGGATAGGAGAAAAGAAATGAAGAATCAGATATCTTACCAAATAAAGAACATCTATTCCACGGGTATAGGCTTTGTTATTCAATCTAAACAGAGAACTTGTAACCTACAGTTAAGACCCTGGTGTGCTATCTTTGTATGTATGAAAAATTAATTTTAAGTAGTCTTTAAACACAATTAATGAGCAATGTCTTATTCTATCACCTCTTTGCAAAAGTATAACTTCCACACAGGTTAGAAATCAATGGAGAGTCAGTCCCTGGTTCACATGCAGATTACCAGGAAGATGATATTTCAAGGCCACTGAAATGCTTATATGAAACCCCTAGTGCTTATGTAGGCAGCTTTAAAAAGCAAGTTTGTAAATATCAACATCCCCCCATAGTCTACTGCTCCAGTTAAGCGTGGAGAGGAATAGCATTCTGTGGGATATTTTTGCTTCCTGTGATACCCCTGCATTTTAGTCTAACCCATCTCTGGAAAGAAGTTTCATGGTAGTTTGATCAATCCTGCAGCTTCAAACATGTTTTAAAACCAGTATACATGAAAAGGGGAATAAAGGGGAACTTCTAATTCTGTCTCTTTATGAATACTTATGAAAATATGTGGATCAAAGCCTCTTCCTCTGCAAGTAAATTTCAAGCCTCCTGTAGGACTCAGAGGAAAAGCACTAGAACTCATTTTATATTTCAGTTAGAATAAAGCACATGGTCTCACAACAGGCTTTTCCCTAATTTACAGGGAACTGCTTCAGAAATGGAGCAAAAGAGTCTACACAGGGCCCTTCTCCCACCTCCACAACAGGGGAAAATGCTATCAGGAATATTTACAAACATTCAACTTATTTCTGTCATTACCTCAACAGCCAGCTCTAGGTTATGCTACGTTAGGCATGTGAAAAAGTATACTTAAAGAGAGAAATAAACCCCAGGTTAAACAAACTCCCAAGCTCTCTCCTTGCTAAAATTAATATCAGCCAACCTCGTCTCCGCCAAAGCTCTTTTGACCTCAGAGTAACTGATCATACTCAATATTTGTTCCAATACATTGGTTTCAGGTCACAACTCTTTCCAATCACTGACATTTCTCCTGGAAAAGTCATAGAATCATAGAATGGTTAGAGTTGGAAGTGACCTTAAAGATCATCAAGTTCCACCCATGCTGCCATGAGCAAGGACGCCTCCCACTAGACCAGGTTGGCTTAAAGCCCCATCCAGCCTGGTCTTGAACATTTCCAGGGATGGGGCATCCACTACTTCCCCGGGCAACCTGTTCCAGTGTCTCACCACCTTCACGGTAAAGAATTTCTTCCTAAATTCTGTTGCCAATGGACTGACCACAATGGAGAAGTTCTACATTCAATACTCAGCTGATATAAAGAGGGCCTGTCAACACACAGAAATACATTTGCCCTGAGACTCTCTTCCTAACTCTGAACCCAAGCAGTCATGTTAGCACAGGGTAGTGCCTTAGCTACCACAGACATTTTCCTGAGGCTCTCAGCAAGGCATTTTGACATAGGGCTGCACCGACATAGATATACCAGCTTCCAGAAGCACTAGAAAACACCTCCCAGAAAGGATAGCAGGCTGAGGACCATGATGAACCCACTTAACTCAAAAAGTAATATGACATTTTCCTCCACCATACTTCATCTTTCCTATGCACACACCTGTTAAGAAACTTGGGATAAAGTTACGTGTACAATGCTTGCTCTGTATGCAGAACAGAGCTGCAGTGGCTACTGAGGTTTAAACTTTTGGGTGAAGTTCTCTTTCCAGTGAGATAGAAGTAGTACAACAGGATTATCAGGAAAATAACACAAAAAATTTCATTTGGAAATACCTTTTTGGATGTTAGAAGCAAGAAAAAAAAGAAGATGAAAGAAAGTAATTAACTGATAATTAAGAAACTTCCTCTGCTTAAGAGGAGGGGAGTTTCTGCTAGTAGGTAGAAGTTAGTTTTTAAAAATACCTGCACCCACTAAGCAGTACCACAAAAGAACAGAACACTTAATTCTGTTGAAAGAGTATCTCCCAAGTTTCAAAACCTGCCCAGACCCCCGGGGAAAGCCACTGATAACAACAGTTTTGTGTTGGCACAGAACTAGTGCATCTCTTTTTACATCTACTCAAATGCCACATAACACCAAAATCTCAAAATAGGGTAATAGCGTGCTTTAAATTTTGGTGCACATCAATACTTTCTTTTCACATTTATGGACATTTATTTTGAGAAGAAAGAAGTAACTATGTGGGATCTCAGGAGAAAGGGAGTCATTTTCCAGTTTTGGCACTGACTCAATGTACAATTTAAATAAATCATTTAATCTTTCTGAATCTTAGTTCCCCAGCAGTAAAAACTGGGCAGCAGTTCATTTATTCGGATGTCTCATTTACATAGGTTGTAAATGCTGAAGGGCAGGGGCCATCTCATATGCATTAGTGCAGTGTCTAATACAATAGAGATCTGAACACAGCAGGGCCTTTAAGAGCTATCTCATGTTTGAAGTACATTCAAAAGTATATTGTTGCATGTTACATATGTCTCCCAGAGCTTATTACAGTGAGAACTAAAGACTCATGATCACCGAGTATAATTTAGTATCAGAAATGAAAACATCAAGAAAAGTATCTATTGATAATTGCCTGTTTTCCCTTCTTCCCCACATAGAATACAAATAATACAGCATGTGGGAGGGGGAAGGGGAAAAAAAAAAAAATAGCTAAACCTGTCTTCAGTGGATAAATGAGAGCAAAAAAGCTCCTAAGAAATCTCAGTCTAAGTTCTGCAGCCCTGAATTGCCTACAAAAAAAAGTTTCCATAAATTGGCATTTATGAAGAACAATCCTCTTGCTTTGTCTGGTAGGAAGAGCCACCTTTTCCAAGGGAAAAATGCACGACAATCTAGAAATCCTGTTAATAACATTACAGTCCTGAACTTTAATGTATTAATGAATGGACGTGCACCCATGCTGTAATGATGAATTTCAGCATTGCCTTTGATGCTTCATTGGGCACAAAGCTCTTACAAAATGTTTGAAGTGTCTGGCTGTGTAATAATGATTTATAATTCTCTTGAACCAAAGCAAAATTTGCTAGTAAAAATCATTTTTGAAATAAAAAATAAATTGTGACTGGAGGGTCTGGGTTTGTTTCAAAAAGAGATCACCCACAAGCAGCAAATTATTTAAAAAGCCACTGGTTCTAGTGTTTTGAGATAGGGAGCGCACAACTCAGAATTTCAAAGTAGTGTTAATTAAGATCAGTTTATTAAAATGTCAATCTTTTAACCAAAAAATTCTCTACCATGAATACTGGCTGCAAATTCCTTTATGTTCAACATTTCATGAAGAAAATTATTTTTCCTCGTATGATGTATTCAGTTTTATCACTTTTCCTACTCTTCCTTTCCCCTTGCCCCATCCTTCTGTTAGCATTTACTTGTAGAATAAGTGGCCTTTGTATGTCTATTAGGTGACTGCTTTCCTCCCCCCTCCCCCTGCACTATAAGAAAGGTCTCTGAATTACATTAGAACAGCTGTGTTTGGCATTGAAAAAAAAATGTTTCATGAACATTCTTTCTTCCTTTTCAGCTCAGTCCAAAGCCCACCAAAGTAACTGAAAAGAATATTTTTCACTTCAAACAATGTCCATCAGGACCATATTTGAAATTAATTTCACAGCTTTATTATCATGAGTGCTTACATTCCAAGACCTCTTTCTCAGAAAGTATGAGGAAAAGGTGTGGAGAGAATCGAACCTGGCAAAAGTATGTTAACTCTCAAAATACTTATTTTTGCAAAAACATTTAGCAGAACAGTGCAGTATTTAAAAAAAAAATCTGCCGAGGAAAAAAGAATGGACATAGTACAGCTGGAGACATCCCTCTCTATTCCTCTGAGGAACTGGGAGCCAAAGACAATGTACATAGGATGGTGAAAAAACAACTTTTTTCAAGTTCTTCCAAGTCCTCACAGCACATAAGGAGTCTTCTTTATTTTGATAAATATTGTCATTCATCCTTTGAAAACATAGTGGCTGTGAGAAGTACCATTGAGTCAGACAATTAACTTTTTAAAGTACATGATGGGGCTGCTACAACATGGATGCTCATGACAACTGTGGAGCCAAGCAGAGCGATCCTGCCCTTGTCTTTTCTTCCTTGATTATTCACCTCAAGAAAAATAGGAAAGAGCAGGATCTCACTCCTAACTACGCGCTTACCACCATCCCACCCTCCCCAAATCAGCTCCTCTTTCCAATTGTTCCTGTGATTAGCACAAACCCTACACCTGTCCCATACAAATGTACTAGAACTACAGGCTAACACTTGTCAAGTCCTCTTCCTATTATCAAATAGTACAAAGGCCTCAACGCGATATCCTGTACTGGTGCTGGGAATCTTACTGTTGATTTTAGCAGAAACCTCATTTTAATGATCAAAGTTATGATACAGCTTATTAAATTATGTCCTGTAATACAAAGAGGCTTTTCTTTTTTCATCATCTGCACATTCAATTTTCAGATGAAATACTGTGAAAATACAATAGACCTGTAAACCTCTAAAGCACTAACAACTGAGTTCTGTCCCTCAGAAAAAAATACCATTAACAAATGAGGTGAACCATTAGCACTCTTTTCAGCTTTTTCATCCAAAGGAATAGAATGATTTCATGAAATCATAAGCATACCCATCCTGTCATCAAGTAGAATAGTGACTGACTTCACACACTCTTAACCTCACTGAGCTCTGATGTACAATTTGATATAGCAAACATCTCCCCACTAAATTCCTCATACATCAAGCCTTAAAACAAAATATTAATATAATTTATGGAGGAGGCTATGAAGTGCTACTTCCGGACAAAAGAAGAAACCCTTTTAAGGAGTAAGGGAATAGTTACACTCAGTGCTCTCATATTCACTCAGACAGACTGCAAAGTTGTTTGCCAGTATGGCTACAGTTACTGCTTTCAACAAAGCCACTCTGCATTAGTTAAGTAGAAAATAATACTCAAAAATATCCTCTTTTCTTTTTATTTTAAAATTTTCACTGTAAAAGGTTATTTTTATTAACAAGTCAAAAAAAAGTTGGTCAACCACTCATAAATGTTTCCTACATATATGCACAATGTTTAATATGTAATATTTATATTATTATATATTTGGTATATATTATATAATTTGGTATATATTATACAATCTTTAAGGTCCCTTCCAACTCTAACCATTCTATGACTATTGTATATTATATTAAGCATATATTATGCATGTGTATATAATATTTATATTATCTACAGATATAACGTCATGAACCAATGCAGACTAGAGACACTCACATCAAGTTCAGTCAGGACCGTAACAGCATACTTTCCTCTAGAGGCAGATGCATCATTTTAATTAAAAGGTGCATGATATCTCCGTATCTTGTCCACTTACCAAAACCTAACCCTATTGGCCTTAATTGATCCTTACTTTATGTAATATTATGTAATATGGGTATTGATGCACTTATGTTCCATACAGATTAGAATCTGTTTCTTTTATATTTGAACCAGTCCTACTCAGGTGCAATAACTGCTTCCACCCAAATTTCTGTTTTTAAGTCATGGATAAGTGTTACAGCACAAGTTCCTACTCTGCTTCCCATGGAAGAACAAGGACTCTGGTAAACACTGATTAATTCAAGGGAATTGATATACAACAGAAGGCATGGAGGAAACAGTCTTGGATCCATCATTGCAAGGAAGTACAGTTCTCACTGTTTCTCTCTCTTTAAGGGAACATGCTATTCCAGATCAGAAGTTGTTTAACTAGCTCGTCTTCTAACAGGCTTTTAGCTTGTAGAGAGGAGAATTCCTTTGCTGCTGATTTCCACCAGATTTCCCTATGCAGACCCTATTTGCTTGGGCATAGACAGAACTCAGTGTAATGTAAATAAATTTTTGAATTCTAGTGATTTAGCTCCTTCTTACTGAAGTCAATGGGATTCTTCCCAGGAGAAGCTCAGTCCTTTCACTTTGAGAATGAACATTTCCTGCATCCACTTCAAGTCTTTTTTTTTTCTTTTTTTTTTTAAGTAGAAGAAAGCAAATAAACCTCACAAAATGCCTTATCAATTTATGTTCCAAAACACAATAAAACACATTAGCTATGATAACAAGCATAACAAGCAGCCATTTGCAAAATATGAACTATCTGTAAGCACATTTCCTAAAGCTGCTTATTGAGACCAAAAAAACCCAACAAAACAATTAATACAACAAAAATCTGCAGGAAGCAAATGATGCAACTCCTCTCACCCTCGCATGATATCATGGGGGGAATCACATTAAAATCTGACAAACATAGTAAGACTAAGTTTTCAGGTACAGTTTGCTTCCAATTAAAGGTACAAAATTCTATTGCTCATCTTTCAAAAAAATTTTCTTCACAATGCAATACATTTTTGTTAGCTGCTCCTACATTGTAATAAATACCCACTTTGCAAAGACTTTAGAAAATTACTTAATTTTTATAGTTATTATTAAATGAGATATACTAAGGATATACTTCCCCAGGTTGGAAGGGACCTCAAGGATCATCTGGTACAACCTTTCTTGGCAAAAGCATGGTCTAGACAAGACAGCTCAGCATGCTGTCCAGCTGAATCTAAGAAGTGTACAATGTTGGGAAATCCACCGCTTACCTGGAGAGACTATTCCAATGGCTGATTGTTCTGCTGATTGTTCTCATTGTGAAAAATTTTACTCTTGGGTTCAATCAGAATCTACCCAGGAGTATCTTGTACCCATTACTCCTCGTCTTTTCCATGTGACTCCTTGTAAAAAAGGGAGTCTCCATCTTCCTTGTAGCCGCCCTTTAAATACTGGAACATGGTGATAAGGTCTCCCCTAAGCCTTCTTTTCTCAAGGCTGAACAAACCCAATTCTCTCAGTCTTTCCTCATCCAGCAGGCTTCCCAGTCCTTTGATCGTCTTTGTGGCACTTCTATAGATCGTCTCCAGCCTATCCATATCTTTTTTACAGAGCTGGCACCAAAACTAAACACAGTATTCCACGTGTTGCCTGACAGGTGCTGAGTTAAGTGGGATAATGACTTTATCTCTGATGGTGGTGCCCTCATCCATGCAACCCAGATTTCTGTTGGCGTTCTCTGCCACTGCAGCCCACTGTTCACTCATACTGGGCTTGTCCATCAGGACCCCCAGGTCCCATTCCACCCAGTTGCTCCCAGACAGGTAGATCCCAGTCTGTGCTATCCTCTTGGATTATATTTTCCCATGGAGAAGACCTTACACTTGTCCTTGTTGAACTTCATAAGGTTTCTATTAGTCCACTCTTCCAGCCTATCCCAGTCATCCTGCCAGGTGGTGCTCTCTCCCTTCCAAATCGTCGACTTCCCCACTGTTAAGTATCATCAGCAAACTTCATCACGGTACACTTGATCCCATCATCCAGATCACTTATGAAGATATTGGACAGTGCTGGGCTCAATTTCTATCCCTGGGGCACCCCACTTGAGACAGTTGCTGGTTTGAAAAACTGCGACTTACCACCACCCTCTGTGGTGGCCTGTTAGCCAGTTTCCCGCCAACAGGACAGACCACTTGTTTAGACTGGCATTGGCCTCTCTAGGTGGAGGCTGTGGGGAGAAATCCATGTAGACAATGTCTACCATTCACTTCACATCATCCGAGCAGGTTACTTTGCTGCAGAAGGCGATCGGGTTTGTCAAGCACATTTTGCCCTTGCTGAATCTGTGCTTGCTTTTCCCAATCACATGCTTCATTTGACTTGTGATAGCCTCCAGGAGGATTTGTTCCATGGCTTTTCCAGGGACTGAAGTAAGACTGATTGGGCCTTATAATTTCCTGGATCCTCTTTTAAGCCTTTCTTATAGGTGGGGGTGACATTATCCTTCTTCCAGTCTTCTGGGATGTTCTCAATCTCCATGACTTTTCAAAGGTTATGGAGAGTGGCCTCGCAACACCATCAGCCAATACTCTAACATTCTCAGGTGGCTAGCATCAGGGCCCATTGATCTGTAGGGGTCAAGCTTCTGTAATAGTTCACATACGAACTTTTCCTTCACCGATAGTGGGCCTGTGTTTGCATCAATCTGGATTTTTTGTTCCCAAGGCCTGGGGCCTAACTGGCTGGTAAAGAGGCAAAGAAGCTGTTAAGAACATCTGCCTTTTCAGCATTGCTGGTGACTAATTCATATTTCTGTTTAACAGCAGCCCAATATTTTCCTTATGTTTCTGCTTGTTGTTTACATACCTGAAGAACCTTTTCTTGTGGTTTTTGACATCTTTGGCCAATTTAAATTCAAGCTGAGCTTTTGCTTTTCTAACTGCATCTCTGCATGCTGTGGCAGTACCCTTGCCATTCTCAATAGGTATTTGTCTGCTTTTCCATCTCTGGTACTCTTCTTTTTTTGGTTTTGAGCAGACTCAGAAGCTCTCAGTTAAGCCAAGAGGCCCTCTTGCTCTCCCTATTTCCATTACCTTTAAAGGGGGTGAACTGTTTTTGTGCTTCCAGGAAAGCACTCTTGAAATACTCCGAGAGCTTATTAGCTCCTTTATGGTTCATGGAACCATGTATTTTTTACCTTTCTTATTTCTTTACAGATTTTAATCACAGGTCTTCTTTATAAGCAGCTATGCCATATCAGAGCTGGGCCTTGAATCCCTGGTACACAGGCAACTTAAAGCACACATGCAGGGAAGCTTACAGCAGGAGCTGCAGACAGGGCACTACACATCTCTCCGACAAATCCTAATCTCTGATATAAAACAGTATAGAATTTTTCAGGGATCTAGATGTCAACATTGTGAAATCAGCTTCTTGTTATACACAGCAGCTTTCATGATGGCATGTTTGGTACAGTTATATTGAGGGATTACAATGAGGTAACACAATGATAAATCATGCCTCCAACTTCTGAACTAGTTTCTCTTATCAGCCTGGGGCCCACTGCCATTGGACTCTAAGGTCTCCTTTATGATGTTGGAAGTTAAGCAAAGCCAAGTAACTCATTCTGTAACAGCATATTATACAAACATTTTAAAATGTTCAGCTGGATCTCACTGCTTGTGGAGAACAGTGTCATGTTGTAGATTTATAGCATTTTTTTTTAAATTGAAAAAGGGAGGGTTGTCATGTAACTAAGTGAAGAGAGACCCAGGAAATTTAAGCAAGGGGGCAAAATCTATCCCAGGCACAGATTCTGGAGGAATGGAGTACTTTACTAAAAAGGCTATCTGCAGCTAGTATCAATATATTATTGTCTAGATGTAAAACTGAGGACAGACTGGATAGACTTAGCTTCTCTCTGCAGCTCTGGAAAATAAGGAAAACTACTTTTCCTTTCAAAACAGATACTCTGGGGTATGGTACCTTAACATTTCTTTAACACTTACAAATTCTCAGGTAGAATGCATTGGCACTACATAAGTCAAGGTATTATTCTATTATTACCTATTTAACACCTAGTTAAACATTACTTAACCCACTGGCATAAACCCAATACATCCCCATTAAGTTAAATATTGCTAATGCACTATTGTTTAAATTAAGCACTAGTCTAAGCAGCAGTAAATGTCATTCACTGTCATTAGGGTAAATTGGTTCCCTGGGCAACACACCGGGAACGCAGGTGTCCTGATTACATAGGTCCTCATTAAATACAGTACACTATTTCTTAAAAAATGGAATTCAAGCTGATTGTGACAAAAAAATGCCACTATACCTTTTGCAGTGAGGATGCACAAACACAACTACCAGAACATACATGTGCCTACCTCCCTGCAGCAACTCCCAGATCCCTTTACAAAACAATGTTTGCCAATAGTATCATGACTTAGTCTGAGGCCCTGAGCACAGAAGAAGCTCTACCAAGATAGGGATCTACGCAAGAGCAAGGAGCTACTGAATCCAGGCATCCTTCTGCAGAGACCTCTTTATATGACTGAAACCTTGAAGCAGGTAAGACTCTGCACAGATGGAAGTACTGCTCCTATGTAAATTGCAGGATCAGAGCTTGAGATGATAATCGCTTGCTATTTATCAAGGCTTGTGTCTTCTGTAGACCCTAGTATACCTCAAGGGGCTAAATAATAATGAGATATACTGTATGTCACACACCTGAAGTATTACAGATCAGCTGTGATAACACATTCACATTCTTATTGCATTTTTCAGCTACTAATGTGACCAAATAGCCTAAAGTGTATTAGCTTAATAACCATAAAACCACCACAGATTTACAAAAATGTGCTACTTTTCTTTCCTTTTTAAAAGAAATATGGGCTTTGAAATGCTAACAAGTATTTTTATTGCTGTTCAATAAGGGATTCATGCATTGGAAGAGTTAAAAAGTGACAGAGCAGAGAATCATATGAACTGTTTCTGTTAGCAACTACTTAAGGGAACTGAAGGACAGCTGGTGATCCTCGCTTGGGGTTAGCAATTCGATATCTATTTGGGGTTTTTTTCCTTGACAATATGAACCCTATACATGATTTACATAATGCAACACACTTGCATTCTTCTGCTGGGCTTCAGAATTTAGATTAGTAACAGAAACATGAGTTACACTGGTTAAACAATATAGATGTCATCCATTAAAATATTAGTTTTACTCATCGTCCCAGTGCAACCCTTTAAATAGAACATTTTAAGTCTGGAGATGTAGTTCCTTCCACATGGCTCTTTCTAATAAAATTATATTGAGACTGAATGACATCGAGAGAGGTTTATTGATTTTACTTTCTATTGGTAATGAAAACCAAAGCAATTCATTCTAAGGAACCTACAGCAAAACAAGAACATTATGACTTTAAAATGCGACTACGCAATAAACATTAAAGATTTGTATGTAGAAAATCAACCAGAGAAACTGAACTGATAAATGGGCTCATACGAAGAATGAAAGCATTTTATGTAAATAAAGCATCACACAGGTGCAAATTCACTAGCTACATGAGCTTGTGCACATGCAAAGAGGAGGAGCCTAGGAGGGCTATGCTCCTTCATTAGTAATTTCCAAGGCCCTTAGAGCAGCAAGTATCATATGCTAAGATGTCAAAGTGGTGCTCTCATCCCTCCTCATTCCTCTTAACTAGCAAAGCCAATAGTCAGGCAACAATTTTATGACAAAAATATAGTAAACCTTACACAAGAGTTTACCTTGAAGCTTTTACATGGGGAAGAGATGCAACAAGGATTCTGAAGGTGACTGCTATGAGTAGGTTTGGATGAAGTCCATTACACTTCGAAAGCAGGTATTTATGGTAAGTCATTCTACTCAATTCCTAACACTGCTTGAGCTCTACTAAATGTATGCAGCAAAACCACTGAAAATGTAAAAAACTGTCTAGCTTTGAATTTTGTTTTAAGGTTGAAAATCATTGTGTCTTTATGAACAAAATTGCTAAGAGATTCATGAACAATGCACACCCAGTTTTAAGTACGACAAGATTGCGTAGTGAGCGACAAAAGGGTGATATTATAGAAGATCTTACACATTTTGCCAGTGTCCTAGTAAGTAGCTAGATGTTGGAGAAAGTTCCATCTCCCCAGATGCTGGGAAATTCTGCTATAAATAATATATTCTCAATGGAATCTATCATTATCAAACACGAATATTTAGAAATCTGAAGCCAGACCGTTATCAAATCATGAAACTGAACTGGAAATCATGAGATTTGAAATATATTCCAATATGCATTTCTTCCTACTAACTTCTTCATTTCTATGATTCACATCACATTCAGATCTCATTTTGAGATATTAATGGTCAGCAACAAAAAAGGAGAAGAGGGAGGGGAAAAAGAAATCATCTTTCCTCCAAAATTAAAGGGAACTGAAGAAAAGTATTAAGGAAAGCAGCAGCAGCTGACAGAAGAGCCTGTTCTCCCCAACCAAATCCTTTAGACTACATAGTTCACTATTTAGTGAACCAACACTATGTTTGCAGTGCCTGTACAGGTGCAATTGCAGTCCAGAGACACACGGGAAACAATCTGAATTCTAGTAGAAATGCACTAACAGCACACACAGTAGGCCAGGCCAGAAGCATTCAGCTGATGTGCCAGCCATAGTTTAGCAAACCAAGCTCAGGCCTACACCAGTTTCACAGCCACGGGTACTTTAAATTTTTTTTTAGTTAAACTTTATTTTAGCTAAGAGGCGTGATATATATTGCATATGGCACATTGCATCTATTTTCTATGATTTCAGTTCTTTAACTCATTTGGAATAGTCCCTATTTTTCCTCATCTTTACTTTCATCCATCTGATTGCAGGAAACTTTTCAGGAAAATGCCTTATTTTTTCATAATCTCATTTAGTTGTTTTTTGTTGTTGTTGTTGTTTTGTTTTTGGTGTTTTGGTTTTTTTGTTTTTTTAAATCGAGTATATGGGAAACACCAGAGGTAAAAAAGCTAAATCGCTAGTGGTGATTCTAACAAACTCTCTAACAAAACATAGTACAACTACACGAGAACTGTTGAAATCTAGGAAGCCTTGCAAGGTTACCTACATATTGAAGCCAAGCCACCTACTGCTGTAGAAGATGCTTGCAAGTGGAGATGTGGTTGGAATTTTGACCCTTTGCATAAAAAAAAAAGAAAGGCTCAGTTCAAAACACAGTCTGGGACTTTATCATCAAAACATCCTAAAAGTTCAGTACTAACACAGCCTCTCCCAAAAGCAGAAATAAGAGTATTGGTAAAATGAAATAACATGATTAGTTTATTTACTAAGCAGAAATCTCAATACAGAGGTAGCGTACAACTTAAAATAGCAGTTAAAGCTCAGATCTCTAGAAACAACCTTATTTTAGAACCTGCCAAAAGAGTCACAGAAATTATTCTACCTGGTTAAACTGCTTAGAAGTTAAACAAAATGAAGAAATAATGGCTACATAGCAGACCACATAACCTGAAAACAAACAAACAAAACAAAAGCACTGAAAGAACAGAAATGGGCAAAGGCCAGCAGAATAAATACAGAAGTGTCATTTCTAAAAATCAGGGGGGAAAATAAGAATGTATTGGAGCTATTTATTTTTTTTCTCAGTGATACTGTATTCTGAGTTCACGCCTCCCACAATGGGCCTTAGCAACAATGCAGCCACTTAGAATACATTCAGCCATGGCTTTTTCAGAAAACAAAAGAAGAGGAAGGGGGGAAAAAAAAAAGAGAGACAACAGAATGCCACTTGGCATAAGAGTGGCTATCACTTCCACTATTAAAGGCCAATGACTTTTGTATTTGTGCTTATGAGCAGGAAATCCTGGCTCCTTAGCCAAGGAGACCACCACACTGTCATTACAGAAGGAGGGGATTTCCATCTGCTTTATTCCCGTAACAACTCTGGCTGCTTTCAAAAACTATGTGGAACAGTTCAAAAAGACATTGTATGAACATGGTCCCAGCAAAATGCAATCAATCTACGTATCTGCTGTGTGGACAGTCAAATTATTCCCATACTTTTTTTTTTTTCCTGTCTCCTTCCCTCTCTTCCCCTCCCCAAAAGTGCTGTATCCCTGCATTTCCTATTGATCTGAAGAGGTGCAGAGCTTCTGACCTTAATGCATTTATGACTTGATAACAGATTGGTATGCACTGAAAACCTACCACATTCTACCAGGTGATAAAAATTGCTCTCAGCAGTTGAAAAACTAGAGCTTACACACATATGATTATGGACCGCACTTCCAATCCCTCAGAACAGCATAGGTTTTTCTGAACCTGGACAACCCTCAAAACTGCTATAATAGCCTCCTCCTGCAACATGGCATCAAAAACAGTGGTATGAGCTCTTATACACAACAGTCACCTGTTCCAGAACAGGGGCAGAACAAGACTCCAACAAAATAGCAAAGCAAGCCCAAAAGAAAAAGAAGGTGGTTGGATCTGGGCATCAGTCCATATAAGTGCCAGGAATTATACCCACCTCCACATGCTGAACATGTGGTCCTAACTCCTCATGTCCTGTCAAACAAATGGGGACACGGAAGGCCTGTGGTTGGAATGTACTGCACTTTGGTCTGCCTCAATTCTCATAAGAGAAAGCAGTTCTCTATCCTATGGTGCAGTCAGTGTTGGCACAGATAAACTGGGAGAACGAGGGAGCCATAAATCAGTCCCTTCCTCCTCCCTTGTGCCAAGCAAACCACAACAGAAAAGAGGCCTTTGACATTCTAGAGGGCTTACACCCAAATTTACTAAGTTAAAGAAGTCTTGTTGCCTTTCCCTGCTCCTTATGCAACTTTAGTGTCTATACATCATGCATGCTTTGAAACCTCTCCATTACTCACTCATCCAAACACCGACTTTGCTCATAGCTTTGTACAACACTCAAGGTGTTCTAAAATAGTTACTTGGGAATCAAATACTATGCATGACAGAAGAAAGCTGGGATTGAAAAATAAATAAACAAACTGGGTTTGGTCTGTGAGCTGAGACAAAGTCTATAAGCTATTGTGTTTGCAATATCACACTGCATGTTTCAGTACTTGAATTCATACAGTATATACTTTACTGATCGATTTGCATACCGTATTGATCTCAAGGGTTGTATAATGTGTTTGATTTGTGGCACTTCTGCATAATTTTCTGATTAAGTTACTTATTTAACCTATTGACCTTTACTCTTAATTAAAGAGCCTATGTAAATGTTGAGCCGTAATCAACTTGCACACTACTGACTGGAATTTACATCTTGTAGAATTTACTTACTCTTTAAGACTTTACACTGACACTGTGTAGTCACAATGGACAATTTCATCCTTTGCAGTTTAAATTTGTGAAGCATCCTCAAAGTCTAACTTTAGTTCCAACAACTTTCAAACAAAATACCTATAGGCATTTGATATTTTGTAAAAAAAAGACAGATTTACACAACAGAAATTCCTACTTTGAAAGCCTAAAGAGAAAGAGCAAGTTAAATCTGTGTCTAATTTTGTTATGCAACTGGCCACTTGTACTAATACCTATTGAACATTCAAGAATTCAGTTTTGGATTAGATCTATATTGTGTACACCATATATACCTATGCTGAACATACCCTACAAGAAGCCCCTGCTCTACAGAGCTGGCAGCACATTATATTCAGCATTGGTCACCACTTAAAACTTTAAAGTTAAAGTAGAACTGATTATTTCTCACTATCACAGAATCCTAATTTGAGCAAATCAGTCAGTGAACAAAGTGGGAAAATAAACCCCAGAACACAGTCATTGCATTGTATTATGTCGTGTTGATTATTGTTGGGAAGTCCAATTTAGTTTTAAAAATTTGTGGCACCTGGTTGTTCTTACTAAGCGTAATACAGTATTTTACTGATTCACTCTAAAGCCAGAGGACATAATTCTGTGTGGAAAGTGTTATCTTGATAGCTTGGAAAGTCAGCAGTTTAAGAGCAGACATTAACTTAGTATTTAGAAGCTGCAGTTATACCTTCCTTACAATCACATATCCCTCAACTCTCCTTGTGTATACCCCAACAAAAGCATAAAGATTAAAGATGACAAGAAGACAATGTTCAGTAATCAGAGCCAAAGAGTATGACAATTCTATGCCCCTTGAGATAGTTCTTACAACTCCACAATGAGCAACCAGAAAAGAGTCATCGACTTGTTCAATTACTGATGGCCTTGAGATCAAATTATGCCAGTGATAAGGTGCAAAGGATATGTCAAAAACTAACGGGCATAAACATAATGATATAAACCAAGCTGCTGAAGCCAAGTGGGTTGCATTCCATGCAGACTGAACAAACCAAAAGACATTTCCAAACAATTGAAACTAAACCCCCAACCCTTCTTACGATTGCTTGCTTCCTAATAGCGCTCTACATTGAAGTAACCTGCAAGAAGGTCTGTTTTCACATCAATCTTAGTTTTTTTTTTTTTAAGCTCAGAAAGCCTTTCTTGACAGGGGATTTTACTTTACAGACCTTGTTTCAACATGGACAGCAGCAAGCAGGCATTTTTTTAAATGGTCAATATTCCTCTTATGCCATTTTTTCAGCTGCCTAAACACGCAGACTGAAATCTTTCCTCTGTGAAGGATGCCACTGCACACTGTCGACCGCAAGTGTCCCTATGTTAAAATCCACAGTGAAGCAAACAAAATGGCAGAAAGTGGCTTGACTCAGACCAAATGAATCAATTCTTCCCTGCAATACATGCAAATGATTCCATCAGCATTTTGCAGATAGAGGAAGAATTTACTCCTAGATTAGACCCAGAAGACCTTCAAGGCTGGAACATGTGAATTTGCAACACAGACAGGGTAGCCACTGGCCCTTATTATCACATGCAGATGCAGAGTAGAAAGGTGTGGAATTACTTGAGTTTTCAGTGTTTGGTCTCTTTTTCCTTTCTTCCACCTTCAGCTTCACTTTGCCCTCTTTACAGAAAGTAAGATATCTTAGTCTCCTTAATTGCAAACTTTACCATTATTCTCTAAACTAGTTAGAATGCACTGTTTCTTGTTATGTAGGCTCCATGTAACTTCTTCAGTCCTAGTGCTGAATAATGCTGCTACCAAACTTCCTGCAGCAACTGTTTTTTTCCTCCATAGTTTTGCATATTTCCTAATATGTCCTGTCTGTTATTGGCAAGAGAACAAGAGACAAAACCACCATTCTTCTACTTTTGTCAATTAATTTAAGAGACATGGCTGAGATGCACTGAAGGAAGAGTTTAGAATTAGTACTAAATAAGATTATCTGAATGAGGATAATAATCATCATGAGAAGGTTTAAAGATCAGTTACTTCTATGAGAAACTTGCAGACCAAATTGAGGTGCAAGTGTCATATGCACCCTTGCTATTGGTTGAACCTGCTACGGTAGGAATGTGTTCCAGTGTAATCTAATGAGATTTATCAAAGAGAAATAGTGTCATTTGTTTAGTAGGGCTAATTTTGATTACTTCTTCCCTAAGCTCTGCTGGAACTAGTATCAAAGTGAAAGCTCACATTCCTTCCATTGTCAGTAATGGAATAGCTGGTGGTGGCTTTTTGCTAGCCACATATGTAGGTAATAAGAGGCCTCCAAGCCAGTTACCAGAGTACATAAAAAGCCCTCTACATTTAAAATATTCAGCTTGCTCAACAAAGAATGCACCTTGATTAGTAGAGTGTATTAAATTTCACGTACTTAACTTTGCAGCTTGATTAGTGAAGTATGCAGCTTAATCAGCACAGCATGCAATTCAGGACAACATGCACCACCTAAAACTGAAACTAATGGTAGGACCCAACATAATCCCCAGTATACATCTTTAAGCGAAACATCTAATGCAAGGAGATTCAAAGCAGGCATTTAGATCTGTAAAAGAACAATTAAAATCTTCCAGCAGCAGCCTTGTGGCTTCATAAGGTGTATGATTCAGGCTGTAAAGTTTCAACTGTCCAGTAGCTGAAGTAGTCAAGCAGCAGACAGCTTTCAGTGCAAAGCCAAACAGCACCCTTGTCAGTAATGCTGGTCACTGTGACAACATCCCTTAGCTCATCATCCATGGGCAGTACATGGCCAAATCCAACTCTCAGTATTTAATTTTAGGCACACTTGAGATAGCATCATTGGACATCCAAAACATGATTTCATTATTCAAGGGAAACTAGGGGAAATATGTGAAGATAGCAAGCATGTCAGCAATGGAGGTAACTTACATAGCAGTTTGTATGCTAGCAAGCTAGACATAAGAGGTAAAAAGGGGTTCAACTCCACACAATTAGGATTTGGAGGCATTTCAGATATGAAACAGGTTTGGATTTTAAACAATCCTAAAGCTGAAGACTGTTCAGACACAGTGTTTTGGCTTGGATCTCTTTGCTGCCCCGAAATAAAGACAAACTCTGACATAATTAGGAAGTAACTTCACTTTCAGTAGTATATAACTACATGTTCTGTCCCTACAGCAGTTATAGCTGTAGCTTTCTATAGCTATCACTCTACATAGTATTTCCTAAATGATTTTTTTTTTCCCTGTCCGTGGTCATCCTATACGCTCTGAACACACGAGATGAATCCACAGTGGTGTTATTTATGGTACAGATTCTAAGACTGCTGCAGTTAATGGAAACATTGTGTGTTGTCTACAGTGGAGTTTTGCAGAATATGTGGCATTTACCAGAGCATAAATCTTACCAACAGAGGTACCTGTACTTATATAATTCTTGACCCACACCCTTCCTTTTGGATACTACACATTCACTAAGGGAAAGAAAAATAGGTATGTGTCTCAAACTCCCGGGTACTCAGCTGTTTCTCAGCAGGACTGCATACCATTCCCATCTCAACAAACCTAGAGTTATTAATAGTCAAGGTTTTGACCTGGCAACTTCTGCAACACTTAGAAAAAATACGGTATCAAACTAAAACAATTGTCAGATAAATAAAGTACAGAGTACCACTTGCATGCCCTGTGTCAAAAAACCCCACCCAACAAAAAAACCAACAACAAATCTAATCTTTTTAATTCCTCAGAAGATCCACATTACTAAGAAAAACAAGTAAGTACCAAACAGCACTGAACTTCGATTGTTGAGGTTTCATCTTATAGCTCCTACACAGCAAATATAAACACACACAATCTCAATCTTTCAATTAAGAAGTTAACCCTCAGGTAAGACTGAACAAAAGCTACATTGTTCACCCATCTTAAACCACATACCAAAAAATCCAGCACAGTGATAGAAGTATGCTAGCATCAATTCAGACCCACTTGTGAGAGCTGATGCCAGTAGAAACAAGGAGGATGATCTGTTCAGCCTCATGGCGGAACTAAGAGAGGAAAGTGAGAGGCTAAGGAGCATCAGAGAGTGTGAGACAGAAATAGACTGATGGAACTACACTCTGACCTCCCTGAGGAGAAACAGGAGCAGACACCAGAAAAAAACACAAGATCCATATCCCATCCCCCCCCCCCAAGGTGGAAGGCAGTGGCTTAAGAGAAAGTTGTGAATGGAGGCAAGTCCATGCTAGGGGCAGCAAGCAAACTTCTTCCTTCCCAACTTACCTACCCGGGTGTCTCTGTATAATTGGTATGAGGCTCTGGGTGTGGAAGGCCAGTCAATGGATGACAGTCCAACTACACCGAAGGAGTTGCCAGGACTGGAAAGGACTACCCTACATATAACAGCCACCTCCACAAGGAAGAAGAAAAGGGTTATAGTTATAGGTGATTCCCTTCTGAGAGGAACAGACGGTCCAATATACCAGGCAAACTCTCCTCTTAGGGAGGTATGCTGCCTCCCTGGGGCCTGGGTTAGGGACATAACTAGGACACTTCCTAGCCTGGTATGGCCCTCAGACCATTACCCACTGCTGCTCTTCCATGTGGGTGGTGATGAAGTTGAAACACATAGCGCAAGGGTGACTAAAAGAGACTTCAGGGTCTTAGAACAGTTAGTAAGGGAATCTATGGCACAGGTTTTTTTTTCTTCTCTCCTTCCAGTTACAGGCAACAACACCAGAAGAAACAGATGCGTTCAGTCTGTTAATACATGGTTCCATGGCTACTGTCACTGCCACAATTTGGGGATTTTTGATAATGAGATGGCCTACACAGCACCAGGCATGTTCATGTCGAATGGGGTTCATCTTTCCCAAAGGTGGAAGAGGGTCTTTGCTCATGAGCTAGCAGGGCTCATTCACTGAGCTTTAAACTATACTTGACGGAGGAAAGGGTTATTATTAGGCTTGCCCATAAGAAGCCAAGGGACAACACACCAAGGTTATAGGGATGGGGTGCAAGTGAAGGCACTTAGCCTGTTGCTCTGAGATCTGCTGGGTACATTGCAGTACACTCAAAGTCTTATGGAGATGAGCTAGGGGCTCCTAACGTAACAGGAGCCAACTGGGAAAAAAGAATAAAATACCTCAAAGGAAGCCCACCTGGAGAGCAGCTCACAGAAACTGTAGCCACTCCAGCCAGGAAGTCAGCTTTAGTGGGGACCCAAGTTAAGTGCCTCTATGCAAACAGATGTAGCACGGGGAACAAGAGGAGTTAGAGATGTGCACACGCCTCCAGGCCTGTGATCTCATTGGCATCACAGAGACATGGTGGGATGGCTCCTATGACTGGAGCATTGGAATGGAAGGATACAAGCTCTTTAGGAAGGACACGCAGGGTAGACAAAGAGGGGATGTTGCCCTCTGTCAATGATGAGCTGGAGCACATGGAACTCTGCCTGGGGATGGATGAAGAGCTGATTGAGAGCTATGGGTCACGGAGGGCAGGGACAGCAGGGGTCTGCTACAGGCCACCTGACCAGGATGATGGAGCAGACAAGGCCCTCTACAGACAGGTTGGAGCAGCCTCATGTTCACAGGTCCTTGTCCTCATGGAGTACTTTAACTACCTCAAAGCTGTTGGAAGAACAACACAGCAGGGCACAAGCAATTTCTAGCAATTTCTTGGAATGTGTGGATGACAACTTCCTTCTCCAAGTGGCAGAGAAGCCAACAAGGAGAGGTGCCATGTTGGACTTTGTCCTTACCAACAAGGAGGGGCTAGTTGGAAGTGTCAAGCTCAAAGGTAGCCTTGGCTGCAGTGATCATGAATGGTGGAGTTCAAGATCCTTAGGGCAGCAAGGAGGGCACACTGTAAGCTTGCTCCCCTGGACTTCAGAAGAGCAGACTGGCCTCTTCAGGGATCTGCTTGGTAGGGTACCATGGGATAAAGCCCCAGAGGGAAGAGGCACCCAGGGAAGCTGGTTAGTATTCAAGGACCACCTCCTCCAATATGAAGAACTGCCCACTGTAGATGAAGATCAAGTATGAGAACATCTAAGGAACCCGAAGGTGTTCCTGATGAGATAGGTCCTGATAGGACCTGATGAGATTCATTTACAAGTTCTGAGGGAAATGGCAAATGAAGTTATCAAGCCACTATCCATCATATTTGAGAAGTCATGGCAGTCTGGTGAAGTTCCTGCTGACTGCAAAAAGAGGAAATGTAACCCTCATTACAAAAAAGGGAAAAAGGAAGACCCAGAGAACTACAGGCCAGCCACAGTTTCCTGTGTGACCAGAAAAATCATGGAGCAGACCCTCCTGGTAACTCTGCTAAGGCACATGAACAATAAGGAGGTGAATGGTAACAGCCAACATGGCTTCACCAAGGGCAAGTTCATGCCTGACAAATCTGGTGGCCTTCTATGATGGGGTGGGTAACAGGAGAGCAACAGACATAATCTACCTGTACTTGCAAAAAGCATCTGACACTGTCCCACATGGCATTCTTGTCTCTAAATTGGAAAGGCATGAAATTGGTGGATGGACCACTCGGTGGATAAGGAACTGGCTAGATGGCCGCACTCAAAAGGGTTGCGGTCAACGGCTCAATGTCCAAGTGGAAACCAGTGATGAATGACATTCCGCAGGGGTCAGGACTGATATTGGTGCTGTTTTAACATCTTTATTGGAAACATGGACCATGGGATTGAGTTCACCCTCATCAAGTTTGCTGACAATACCAAGCTGCGTGGTGCAGTGGACACACTGGAGGGTAGGGATGCCATTCAGAGGGACCTGGACAGGCTTGAAAGGTGGGCCTGTACAAACCTCATGAAGTTCAACCAAGCCAAGTGTAAGGTCCTGCACCTGGGTCAGGACAATCCCAAGCACTAATACAGGCTGAGTAGAGAATGGACTGAGAGCAGCCCTGAGGAGAAGAACTTGGGAGCATTGGTTGAGGAGAAGCTCAACATGAGCTGGCAACATGCACTCACAGGCCAGAAGGCAAACTGCATCCTGGGCTGCATAAAAAGGAACTGGCTGGCACGTCAACGGAGGCGATTCTGCCCCTCTGCTCTGCTCTTGTGAGACCCCACCTGGATACTGCATCCGGCTCTTGTACCCCCAACACATGAAGGACATGGATATGCTGGAGCAAGTCCAGAGGAAGACCAGGAAGATGATCAGGGGGCTGGAGCACGTCTCCTATGAGGACAGGCTGAGAGAGCTGGGGTTGTTTAGCCTGGAGAAGAGAAGGTTCCAGGGAGACCTTACAGCAGCCTTACAGTATCTATAGGGGGTTCTGAAAGCTGGAGAGAGACTTTTTACAAGGGCATGTAGCAATTGGGCAAGGGGTAATGGCTTCAAACTGGAAGAGGGTAAATTTAGATATCAGGAAGAAATATTTCACTATGAGGGTGGTGAGGCACTGGAACAGGTTGCCAAGAGAAGTTGTGGATGCCCCATCCCTGGAAGTGTTCAAGATCACTCTGGATGGGGCTTTGAGCAACCTGGTCTAGTGGGAGGTGTCCCTGTTCATGGCAGCGCGGGTGGAACTTTATGTTCTTTAAGGTCCCTTCCAACCTGAACCATTCTAAGATGATACAAGGCTTCACAGCTTGGGAATCAGGACTTCAGCAGCCAACCTGAAAATCCAAAGGTTAGTTTTGAGACTGCGTCCTTCCTATCGCAGCTTGCTAGACTGAGATTCTCATTCTATCATGTTTCTGGAAGTAGTTCAAAGGTGTATATAAAGTCCTGTGTTGGTTGGTTCTTCAGGTCCTCTTCTGCTATAAATTTCTGTAGAGAAAAAGTTTTAATATCTTTACACTATTTCACTCTAACAATTCATAACCCTTTGCCAGCTGGGTGGTACTGTCCCTGTTGCTCATTGCTATACATGTGTGGTAGAAACATTTGCATATCTTTCAGAAAAAGTAGTAGAAACTTTTGTATTTCCGAAGAGCTGTTTTAAACATCTTAGTTTGAAAAAAAGTAATGTCATCTTTTTAGCATCTATATTTTAATTAAAAGCATTCTCTTATTGAAAACTCTAATTGGAGTAGCAAATTAAAATAAACAGTGTTTGCTTTCTATAGCATTCCACTGATCACTTCCTGGTATGGTAAAGGCTAAGACATTAAATTCTTATTCTATGAATTTAAGCAGGAGAACTTGCAATAAAACTTCAAGTGTATTTAACATTAGATTGAGTGGATTAGGAGAACACATTAGATAAATATTGTAAGTCTTAATGAATTCAGAACACCACTACCTACAGCATTCCCAATTCAGACCCAAAACTTAGTAAGTATAGAAACACTAGTACTCCAACAAAGCAAAGTAGTCCACATGACAGAGATCCTGAATAGGAATATAGATGGGAAGGAGTTTTAAGCTGTATTTTTACTCGTATTCATTTCACAGCATGCTGTATTCATATATCCTTCTTCCAAATATACAGTAATATGACTCTGGGAAGAGTTCTGCTGTTCTTTTAATTTGGCAGTCAGATTATTTTGCATAAATTTTTGGTCATTCTGAATATTAAGGAAAACATTACCGTAAAAAGATCAATGTATTAGCATTATTTGAAGTACACTACTTGCTCTATTTGAAACATTACCAGTTCTTCCCTATCCGTTCCTGAAACCACAGACATTAAAACAGCAAGTATCTTATTAACTTCAGTTAAGTAAAGCATAAATATTAACCCGTCAATCACCTCTCCCAATTGCATACCATAGCTGCAGAACTTTTGTACTAGATTTTACACAGACCAAAGAAAAATAATTTGAAAGTTAATTTGGGGAGAACAATGTAAGTTTAGTGTATATTCTGAATATAAACATTTTTTCTGGTTATGTTGTCGGCAATGTCCTTTTCCTTTAAATGGCATCCACGATGAAGCTTTGGAAAATGTAGCCATTTTCAGCAAGGTACTAGTCATTATTGCTATTTACACGACCTCTGTAAGTCTGCTGTTTTTCTAAGCACAGTGAAGATGCCATTTCCATCCATTAGCCTAGGACTAGTTAGAGGTTATTCTGAATACCCCTTTTCTGAAAATAGTCCCAAGTTGTATTTGGGAGTCCTATCAGATATGAAAAGCAAGACCAAATGCAACATTGAGATCAGCTCAGTTCTGAGACAGAACTAGACCAAGAAACACATACAAGTATTTCCTATTTTGGTTCAACCCAATCTCTTCCTCATTTAAAAAAAAAAAAAAAAAAGTCCAATACAATGGTCATTATTGCAGCTGGTATAATTTACCAAATCTTTCTGCACAGCAGCAACACAGGAGTTGCAAGCAGGGGCAAGAAAACAGGTACCTAACATTAATGAACAATATCTATTCATGGTTATTGCTTGGGATATGGCAAACAGGGCAGAGAAGGGAGTCGGAGAAATCAGAAGCATGGACTGACAACAGCAGAAGACTGGTTAGGAGCTCATGTAGATTCATGGTATTTCAGATGTTTCCTCTCCCACAGGTACTTCCCCTCCTATTCAAAGAAATAGCTGCAGTACCACAGAATCCACCATGTGGTGCCTGTTAGCAAATGTTGACTTTTTCATGGCGACTGATGTAGGTACATCTAGATTGTGTATTTAAACATCACAGTTTTGTTTTCATTTCTTGCAAGAAGCATTTGACTGAGGTTAATGTTTTATATCAACAGAGTAAAAATAGCTAATTCTGGGCCCAAAGGTCATACACATCAGCACAACTTGAGTTCTGAAGTGCTTTTAACCTTGATTTTTCCTTGTAAGCCAGGTCCTTTAAAATATACAACAGATTTAACCCAGT
>JAOXJM010000041.1:53699574-53715108 GCA_026413425.1 Tringa solitaria | reverse complement strand
GTTAATTATTTAGTCTTAGTCTATTAAGTCTATTTATATTTCAACCCTTGTGTTTGTATTCCCCGATTCCCCTTTCCGGGTGGGGAGGAGTCATCAGGTGATAGAATAATTGTCTAAACAACCATAAATTGTTATGGGTTTTCTCAAACCTTAAAAATGAATAAATGAATAAATAACTGAACCAATTTGAAGTCCTTCACAACCAGTGATTCTTACAAGCATCTTAAGACTGCTTACTGTCTGATCTATTTTGTTTGCAATTCAGTCACAAACGCCTTGCAGTACATAAATCAAAACATTGTAAAAGTGTGTACTGTCTTTAAGCATGATCAGTCTAAAGATTTTTAGGGAGGGATTAAATCAAGGAAGGTAGCTGTATGTATCATTGTTAGAGACTTATAACAGCTAATACAAATCCTAAGATTGTACCTGAAAAAATATTGTGCACTTACTGCCAAGCACTAAACCAACTGTCCTCTTCCTATGACACAAGTGGGAGCAGGACGTACTCTGAACTTCAAAGAAGCAATCTGGAAAAAAGAGTGACCAGATATTTTAAAACAATTGGCTGTCCTTTATATCATAAGGTGTTGACCAAACAACATATTTTTATATCTCTACTCTTGCTGTCATCACACAAATTATCAAAAGACAATGCTAGTGAGCTTTTCTGCATTCTTCACCACAGCCTTAGCACTTTCCAAACATCCTGTTTGGTAGAGTAGCTACCAAGGTTACTCACGCTACAGACCTCCTTTGTTTTTTACAATTAAACTTCAGAGAACACTATGAAGAAAATGTAAGAATATGCTTCAACCTCTGCCTTTTTCTTCTTCTACTGCAAGAAAGAAAAACACTACAAATTTTCAGCCCTCAGAATCTCAGGTAACTGACCTCTCTTCACTCAGGCCAGATTTGTCCCATAGGATAAGAAATTCATATCAGCTGGGGGCACTTAGCCCATCTGGCCCTTTTTATTAGCTCACTTGTGTGGTGGGGCCTTAACAAGAAGACCCACAAGTATTCTGCTTAGACTCTATCATCTGTGTCCCATTGAAGGCTGGCAGATACTTTTAAGAGAAACTCCTCAGCAGCAAAGGCAGTAGTAGGAAAGAATGGAAGCTGGGTCAAAGTTTAAAGCTGTAAGCTGAGGCATCGAATTTTCTCTACCTGTTCCTAACTTGTAATTCAGACTACTAAAACACACAAAGAAGAAAAACTAAGCTTTCCTATAGCCATTCTAAGACCTTCCCAAAGGCACTTCTGCTTGCAGTGGCAGCATGAAGAGTCACAACGCTCGGTCTGTGCTCCTCATGCCTCTTCCCAGACAGAAACCCTCCGCAGCCTCTACCAGGGGGCCACCCACAGCTCCAGCCACCCAGCACCTACCGCGGACGTGATGGAGTAAATGCTTTAACCACCACCTGCTTCCCCTCAGATCAAAGTAAGCCCAGTGCTAAACTCGCTGGAGAAGTACCGGTGCTGCTGGGAGGGGACGGAGGGGTGTATTCCCCCCCACGCTCCTTCCTCCACAGGAGGACGGGGTGCGGCAGGACAGCAGGGACGCTGGCGGGGAGCCCGTAAGGGGTCTGGAGGGGCGGCAGCCCTTACCCGCAAGGAGCAGTGGCAGGGCTAGAGGGACGCGCCCGCAGGCGCTGCCCTCGGCCCTGCCGCACCTGAGGGGCCGTGGGTCGGCCGTTAACCAACGGTTCGCCGCCCGAGGCGCGCGCCGGGTTGTTGAGACGGCCGTTACCAACGGCAGCGGCACAGGGCGCGCGCCGGCGTAGGCGGGGGCGGGGAGACGCGTGCACCGCTCTGTGCAGCCAGAGAGCTTCAGAGCGGTAGTGGTGTATGTTGGGCCTCAACAGCCCAGAAATTGCGCGACTATGAATTTTTGAGTCACTGGACACCATCTCATAAAGGAATGGTCTACCATAAGTTAGCGTTGTTAGCGCTGTGCCCAGTTCTGGGCTCCCCAGTTCAAGAAAGGCAACTACTGGAGAGAGTCCAGTGGAGGGCTACAAAGATGATCTGTCTATCTTATGAGGAAAAGTTGAGACAGCTGGGTCTGTTTAGCCTGGAGAAGAACACACTGAGAGGGGATCTTGTCAACGCTTATAAATATCTAATGGATGGGTGTCAAGAGGATGGGGTCAGGCTCTTCCCAGGGGAGCCCAGTGACAGGACAAGGGGCAACAGACACAAACTGGAACACAGGAAGTTCTGTCCAAACATGCAGAAAAACTTCTTTACTTTGAGCATCACCAAGCACTGGAACAGGCTGCCCAGAGAGGTTGTGAAGTCTACTCTGGAGATACTCAAAACCCGCCTGGACACATTCTGCCCAGCCTGCTCTAGGTGACTGCTTCAGCAGGAGGGGTGGTCTAGATGATCTCTGAAGGTCCCTTCCAACTCTTAACCATTCTGCAGTATGTTGGACTAAGAAATAGGTAGTAACTACAGACAGACATTGCTATATGAACTGCTGAACTTTGCAGTCTTGCTGCGTGCTGTAAGTCTTCCCTACTGACCGCTGGAGGAGCTGATGGTTTCTAATAATTATATTAATCTGCTCATAATTTTGTAACTTTAAATGTCCACCTTAAATATCTTATAAATTGCGAATATAGAAAATGATTATATAACAATTTATCATATGATAAAAGATCCATTAATCTTTTATGGATTATTAAACATGCATACCTATATGCATGGGAGAAGTAAAAGGATGCCATTCTTTACTGCAGTTCAGTGAAATAGCATAATGTGAATATTCATACTTACTTGTTTTCCTTGAAATAAGTTCTTTTTTTCCTAAAATAACCTGAAGCTGTTGTGATGTCTAGTGCTTTCCTTCTGTAGTAGTCATGCAAAATCAAAGCAGTGTTAGGCAGATTTTGCAGGCTCCACAGGAGCTGTACAGTTAAGATCCTATACACCAATGATCCTCCACTTTTTCTTTTAACTCATACTGTAGTTGTCAAATCTAGAAGAGCTACTCAGTCACATTCCTTGACGTAGGTAGTTTGTACCTAAAGTTTTTTCCAAAAGCTCTTTCCTGCATGATCTCTCAACATGTGGCAAAAGACTTGCATTTCCTTTTGGGTGGGTGGGTTTCAGGCAATTTTGCCTCTCAAGCACTTACCCTTTGGTTTTCCAGCAGCTGCAGCTATTACAGTGGAATTAACTAAGTTTAGCATCAAGTGTGGATTTCCTGATGTTTGAATGAAAGATACTTCATCGTGATTGAGTTATTTGGTCATTAAAATCAATGATATCCAGATTTTTTTAATTAAGTCTGTTAACTTTTTACCAGATTCTGCAAAATATGGGAGAATGGATCTAAATATTTTAGATCATATGGTGGACTTGGCAATTCAGTTGTAGGTTGACTGTTATGATGCTCTGATTTTATTCCATTGAAAAGAATAAATAGGGTTGCTGTAAAACTCCTCATCGAGGCCTTTTATTGAAAGATCAAGCTGCCAAATTAATTGCTAATTTTCTTCCAGTCACTTCATCTACCAAAATTCCATACCACGTTCCTGAGTAGGAAAGGGCTGTACCCATTAGCAGCCCAACACAATGATTGTAGGTGCTGAGGAATACGAGATCAAGCCGCAGATGTTGTCCTGGCTCAGAGGCACTCATTAGCTACTATGTCCCATTGCCACTGTTGAACACAAAATTACCAAACTAGGTGGACTAGTAATCTAACCCAGTAGGGCAGTCACTGTCTTTTCAATTTTGTAGGTGATTTGTGACTCATTAGTTGTGAACATACAGCTATTATAAAGACATTATCAGCCATCGTTGGGTCTTAGTGGCAGAGGTGCCTTTCCACAGTCTGATTGTAGCATGTTGTGGACTAGGGTCCTGCTGCATGGCTGTGGATCATAGCACAATATTTATATTTCCCGATTTCCAAATATAACCCTGTGTGGCCTGACTTAAAAGGACCTTAGTCCTGTGTCTGATGTGTAAGGTACCTCATTCATAAAATTAAAGCTGGATATTGTAGAAATAATGCAAGAGTCAGGGTTTTTTTGTACTTCATGTTTGCAGGTTTTGAGCTTACATCCCATTTTTGAAACCTAATTTAAAATGATTAATTGGTTTCTTCACATGTCCTGCTCATAGCTAATTAGCCAGAAGAGTGGTAAAAAATACCCAAATAAGCAATACACATTTCTTTTGTAATTTGATTATTTGAGGAGAATTATTTAAAGCTCTAATAATTACCTTTTTTTCTTGAGTGATCCTTTGCTGATGAGCTACAACAGCAACGAGACTTCTAAGGAGGTTTTAATACAAGTATAGAAGATTTTAAAGTCTGGGGTGTCAAAGTAAATTAAAGTGTCCCTAAGTAGTTCTTAATACAACTGACCACAGTGATTTCTGTAGGGCAATTATGTTTTACTGTGTCAATCATCCAACAGGCATTAATACAAAGCAGAACAACTCTGAAGAAATTTGTTATGGACTGTCATGTCAAGAACCCAAATGCTGACCTGCAACAGCCTTGATATTATTAGAGCTACTAAGGGTCAGATTCCAATTAATCCACAGATTTAACAGTCCTTCACTGTAGTGGGTCTTGATACAATTAAGCAATAATAGATGACAGGAGGGATACTTCCTGGCAGTTAATGACCAATGGCAGTATATGAAAGCCCTTAACCCGGCTGGTCATTAACTGCTTAGAGACACAACCTGGAGCTCATAGTTTCTATTATAAACCATATATTAAAGAAATCAATCAAATACTATTTTTCTCCCCTTCCTCTCCCTCCCCTATCCCATCCCATGCAAGCTGCTGCTGCTGTGGAGCTACTGTGGCAGCAATTAATAACCACAGGAAAATCCCAGTGCAAGTAACCAGTGGGGAGACAGACCATTGTGCCGAACCTCGTAATCCTGAAAACCCCAAACTGCAGTGGGTTCTAAGGGCTCCCAAGGAACCTGCCACTGCAGCTGGTGAGTGCAGTTTGTGTTCTGAGGCTGCATTTCAATGCTCAGCCAGAGGGAGAAACGCATCCGAGGGAAGAAGAGTGCACCCGAGCAGCAGGAGCACCTCAGTTCTCATCTTGGTTGTGCTCTGTCATTCGTTTGGTGCCAGAGAAGTGGTTTGTCTTCCAGTGTTGTAGATCTTTCCTGTGATGACTGGAATAACAACGATAACTTGGGAAACCAAGAGGCTTATTTATTACTCATCCATCACTGCGCTATCTTTCCTTTGCTGCCTTCTTCTCAAGACCACTTTAATACTGCAGTTTGACTAACTAGTTGATTGCTTACCAGAAATCAAAGCTTAAATTGCACATGTTAATATTTACGTATTTATCCATGATCACGTTAGTCAGCAAGTTCATTACATCCACTTTTGACCCTAAAGTATTTCATCACAGATTCATAATGCACTATGTAATTTTTAATAATTTCATGTATGATACTTTCTCCAGGGAAGTAAGGATTCATTCCAACTTAGATGTTTCAGGGTGGCTTGTGCAATAACTGAAACTATGCTAAAATCTGATGTAATGCACAATCAAAATGTCTGTTACATTATAGTACAGTACGTTTCCACGTAATTTATTCTTTTCCTACAAGTACCATGACTAATTACTACGTCAAAAGCCAATCATGATACACAAATGGCAGCAGTTTACAGACATGGCAATATGGCAACTATAGGGTTTTTGTTGTCAACTTTGGTTAGTTTGTTTAATGTTATAGGCAGCGGGAAAGGGGAAGGCAAAGAAGAAACATGAGAACTGTTTTGTCTCACTTCTACTCCATAAAAATCCTTCTGAAATTATGTTGCCACCAACAGCATTTCTTGCTTACAAAATTGATGCTACCCAGTGAATATTATCAAATTAGGTTGGTTATCATGCATGTCTTTTACAGCATATGGCGTTAATGGATTTCAGAGGCTGATAAATGCCTTTGTAGAATTGAAAGGCATGGGGAAAATGCAAGAGCTGGAAGATTCAGTTGCTAAATTTAAAGGAGGCCAGCTGAACAGGCCTAGTTACATTTTCCTGTCCATCAACTCATCATGGTCAATCTTTAATGCTAACTTCAAAGGAATAATAAGAAATGCATAGAAGATGTCACACACACATCTCATAAAACAAAATTTATCTTTAATTTGTAAGTGTCAACAGCAGTACAAAAGATGGAGTGATGGTGAATAGATTAAGGGTAGAGAGGACAGTCTTGAGGTAAATGAGCATAAATAGGCAGTCTTATAGACACTCCCCTGAGGGGTCTAAACCCCTATCATGGCATATACTGTATCACCCAAGGATGACATGTTTAACATATCAGGAAAGCACCTTGTGCAAAAAAAAAAAAAAATTAAAAAAAATCCCCCCCACCCGAAACATGTAGGTAAGGTGCCAACATACACCAGAACATACTGTATATGGACAGTGTCTTTCAATTTTGTCTTTTCCATTAATAACTGAGGCAGAGGAGGAGAAGACTCTTAAAAGTACCACTGAAAGATTATTTAATATTTAATTTACCTCACGTCAATACTGCACAACAAAAATCCAAGAAGTCTGTTTATGCAATGAAGCAGAGCTAAGAATAACTATTCTCTTTTTTAAATTGAGAACAGATTTTTTCTTTTTAATCAGTATCCTTAGCAAACTTTTTTCTTTTTTTTTTTTTTTCACTGTATCAAGAGGAGAGTGTGAGATGTGATGGCAACCTTTAAGTTCATTTAAAAACTTTACACTGGACTGTACAAGATTTTTTTGATAAACTATTTACATTTTCAGACTTTAAAACATATTCAAAGCAGCAATAGACACTAGTTTTTCCTCTAAACGCCCAAATAATTACCGGCCATGGGCCCAGGTAGGTACCTGCATTGTATATAGAATTTCTACAAAGAAAACCTGCCCATTAAGTTAGCCAGTGGGTGTCCAACAAGCAGCCCTTGCTCTTAAGAGCTGCACCCACAGTGTTGCTATAGGAATCAAAGCACAGTACCTTGACAAGAGTCTCAGTTGTCCCAACAGCTCTACACAAACTTTACAATTTGAAACAGCAGCTAGCATGTCAGTCCAGCATGTCAGTGAATTGTGCTGATTAAATTAACATAGAGTACAATCTCACAATATACATCACAAACAAATTACAATGTCAGGAAATAAGAGTTACAGTAAGATAAGTTATGTAGTAACAGCTTATAAGCTTGTCTTAATGTAATAAAAAAATTTTTACATGGGAAATACAATAATGAATGAACATAAATGCTAAGCATTCTAGTTTGCTACAAGCTGAAGAAGGGTACAAGAAAAAAACGTTGCTTTCTAGAAAGCAAAACACAAATGACAAAGGAAGACAAACGGAGAATGCACACTAGCAGGTCTGCAATGTGCAGCATACAAACAGTTAAATATTTGCACATTCCCCATACTCCAAGAGCACCAAGGACCTCACTTGTGGTTTTTAGAAAGCGGAAATTACAAAGCAAGCCATGTCACTAAGTTGCTTTATAGCTTTCATATTGCCATAAATACCAATTTGATAAGTTTCCCTTTAGCCCAGTTCACCCCACCCCACCCCCTTTTTACCCAGCGTGTGAAATCTCAGAATACTTCTTTGTCACCATTTCCAACAAACCTGGTAGTTAAAAAAGGGCAATGAATTAAAATTAAATATATTTGCATATACATTTTTTTTCCTTCTGTAGCAGGACATTACAGTATACCAAATATGTAGTAGGATCTGAGAAAAATCACAGATGTTAATGGGTTATATAAAAAAAAAGTTTGGTGGAGGTTTTTTAAAGGAAAAGGAGTAAGTGTTTTGTAAAAGATCAAATGAGGTCATATAGTATTATTCCTTTAAAAGCACATGCTTAAGTGCCAACTTGAATCTTAAAAAAGCATGCAAAACACCAAGGGTCCAAGCCCATTTATTAACTTCTCCTAAAAACATGAAGAACTCTATCATACATTCTGCTGGCTGCATCTTGAGTGCAGTTGTTTGCACTGTGGCCCTGACTCAGCAAAGCTTGCCCCACTTAACACCAACGCTTTACTGGTCCTCACGACCACCATGGAAGTACTAACTTGCTTAATGTTAAGCAGGTAGATAAGTGTTTTTCTGGGGGAGGATGGGGGTGTTAATTTTGTCGTATGTTTTGCTAGAAAGTGATTTTGAAATGCCATGCCTTTGATATGACCAAAAAACAAAACCAGAAAGCCAATCCAGAGAGAGGACTATTTATAGATTGCATTGGGAGGTGGTTGTGCTTGTACTCAGAGCAGGAACTGCCCACAGCTGACTGCTGTACGCTTTGCACAGGGTATCATGTTTATTGTGACTAATGCTGCTGTTCGTTTTGCATTCCCATCCTGGAGCAGTCCCGTCTTTTGCCCTCCCCCTGCCTCACGCTGCACCTGAGTCCATTGATTTAGGAGCACACTGTGATCCCGCATATTCTCAGCAGGCAGTTTCGCAATCTGAATGGTGATGCCCAAACATACAGGCAGACCAGATTTGGGCCACTTCATCAGAGTAATTTCTCCATGTAAACGTGAACCCTGGAAAGCAGTTTTGTTTTCATTAAGACTTTTATCTTCCATTTTTATGAAATACGAAGTGAACTATACTAGCTGATACCAGACTGTTTTGGGAGTGTTCTCTTGAAAATAAGTATTTTATAATTTTCCAAAAAGAAAATATATTGTATCTGTTAATTAAATAAACTGTTCACAGAGAAAATAGTATTACTATATTTGTGCATTACCTGAATGGAGTTGTTTTGTTTTTTTTTTCAGTCAGAGTTATTAGGGGCCTCAAACACTATGCTTTAAAAGAAATTCCACAAGTCCTTTTTGTGTATTGTCTGAACATTTTCCCCTGGTATTATAGCCTAATATGACAATAGCATGATTTAATGAATGTAGAAAATAAAGGTTTGATATTATTATGTTTTGACTGCATTGCAAGAGTCACCTTAGTTGTGATAATCTTTCCAAGGATATGCTTTTGATTTCCAAATGTCATTCTTGTTAAGAAGTTAAATACCTCATCAGTTTTACTTGGATTCTGAAGACTGTGTTTCCTATCAAATGTATCTGAAATTTGGTATGTTTAATGTATCAACTTTCTAAGAAAGAAGAAAGTATTCTGTGTTTGTGGAATATGCTATTAAAAATCAGTGAGCGCACAAGTGAGGCATCTTGCTGTCCCAGCTACAGGTCCACAATACTGCGCTCACACTGCGGGTGTAAATTCAGCATCTACATGAGGTACAGTGACTTGTCAGCATTTAATATGGACCAACATACACTGATATAGAACAAAAGTAAATACATAACTTATACTTCACTAAGTATCCATGAACAAAAAATAAAATTCTATTTCCTATGTTATATTTACACAATTTAAAAAAATTCTAAAATGAGATGGTAAATTCATCAAAAACTTTGTTTTGAGCTCCGATTAATAAAGTAAAAATGTTGGGTTTTATCCTTATGATTGTCCTTCCTTGATTTCTAATGACATTTTAGAGCCAATGTCGGCTAATAAATAGAATAAAATGCTCATATGCACAATTCAGATTCAGATATGTTCCTCCCATTCCCCCAGCCAATAAATGCAATTTTTACCAGCTGGCAATTCCTGAACAGCCAGTCATTTTCAAGAATGTGGCTTTAACATACAGAGCATCAGCACTGAGGCAGGGCTGGAGCTAAAACAAAGTGTTCATACATACATGTATTTTGCATAAATAAATGAAATAACAAGACATAAAAATGACTCAAATCCGGCAACTGTGAGGCAGGCCCACACGAGTCGAAACAGATGACTTTTGTTCATGTAGTTTTCGTACAACAGTTTCACATTAGTCAGAAGTGATAAAAAATACCATTTATATCCAGTGCTTATAACACTTACGAAACAACATCTGTGAGTGTATGTTTTTTTGTACTACAAGCAAAATCAAGTTTCAGTCCTAAAGAACAGTCCTTTGTTCTCCACAAGCCTGCAGAATATTATTTTGGCATGGTCATAAAATTTAAAAAAATTAACCAACTAATCTAAATGTTTGCCTTTGTGCAAAAAAAAATAATTACATAAAATACAATGCTAGCAATACAGCATTCTACCTATGCAACAAAACCAGAAAAAAAAAGAGAGCAAGAGAAAAAGAAAGTGATATGGGGGGAGGGAGAGATACTTCTAACTGGAGAATTACGTAAGACATTAATAAATAGCCATTTTGTTAGGAAATAATGGTATCCTCCTCCCAATCTGAGCTGAATGTATTAAAACCAGTTCAAATTCCCAAGCAATTATAAGAACAAAACCAACTTTCTATAGTACCTTAGCCAGCTTAAAGAGGGCGCTCACCAGCTAGCGACACAGCATATGCCTTTAAAGTCTTGGCTAGACCAGTTTATTGCTTATTAGACATGGACTCAGAACACAAATAAATATTAAAAATATAGCATTATTCCAAATTACAAAATGGTCAGAGAAATTTGACCATTGTGTTTCTATGCCATTATCTTTATAAATTGTCCTGTAAATTGAACAATCTTCTTTGTTTTGGGGGTTGCTCTCTCACATTTAAATGTGGTTCCTGCAGTGGCAACAATAGCTATCTCTGCTCAAGTAGGTATTAGTGGGGCTATGAGGAAAATGACTGCTCCCAATACAGCATCTTGTCATTGCACCTCATTTGAATTTCTGCAAGACAGTATGATAGCACAAGGATAGCCAGCATTAAAACTATACTTCTTTCATTGTCTGGGCCCTAAACAAAGCCCATTCATCTCTGTGGGAAGATTCCCACAGACTTCAAGAGGAGCAGCTCTAGGCCCACTCATACCTCTCAGCCTGAGTCTGAATTTATCACCAATGTGCCGCACATATCCAATTCAAAATAAAAGTTGAGGAGCTTCTGCACATGTATTCATCAGTCCCATTGGATCTGTAGATACATATATACAGTGATATATTTGTGAACAGGAGTGGAGTGTGAGGAAAAAAATAAAGGCAATTTCTTTTCTGTTTCTGAAATTTAATAAATTCACAATCTTTGAATATCTCTCTCTTGGATATTTCCCAGAATTTTCTCTAGCAATTGCATTGTTTCTGGTAGTCATACAAATAAAAATTTTGGTTTCTATAGCATCCTACATCCAAAGGTCCCAGACCACTTGACAAGCGTTCATCAAAATCTGGGTCACATTCCCACACGACTAATATTCAATAAATATTTTTGATGCGCCATTTTCCCAGCTTAGCGAGTCAGATATTTGTGTGGCCTTCCCTCACCCACTAGGAGTCTCACATATAAATCACTGCATAAATACTTAAGGTAGCAAACAGTTCCTTCAGGTGACAACAGGAACATGATGTACAGAGCCATGATTCACTGCAGGATTCTACAGGCCCTAAAAATTCATCATGGTGGACTCTACATGCAGATTGAATTTTACATCTGCCTTTGCTGTCTAAGTACAGAGGTTTATAACTATAAACACAATTTTTTAGGAATATTTGTACTATATGTACATATAAAAGTACTCACTTTATTTTGCATTACATATAGCAGAGTGTTTCCAAGTGCTCCTTGAACATACAGTGTTACAGGAACAACTGAATTCCTCACTCATAAATGTCATGTTCATTTTAGTAGCAGGTGCACTTTGATTTTCATATACCTTTGTAATTTAGGGGAGGAGAAAGAAGGGGGTCTAAAATATCAATAAGGAATTGTAAGTGTAATGCCACCAACAGTACTTTTAAAAATAAATATTAAGTATTTGGACCCTTGACATTCTGGAATGAATAAATTAGTTAAGAGAAAATGTGTTAAGACTGAATGCAAGGGTTAAAAGCAAAGGGGTAAAGAATGTAATCAGAGGTGGCCTCACACTGCTAAGACAGGCCCGTCCATAGCTGGTGATCGCTCTTTTGTGCTTACTTAAAATTTCACACTAATGGCACATCAAGAGGCAAAAGCAATTGGGCACATGCACTATGGCAACCATGTTCACTACTTAAGAATATCCTGTCTCCAGATTCCTGAGTACTTTACCATATTCTGGAAAAAATTAGGTTTTCTATATATTTTTTTTAAGATGTCAAAGGATTGTCTAAGACTTTACAGTGTCTCCTTTAAGACTTTTTTTTTTAAATGTTAAGATTCAAAAGTTATGAAAAGTTTGGCACATCAGAAGTTTGGCTATACATATGGAAAAAAATGGAATTCAGAGACTATTTTTTAAAGACGAGCTATGATGCACAGATGTGCACACTTGTGGACTTGTTCTGCTTCACAATATGAAATCTGCAGGTTTTGTTTTCTAAAATAATCCAGAATAAAAACACATTCACAACCTGTAGGCTGGCACAGCATACCTGAGTGAGAATGTATAACCCCCATCTAAAACAGTAACTTAAACCTTTATCAGCATCCAAAAGGAAAAAGACAAAAGGTAAGACTTGTAAGACAGCTATTGATTCATATAGGTTTTCAAGTCCTGATGTCTGATATTTAATATATGTCTTCATCTAAATTAAAAAAAAAAAAAAACAAAAAACCCAAGTTCATGAAAAATTAGGGAAACAATCTGTCTCACACATTAAGAAACATTTAAGACCATTCTGCTGATGTAACTGTAGGAGCCACACATGCATGCAGGCTCTTTAAGAACTTTTGTTCAAAAAAAACCCAAAAAAACCCAAATGAGTCTGAGTACTTTAATTCTGTGAATACTCCTCAGTTGGCACTGACTGCCTCATGGGCTTCATTTTCACTGCTATAGTCTGATTTGGGATCATCCTCATAGTCCTCGTACATTTCTATTTCATCCTCTCCATTTATCATTTCATTTCCAGCAAGGCTTCCGCTGTCCGTCTTCATACCATAAGTGCTTTGAATGACGGGGATGCTGGGCTCAGGGCTGGCAGAGGTGCTCGAGCAATCTGATGTCATCTGAGGTGATGGTGTGGTAGTCGCCATAGTAATAGCACCTGGATAGACAACCCCTGTTCCTGTGGTGATTGGAATTTGAGGCTGTTGTCTGGAAGGAAAAAAAAAGAAAAAAAAAGAGGGGAACGTGATTTCCTGTGTTCAGAGGAGAGAAGACCCCTGCATGTCCAAATGAAAGAAAAGCGGGTCGCTTCCTAGAAAGGCTGATGCATACCTCTGGGGTTCACATTCTGGTCTTGTATGGCATTGGTTCATCTTAGCTTCCCCCAAGGACAACTGGAGAGTAAACTGTTTATTAACTACCAAACATTGATTCTTTTATGTATTTTATGTGTTAATTTAAACCATAATGCAGGCTAGCACTTGGACAGAGATCATCAAAACGCTTCAGGCACCTGTGCAATGTCTAAATGCTACTGTAGACATCACGTATCCAAAATACAAATCCTCCAAATTCCTGACAAGCGCTTCTGTTAAGGAGGGGACCTCAAGATTACCTGTAAGTACCTAAAATGGCAGATAGGTGACTAAGTAACATTGTCTAACTATATGTTATTTACTATTTAAGCGCTAACTAGACTCCTATGTCACTTAGAAATACTTTTAATAGTTCATTTCTGGCCGTTGATTTTTATTTTAATCCATGATCAGAATGCCATTTGTTCTCCAGGATTTGATCTGTAAAACCAAGTTTTTGAAGCCAAGTATCTGAAAAAAAGAACAAATGTTCTTTTTCTGTGGTAATGGCAGTCTACAGAAATTAAAACTTCCTCCTGAAGACCCAGTGTCAGATCTGATTTATTCTGACAATGCAACTACACAGGAAGACTCAATTAAGGAGGTGCTACCTTTACTTTTGCCACATCTTTACTTTGTTTACAAGGTTACAACATTACCTGTGCATTGTTGTCTAAAACTAAACTAGGCTTTTGTCACTACCTGTCAAGCAATTCAACACAAGCTTTACTGTTACCATGCACATAGTTGTACTAAGTGGTGCAATGTCTCTTCTTATAGTGATGTATGTATATTCAAATGCTTTGCTTACTAAAGGTCAGGTTGCTGAACCCATTCCATGGTGAAGTCCTTATTAGCTACAAACTAATTAAATCTACTCCTTACATTTGGGTTAATTAACTAATAATATACTTTCTATATTAAAACACTCATACAAACGTTCTCATATTATTTCTGGGTGATTACCTTTAGTAAAGCTAAGAGAAAAAGAAGGGATGTAACTTGTCTGAAGGAAGAAAATCTACACCATACTTTAGTTATAACACTGAATGAATATACTGCAGTACTAAAAATACCCAAGTGCACTGGAAGATGCTGGTTTAATATTGGCTTGGTATTGAACATACATGCCAATTTGCATAATCTATTTAAAGAATCATGTATTTCAATGTATTCCCAACCTTCTTTAGAGCAATATTCACCAAGTATTAGCAAACTATTACATAATTTTAGCAGGAGAAACAGTGTTGGATATGTTTGAATAGTCTAACAAATCTATAACTTCTTGACCAGTGTGTCATTCTATGCTAAAATTCATAAGGACGTTCCATAAACTAGTTTCACACAAATCCTTAACCATTGGCTAAATCAATACACAAAATAATGCAAAGCTTATTTACAAGACCTTAAATGTTGAGTTTTTATTGTTCATTGATCAAACTCTAATTTTGATAAATATCACACTACAGACTTACTGGGAAACCAAAGTCCTTCAAGTTTCGGAACTAATACAGACAGCCAAATCATGAACACTCTGTGTAAGATAATATTAAAATAGCATGTAGTACTGTCATATCTGATACTGCTATCTTGACTCTTAAAGTCTCTGCACAGCCTGAGAAATTCAAACATCTGTTGTATAAGTATGGTACACCTGGCTAGAAGCGAGCAAAAATATTGCAGTAATTCATTTGACACGGTCATTATACTCCTGTTTGCAAATGATGATTTGCAGATGATTTACAAACAGCTAGGGATTTTTCACTAAATTTTCACTTTTTAAATGGTCTGATAAATGTTCTGTGAAAACAATTTTCAGCCAATGTATTTGCTTGCAAGTGATTTTCTGCAAACATCTTTCAATACTTTATCCATAAAATTGAACACCTACCCCACAAGGGAACATTTCTGTTTTAAGATTATATGTTGTCAGGAGTGTAAACTATTACTGTTAAAACCCCACATGTACCTCCTCCACAACTTTTATACACAGAAAATGCTTGCATTAATGACTGTTTCCACAAAGCAAAGGAAAAAGAAACCCACACATGGTCACAGCAAAATTCTACATAGTTGTCAGCAGGTCATACACACTTAGTTCTCTCTAATCTGCTCATCTAACAACTGCTGGTACTAATCTTTTTCCAATACTTCTTAGCATAAGTAAATTCACAAAACAAAACACCCCCAATATTTCATCAAAGAACACCACAATATTCATAGAATCATAGAATTGTCTAGGTTGGAAGGGACCTTAAAGATCATATAGTCCAACCATCAACCTAACTCTGACAAAAAAAAAAAAAAAAGGCAATAAAAAT
>JAOXJM010000041.1:53680236-53699474 GCA_026413425.1 Tringa solitaria | reverse complement strand
ACTAAACCATATTCCTAAGGACCATGTCAGCCCGTCTTTTGAACACCTCCAGGGAGGTGTTCAAAAACCAAAAGACGCTTGGAAAATGTTGTCTTTACAACTCTTCTAATAAGAGTTGTAGAATATACTCAAAAAATGATTGAGTGCAAGCTGCCCTTGTGTTATAGGTGACACTAAGGATCAGAACTCTAATATTCACCCTTACCTCTCCCCCAGAAAAATTTTGCATTTTTTTAGAAGCAAATTGACAATCTATAAGCAGCAAGAAGGAAAAACATATCTGTTTAGGACAGGGTTGTGAGGTGATGATGAAATGATGGTTGTCAGTGTTAAGCCTAAGGGACAGACTAAGTTAATTCTTTCAAATGTGTATCAAGTTAACAAAACTCTTTTGCATACCCACAGTTCAATGGGACAGGGTATATTTGTCCAAGTACCACCCATTCTAAAGTATAAAGGGAGCAGGTCATCTGAGCGTAATGAAGCAGAATTTACAGAGATACATTTTACTTTGAGAGTGCATTAAATCCATGGCAACTATAGAATCAATCCAACTGGTAAAGAACTTGATCAATGTAACAGGGAAGTTAAAGGCTTACTGAATTTTCATTCATAAATGTAGTTCTTTTTTAAATGTTAAACAAAAATCAGACATGGTGTGCATGGCTGCGGCTGGGTTGGTACTAACTGTGAGCTTTAAATTACCTATATCTCACCATGGAACTGTAAACATGGTAACTGTACGACCTAAATGGGAAGTTTCTCAAATTGCTATCTATTGCTAGCAAAAATATGCTAGCACTTAAACATGAGCACCCACCCCCCCCCAGTAACTGGACACCTACCTCTCACTTGAGCCCTATTATTATTTAGAACTGATGAGGTTGTCACTGTAAATTCTGTTCAAATTGCTGCATTACATCCCAGAAAGCTTTATTTTAAGATATCACAAACTATATGGATGGCATAAGTTACTGGAGATGAGTGTTATCATTCTCTAATTAGATTTTATAGGATGGGGAGGGGAGAAGAAATTAGAGTATTCATTTAAATTCTAACCACTCTCAGTGAAAAGATAAGTTGGAGTTTCTGACCTATGACTCTGGCCATTATGTTTTCTCTTATTTATAGTTCTTAAAGGCTTTCATGTTAATAGTATTTTTTTATAGCATTAAATTCCACATCTTTTATCCTTGTATGTAGCTAAAGTTTTGCCCATCATAGGACCTTGGAGTGAGGAGATAAAAGTATACTTCCCCGAATCACAGAATTGTAGGAGTTGGAAGGGACCTTCGGAGATCAGCTAGTCCAACCCTCTGCCCAAGCAGGGTCACCTAGAGCAGGCTGGACAGGAATGGATCCAGGCGGGTTTTGAATATTGCCAGAGGAGACTCCACAACCTGTCTGGGCAGTCTGTTCCAGTGCTCATTCACCCTCAGAGTAAAGTTTTTCTGCATGTTCTGACTGAACACCCTGTGTTCCAGCTTGTGTCCATTGCCCCTTATCCTGTCACCAGGCACCACTGAGAAAAACCTGACCCCACCCCCTTGACACCCACACTTTAGATATTTATAAGTATTGATGAGACCCCCTCTCTGTCTTCTCTTCTCCAGGCTAAACAGTTCCAGGTCTCTCAGGCTTTCCTCATAAGAGAGGAGCTGCATTCCCTTGATCATCTTTGTAGCCCTCCACTGGATTCTTTCCAGTAGTTCCCTGTCCTTCTTGAATGGGGGGGCCCAGAAATGGACACAGTACTCCAGATGCGGCCTCACCAGGGTAGAGTAGAGGGGGAGAATGACCTTCCTTGACCTGCTGGCCATGCTCTTTTTAATGCACCCAGGGAGACCATTGGCCTTCTTGGCCAATGCTACACTGCAAGCTACAGGTTACAGTTCAACACAGCGTCACATGCATGTTTTCTGCCTGGTTAAGATTTCCAGAACCCAACATAAATCTTCCTATCTCTTCAGATCTGTGAGGAATGGTGACTCACGGATATGTATCCTGGCTTCAAACTACTCCTGCCTCCACCATCTCTTCTTTGCCAAAGAAATCCTTATGTGGCCAATTACTACAGGTCACTTCCCTATCTGCTCTGCCAGCATTGCTAAAATGTCTGCCCAGTCTGGGGTCAAAGATTTGGCCCAAAATACATAAATATAAAAAAGGCTGTAACATGAAAAGTCTTAGACCAATTAACCTAACCTGCTCCCAAGTTTGTGGCATTAAAATTCTTAGGATTTTCCTGGAGAACATTTCACTTCTGACTTTTGCAAAACTAGCTAAACATTTAAATTGGCAAATTACCATTGTTTTCTGATTCCTTCCCAACTATTTTCTGACAGCTCTTTCAATGCCTGAAGCAAAATTGATTGCATTAAGGAAAATGCTTAAATGCTACATGCCCCTGAAACTTACATTTCCATAAGGAGTGAAATAACAGTAAATCTCACAAAAGCACCCATTGTGTACTTACTTTAAATTCAAGCTACAGCAGTATAATATCACAGCCTTATTCAAAACTGTAGTCTAGCAACATTCAGACTATGTGTGTACAGTAGTTATAAACACTATAAAGACTTTATTCTAAACATCTTACACTGGCAAAACACACGAAAAAGTTACTGCTTACATCATTTTGCAGAGAAATGTATGTATCATACTGACATTCAGAGTGTATTAGATTGTAAAAATGACTGAGAATTGAATTATTTCTGTAAGACAAGGCAACAAAAGACAGACTCTTAGCTTAAAATGTCTGAATTTATGGTTTATATATGATCCATTTGTTAGTTCACATTTATTTATGCATTACAAAAAAAGTACTATTGAAGATAAATTGTAAATCACTTGAAGTCTGCTCAGGGATTAACTTATGCTGAAGTTATCATTCACAATTTCCCATTAATAATTTTATTATTAAAAATAACTCAATTATTTTAAAGACATGGCTGCCTTGAGATTCAGCTTCCACTAGATTAAAACCAGCAAATTTTTAGTATACTCTGCATTAAACATGAATTATTTCTGTGTATTATCTGCCTCATTTGGAACAAAATTCATTCACATAGGGCTGCAATAGGAGGCCTACACCATTTTAAGTTTCACTCTGTTCTTTGAAATAATTCCCAGTTTCTAGATTTTTGTGCTGGTCTATCACATATATAACATTTATCTCAAAACATGAATTTCTTGTCCAATTTATTGCAAGAAATCTTCATTCTCATTTAATTCATTGGAATCTTTTCTTCAAAAATCAGAACAGACCCTGGTCATTCATTAGCTTATTTCTCTATTTGGTTTTAAAGCCTGGCTACTTTGTATACTGAGATTCTCTAAACAACTTTTGTGTGTCTTTGCAATGTTTATCAAAGCATATAGCTCACTGAAGTAAGCAGTATGAGATTTTTGCATCTTAAAAGTTCAAGCAGTATAATGTTTGTGGTAGGGGGTGTTTTAGTTACACACACAGCATGATTATTCTGTGCTAGCCAATGGCTCAGCCAAGGGGGTCTGACAGGAGCTAAGCCTTACTGGGTTGCTTAAGCCATAAATGTATGTTTGGTGTAAGAGAATACCAAACACAAATATGAAAGAATAGAATTTTTCTTGCTATTTATACTTTTCTCTAGTGACCTTTTGAAGGTCTATCTTTCTCTTCACACATCTCCTATTTATCTTTTTAGTGATAATAATTTGTTGCCAATTTGGCATACCCATTTCCAACTTAATCGGTATGTTCTTTAAGAAAAAGGAAAAAAACTAGGAGGATTTCAAGCAGTATGAAGCACTAGGGACATTTCACTGGAGTCTCTTTTGTACTTCTGTTCTCACTTACACTGAAATATTTACTGTAAACATAGAATCAATCCTAAAAACCACATTTGTCTCCTATTTCATTCTGAAAAGGAAATGGCATCTCAACTCTCATGTCTACAGTTCTGAAGGACAGTTTATGCTGTTTGTTTCATCAAAACAGTGGTAAAATGAAGGGTGTACAAGGTCAGTTACGAAAACTGTCCCAGCTGATGCCTTATGTGATATTTACATTAAACACAAGGAAGAATAAGTTTCAGAAGCTGCTGGGCTTAATTACTGTGTTTCACTTGATTATAATCTGATTTGGATGAAAAGTTGCTTTTTATTACTCAGTAAACTCTTCTGCTGAAATAAATGATTCCATGTTTTATGTTTCATTTCAAAAAAGCTGTCTTGGTCTCTTTTCACTTTTTTTGCTGGGTCTCTTTCAATAATTTAGTTTTAATTTATTTCTTTGCGGAAGAAAGCAATTTGGGACAACAGTGGGAAGTCACGGAAAAGCATGAAATAATTTTTTAAAATCAAAGCCTGTTTCCTCAGTATCAAAATTTATATTCATATTGAATGGCAACATGGATCTCATTTCACCTTTATTGAACGCATCCATTAGACTTCATTTCCCCTTTTTCATCACTTGTAGAACTAAAAGCCGTTGTTTCTGGTAAAGTCCACTGCATCTTTATAAAAATGCACAAAGGTAATTTACTCTTAGTTTAAAACTTCTTTGGCATGGATGGTGAAGAGCATGTGGACTTAACATAAATATGAATTAGAACCAATCCTTTCAAGAAAATGATGACATTCTCACGGTCATTGTGATCATACTGTCTGATATATGAGAAATACGTTACATTTAGGTTGCACAGGTTTTTTTTTCTTTTTAAACCACTGTATCAGTCTTTATGTAGGCACTTACAGAAGTTTTTTAAATCCATCCTCCATATTCCATATTTAGCCACCATTTCCAATGTGTAAAATGCTACTGCTTAATACTGGTTTGAATTAGCAAACAATTCTCAAATTGTTCTGACTGCTGTTTTGGCACTTCTTTTGCATTTCTTGTCTAAATGTGATTTGGTCTGTCAATCTGCTTTGGAAGATATAAGCTAGAGTTTCATTCCATCAATCTGAATATAATTTGTGATGTGATGTATAAATTCACATTTCTATTTAGAGTTCTATGTACAATTTTGGTGGAAGTCTATTAGTAAACAATTTCCCTTAGAGTGAAGAATAAAAAACTATGTCAAAACTGTGGATTGGAAGGGATATCATAACCACTTCTATTTACTGATTGAAGAGAGAGCCCACATTGTTGCAGGCTGTACCACACAATAATTGACTGCAACAGGAGTTCTGCATCCCAAGCCAAAAATGAGGGCACATAATCGACGTGAAGGTCAATTATCTGGTAGCAAAGTACTCAACAAAAGGACACTATTGTGATTAGAGAAATAAGCAGAACATTGTGAATTTGGAAAGGCTGGCAGTGGATATAGCTTTTCAAATCTTTGTAAACCACCAGGAACATTGTATTAGAGCACTGAGCATCACAGATTAATTCATAAAAAAAACAGGAGAGAGAAATCAGTTATGGTGCAGTTGTTTCACTGGACTTTTGTTATTTTAGCATGTAGATCTTTTGTAGTGCTGCTTTCTCTGCTGAAGACTAGAGGATATACTGTTAAAAAACCCACAATGTTTTTAAAACCATGCCAGGATCTTTTTGAGCCATATATTCTGAGTTGTAAGTCTACCCATTCTATTTATGTGCTACTTGAAGGACTCCTCCTAAAATATTTATTTTTAAAAAATATTTTTTTCCAGAGTTTCATATATAACAAAATTCCTAATAGCCTCATGCTATGATATCATTCGTTCATGTGTGTTCCTAATGTAACTGCTATTACTCCTGTCCCTTTCCCCCCCTCTCCTGACTCATTCTACACTGGAATAATCTTTTTGTCTTTGTTCTTGTCTTAATTTAGGAAATGATCCTGGAGTCATTACTAACCCAGAATGGATTAGCTTACTAATAACTCACAAAAGACATGATTCAAACCTTTCAGGCTAATGGGAAACAACTTCTTTTGACTTTAAAGAATTCCACAATCAGTCTCATAATCAGCATTCAGTGGCAAGCTGATAGCTTCATATTCCATGATATATCTTATGTTTTTAATAAGGTTTTACAGGTTCAAATCCTTACCTTCTAAATTACATTAGTCTGACTTAAACAGATAGGTCTATTTGTTTTCAAACAGCACGCTCTGTCTTTGAAAACAATTAAAACAATAGTACTCACCCTACAGTAAAAAACTGCCTCATCTCCTGTCTTCGAGACCTCATCAGTTGTTTGTATTCACCAATACGCAATTTCTTTCCATCAACAATGCAGGTACGTTTTGGTCGAGGTTTGTATTTGTAATTAGGGTACTTTTCTAGGTGGATTTTACTTAGTCGTGCCTGCTCTTCATAATAAGGTTGTTTTTCTTGATTTGACATGGACTTCCAGCGAGATCCTATTGATACAAAACATCAGTGAGTGCTCAAGTACAGCAGGTTTAGCTTTACACATACACTTTCCAACATGCCTTCTTGCCATAATAAACAAATTTTAAATAAGTTAATTAAATAAACTGATTTGAATTTACACGAGCCAGCACATATATCGGGATGCACAATGTGAGACACCTTAAAAGAACCTTGACTTTCAGTTGTTGCTGCAGACCAAATGTATGTAAATCTCTATTAAATAGGTGCACTTAAAATCAAGTTACTTCTCAAAATCTCAGCCTTATGCTGCAAAACAGACTATTTAATTTTTTATGATATGAGCATTAATCTGTGAATAATTCTATACCTTTGTAATACCACTCACAGTATTATGGTTAAGTAAGGTCTACAACCATACTTTTACTGTTACAAGCTTAATGCATTGCCTAGGGATACATGCTGCTTTGATAGTTTTATGAGGATTTGCTCCTACTAATAGATATTAATACCTTACTGTGTACCAGGAAAAAAAATATCAAGACCTTATAGATTCAACAAAACCATGAAAAATCCCTTGCTGTCTGGGTGTCTTAAATTTACTAATCTTCTGATGTAAGTTTGGCATATTATTGGCACCTTACCATGTTTTAAAACGTATTATGCATATTATCTTCCAGACTGATGTAATAAGTGCACTGAACTGCACTGAGAAAGTTACATTTAACAAACCTACATTCTTTAAAAAAAACCCAGAAAACAGAAAGCACATTGTAATTATATACACCACTTCACGTACTGTAAACTCTAGCTGAAAGCTGCACCAATAAAAAAGTTAAAAAATTAACACAGTGTACACAGGAAAAGGAAAAAAGTATTCAGATCTCTTGTATTGTTTATGAGGAGCTATCTAAACACTTGAATAGAGAATGTTGATTTTGGTGTGGGTTTTTTTTTTTTTTCCAGGGGATAAGAAATGCAGAAAATAGCTTTTTGGTGTCTTTTATATGAATACAACGATTACAGCTGTGGTAAACGTGGGTGGAAGCTATTCTTTTACCAAGATTTTTCATACATCAACAAATGGAAAAGTTGTATAAATATTACCCATAGCCAGCAATACTCTGTGTCAGTTCTAATATTTCAGTCTCTTTTCTCATTGTCCTGGAAAACTTGCACAGATATTTTATGGACTTATTTGTGGCAGAGCAGATACTGACAGGTTAATTCCATGATTAACAAATACTTAATTGCTGGCACTTCTGAAATATTTATGCTGGAAGTTTACATTTTAATGAATACAGTTACTATGTCCTAATAGTTTTTTCACAGAATGCACACAAATAATATAGATTCCCTACAGCTGCCAACACTGAAACAGTGCAGGTTTTATACAAAAATGAAAGGCTATTCATATAACTTACTTATATGGTAGACAAAAATATGAGATCTACTAAGATTTTGGAAGTTTTAGGACAAAGTAGCATTTATTTCTATGTATTCTTGCCTGTGATTGAACTAACATGCAACAAACTTTCATAAGAATGTATTTGAACTCAAAGTTCACAATAAACTGATTACAGAGGAAACTTGATTTTTACTTCTATTTATTACGAGTTACATTTGGAATCTGTCTTTCACTTCAAAGACTCAGAAAGCAAATATAGGTTTTAACATTTCACCACTCATTCTCATGTATGTTTCTAATTCTCTGGAGGGGTCTTAAAAAGCAAACAAAAATTTATCAAAAATGAGCCAATTTATTTGCACAGTGGCAAAATATAAAAATATAATCCATTATATATTCCCTGATTATCCCAATCTATACAAATTAAATACTAACTATGGTGTCTTTTAACTAAGCAATATTTTAATTGTATGATACTAGTGCTTCCTGAGCTTTTTGAACGTTGTAGCATTTTGAATCAAACATCATTTTGCATGCGAGAAGGTATGTATGTACATGCCTTTTGAACTGTGCCAGGTTTCTTTCTTTGACACTGCACTGCCTGACATAAACCTTTGATTTTGATTTTGCAGTGTATTAATTTTTTTTTCCCAGTAATTACTCCAGCAAGTACTATTTTGCACTCAGGAGATTTGTAGTTCAGATGATTTCTAACAGGATCTTGGAATTAGACCTTTTATCAGGATACACCCTTGCAACAGATTTCACAAAACATTCTTTTTACTTTTTGAATGCTGCTAAAGCTTTAAAGCATGTTGTGACTCTGCTGAAAATAAAAACTATTAGGGAAGGGGCGGAAAGGGAAAAGGAAGGGAATGAAAAGAAGACAACCCATGAGTCTTCATTTGTATGAGTTTCAGTAATTCCAATTTCAGTGAACATTTCCCAAATGGAATATGTCCTAAAATTAGAGAAGTTGCATATCTGAGAAGGAAGTAACTAGCCTATGTCACCAATATAAATAACCTCATCTTTCCACAGCTCCAAAAATAACTAACCTCTGCCAATTGACAGAGCTACAGCAGAGCCTTCTGAGTTTCTCTCAGTTTTGGTTTAGTCACAGCCGTGATTTGTTCATTGTCTTGCACTTACCTAGGATTTTGCTAATGTTGGAGTTGTGCATGTCAGGGAAGGCTTGGAGAATTTTTCGGCGCTCATCCTTTGCCCAAACCATGAAAGCATTCATTGGTCGTTTGATGTGTGGTTCGCTGCTGGCTCGGCCCCGTGAATCCCGGTAGACTCGAGCTTCAGCCACAGTGGCACCTCCTGTTGGCCAACAATAATACTGCTGTAGTTTAGCTGCAGAGCCATTCATTGCTTTACTTCCTGTAATGTCAGGGCAGGAAGAAACAAGATGGATGCAAAACATTATTACGTGGATTACACAAGCGTTTTCAGTGCTGTGTTTATTTTAGCCTCATTCTCTTTCTCTCTCTCTTTGAAGACAGGTCTATGAGAGAGAGAGATAGAGAGAAAGGCTATCCAGTGATTTCAGTGTAATCAATCAGGCTCACCCAGCTGAAGGCATAAACATCTGAGTGAGGAGACAAATTGACTGGTATTTCTCCAGTAAAGGTATGGAGATTTGAAAAAGTTTCCTTTTGAGACTTTAACATAGTATATATGTTCTGAATGCTCAACAAAACTCACATATAAGTTACACTTGAGAATCCAAACTGATGTAGACTTCAACTTTGCTTCTTGAGCAGTGAACCACATGACAAACATTTCATAAAATAAATTATATAGTACACCAGGTACATGCTGCTAGTTGTATGGATCTGATTCTATTTGGAGTTGAACATTGTAAAGTTGCATCTGCTTTAGTTAAATTTTAGATGTGTCTTGGAGCATTCAATCACATATATATCATTAAACTGTCTGCCTTCAACAGGTAGATGCACAGCATCCTGTAGCTTCTGGAATGGGAGGCAAGAACTCCAGCTTCTCCTTGCCCTCTGTACTTTATGTACACCAGTGTCCCATCATTACCCACCATCAATTCAACTCATATATGCTAACCTTAACCAGTTTTTTGAATGCATCCAGCCCTGCTTCTGGACCACAAACAGCCAAGCTTCATGGGGGTTTAGAGTTCACAGAGGTATGAGAACTAGTTAGTACAGGAGAAAGAGACAAACAGGCCTAGATAAGGCATGTTTTTACCAGAAAAACTTCTGCAATTGTGATGATAACATATGTTTTTAGGGTTATAACTTAGCTATAAAAGAAAGGGGGAAAGCCTTTATAATGGGAGAGTGACATACTTGGTCTTAGGCCTCCTCAAACTGTTAATATACTTTAATACCTTGAAAAAACAAGGTACATGAAAACAAATTAGCACAGCAATAGGTCTCCATTTTTTTGTAAACTATTACAGCACCCAATACAGATTTATTTCCCATAAACCAGAAGATTAGTTCTTTACGCTAAGTAAAACACTGCAGATTTACTGATTTCAGTGATTGACCTACAAATTTTTAATTGTGCAAAAGCTAAGTTTCCTCATTTAGTGTGAAAACACTTTATATTGGGTATACCATTTAAAAAATTCTATATAGGAAATACATTTACATGAAAAAAGTCGTAATATAGAGGATACATAACTAATACACTACCTTTTTGCCACCAGGTCCACAGTACATTAATTTCATTTAAAATGCACTGACCATACAGGATAAATTGATTTTGCTTTATATGGTGTTGACAGCCATGTTTATTGTGCAGTGAAATGTAGTGTAGTTTCAAGCCGACTATATCCATCAACACAGGGCAATATGCTGACTACTGGGCCAGATGAAGACATACATTACCCTGAGAGCAAAACACTCATTCGTATACGGCAGTGTCTTCTCCTGAGCATCACCATGGTAATTTATGATGCCTCCAATGCCATTACTTTACAACTGACACCAATTTAGCAATTTGTATACTAACATGCGTGCACATAAAAGAAGACAGGTTTGTGGCAAATGTGAGGTGCAAAACTATTTTAATACATTGTAAGTTAAGTACGATGCTGCTACAGGTGTTCAGCATTTAAAGGTGACTGCAGCTGCAGTCAGATTTTTATTGCAAAAAGGAACAGTAGTTTTGCTAAGTGATCTGCATGTAGAACGAGTTTAGGGATGTGTATGGCTAAGGAGGCTCTCTGTCCATTGTTGTCAGAAGGCTTGGAACATGCATATCATATATACCATCTTTTGAGAGAGAATGTATTTGTTGTGAAACTATAATAAGTTACAAACATAGTAAGTCAACACTGAAACATTTATTGAGATGAATGGATATAAATTTGAGAAAAATCAAATACATCGTGTACTGGTTGTTCCATCTTTTAAAATAATGCCATAAAATTTGTAACTAATATGTGGACAATTAGGAAGCTGGTGACAAGCTGAAAAATTAAATTACTTTGATGCAAAAGTTGTTATTTGTTATTCAGCTACTCTACTCACAGCAAAGGAAAGAAGACATATTTGAATACACATGATGATTTTCCATCTTTTACTTTCCCAAAGGTACTTATTCACTATGGCTAAGGGGCTAAGGATTTTGTCTTTAGCCCAACTTTCAATATTAATGCAGGCAAAGAGGACCTTTACTGGTGTCAAGATTATAGGCCATCTTTTTAATCTGGATACAGTTTAGATAGAACACAAAAAAAGCCAAAACCAAAACAACCAAACAAAAAAAAACCACCATAAATTATCTATTTTCAGAGAAAGCTTATGTTAGAAAACAATTCTTACTCAAAGTAATAAATTACAACCATCTCAAGAAGGCCAAGAAGCTCTGGCTGTATCTGCTTTAAGCAAGTCCACACTTGAAGGATTTGAAAAAGCAGCCAAAGAGTTGATGTTCTTTGTGCTTGATCTCTGGGGGAATATTTGCAAGTTGACCCATAGGTCATCACAAAAGCATCTGCAAAATGAATTTTTGCAAATAACTAAAGTAATATAACGTCCATGTTCTTCTATCTGAGAACTACAGAATTATATTCAGCATATAAAGCATTACAAGAACATGTTCCTGTTAGCATGTGATTCTATGTGGGGAGCCAGGAAGTCTCAGTACCTTTTTAGCTTAGTAATGAGGCGCTAATGATATAAAAAGCACATACTGCTCAGTAAGCTTTTACAAGTTGAAATACATAAGAACAAGCTTTCAAACTGGTTGTTCTTAGGTACTTCGTCCTGTCAATCAAATATTAACACAGTATTATGCCCTATATAAACAATGTCAACAGGTTTTACAAAGTATGGATTTTTGTCTTATTGTGATAATTATAGTACTGATGGAGGCTGAAAGAGACACCTGGAATTTTTAAAGAAAAGGTATATACAACTGCAAAAAGTAGGTATTTTACTTCTTTCTGAAAATATTTTCAAGAAATTCTAATAAATAATAAACCCAAAATAACAGATAAAATAAAAAATGTACTACTAATGAAGGGTGAGAAGAGAGGAGGAAGTTGGAAATTGTCTATGGCAAATAATTATCTGTCTGCTAGTTACTATTCATACTGCAATCTCAGGAAGGGTTTTTGATTTTCAGAATTAAAAGCTTAGTCAGAATTAAAAATTCTTGCAAAAGCAGTACAGTTTGGCTGTCCTAATGGTTTAGTTGGCAAAGAAGTCTACACTTCGACCTAAAAGCTGGGGCAGTCCTCAAAGTGACACGTTTAGCTTTTGAGGGTGTGGACTGTCTCACTTCCTAGATCCTTTGCATTTGCTCAACTTGTCATGACTTTGATGATTTAAAACTAAAAGCAGATCAGAGGAGAATTGATCACTTTTTGTGGATATTTGGGAGTCAACTTCTTTGTGGAAGCTGGATTCCAGACTAGACTCTAGGGACAACACTGGGTAAAAGAACGCCACAGGATGAATCTAAAGATGTTACAGCTTCATTAAAGTAATTTCAAACAGCATTTTGGTTCCCAAAGAGACTGATTGCTGTCTAATGACAGTGCGAGGGAAGAAGAACCTCTGCTCTTTAGAACAAGAAAAGAATCTGATCATCAACAGGAAAGATAAACATTTTCACAAGAATTAAATGTTAAGAAGCATACAGTAACAACTGCTAAACTGTTTGTTTATTTATCCCTGCCTTTATCTGAGTTTCTCACCTTTTATAAGGACAAAAATTTTAGGATAGGCACCATCTCTTAGCATGTTCCCTGAAATCTTTGCTACATCAGGGTTAATCCTGGTTTTACCTTCCATTTTATACATCATCTACCACAACAAAACCTCAGACTGTTATCAGTTACATGTTACCAGAATGCAAACAATAATAAATGTTATAGAAAGGGGGAAAAAAAGGTTGAGAAAAAGATCAGGAAAGAAAGAGAAATGACAGCAAAAAGAAAGAGATTTTTATCAGTCACTCTGTTGTTCCTTAATGCCTCTTTGTACCATGGCCATTGATTCATGTTTGAAGTGATACATTCCCTCTGACTCCCCCAGATAATGGATCTTTGGCTACTCTAGAGAATATGCTGCATACCAAGATAGGATATATAGAAATAAATACAATCTTTCTAGATTCCTAGTGTAAAAGTGACTGGTTAGTAGTAAAGTTCTTATAATCCATTAAACTGAGATGACCTTTTTGTCTACTTTGGAAAATACTGATTGCAACCTCCAAAATATCTGGCCCTGTAATATAACTAGCACCTTGCACTGCAGAGACCAGAACTTAATGAACATGCAAACAGGCATCACTCTTTTACTACTAGAGATGGTTTACTCATAAACACAGAAATACCATAAAAACAGGGAGCGTGAAAACCTGGCTTGGGAGTGCCCTTTCCTGGTCTTAACCTGTGGACAGACAAATTCAGCCTTAATGAAAGAAATAGCAATATTTCAAATCAAATAGAAAAATTCAAATCTGAAAAGAATAGAATGGCAAAAGAAGCTTCAGAAAGTTTACAAAACAAGAATAATCATTTATTTTGAGTTATTAAGTTGAATGTTCAATTTTGGAGACAGTTTCAAAAATTACTACTTCTCTGTAACTTAAGTAACTTGTAGCAGTGTTAGTGTAACATTTATCCATTTTGCCCCTTGCCTGCCTCTTACTTCTTCATCCCCATCCCCATTCGGAAGACTTTCTCATTCTTTATCACCAGCAAGAGAGGCAAAATAAATGGGTATCTATCTCATGAACTATTGTCATTATTGGCATGTCTTGTCACCACTAGGCAAAAGTAACACCAACTTGGAAACACGACTAGCTCCAGAATGGGAATGCCTGTAGCACAAATGCTTTGCAGGGAAGTGTCTGTCAAGCTGCTTTCATTCCAAACGCTAAACAAATATTATTCAGCTGGGATTTGAGGGTCTAACATTTCTTATAGGCTGCATGTGAGTGAATGAAAAGGGGGGGAAACCTGAGAAATACATGAGTGATTTGTGAAATACTGGAATATTTAAATGGGCTGTAAAATATTTTATCTGTAAAGTTTCTGAATTGTGCTAAGTAAATACTAAGAGGTGGGAATATGCTGTAGCACACGTTATCTACATCCATGCTACAGTAAGTTATGATAAGGCTTCCATTTTTCCTTTTAAGAGACTCCATTCTCTTTAAAACATCAACAAGAAGAGCCAAAAGGGAATTCCCTAAGGTCAGCTCTGAGGAAACATAAACCTCTAATTCAATAACTCCGCTACTGCACTGAAAAAGGCCTTATTATTGCAACATCCATATGGAGTCAATTGGACATTAATGACTAATCAATCCCTCCCCTTTCTATTCTACTTATAGTGTCACAAGCCATGTTTAGATTAGCCCATTTCCTGCTTAGGATCGCTCAAGATGTCTTTTGTTCTTTCAGGGCTGGCCTGATGGAGGCAGCTTAAACAAACACACGACCCAAGTGGTGCAGGAGTTATAAACTGCCATATGTGAATGAACAAAGGGGCCATACTAAAGCCTTTTGTGGTATTTGTTAATGTTTTTCATCTGAGTTTAAAAAGACCTAATGACTTTGTGGTGAGCTGATGCATGTGGCTCGTGGCTTTGCAAAATGAAGGAAATTCTAGCCAGTTATATATCAGCATATATTTTCCAAAGTGCCTTGTTTTCAGTTTTGGTGGCAGTGAGTTTACTTTTTTAGTACATTTGTTTTACACATGCAAGCAAAATTCTTAATCTCAATCAGAATACAGCACCAGTTTTCACAGCCATCCTCACAACCATATATGTCTTTCCCCATTTGAAAGTCTAGAGCTAAAATTAATAGGGAAATATCTTCAGTGTGTGAAATCAAATGACTATTCTCAGCTCTGTCAGTGGTAGTAGTTCACTCATCAGTGTTTAAAGCTGAATTGTTAGTTGGGTCACATTAAATACTGAAACAATATTTCTAAATGAGCTATTAGCAGATCCATGTTCCACAGCCAGCCATGCCCAAATCTACATTATTCAAATTAATTAAAACTGCCAAATGCAACTACTTTCTTGATGGCTTACACCGTTTCTTGACCACATGTTATGGCAAAATTAGCCCTTATGGAAATTTGGCATGGAATACAGCTAAAACAATGCAATAATATTTTAAATTGCATGGAATATTAACAGAATTAATTAGTTCTTAAAGCCTGACTTAAGCCTTCAGTGGCTTACATAGTCCCCCACTTGTGCTGTAACGTAAGAGCATGAGAAGTTATTTTGTGTAGATTCATGAAACATCTAGGTAGAAATTAGGATGAAGAAGTAGCTTCTACTATAAATTTGAGGAGGCATGTAAGTGTCATAAGATTTTTTAATCGGGTGCCACTTGCAGACTTCAGGACCCTTCACAGTTAGTTAATTAAATCTAACAACTCCATTCTGACACAGATATTATTGATAGAAAAAAATGAGAAGCATATTTAGGTTGAAAGTTATTCAGCCTAAGTAATGACACCAGAAGAAAGGGATTGCCAGTCATCAGGTCTTACTACAGTTAACGTTCCCATGAACACTATTGTTTCCCTTTAATATTTCATTTCATACTCAAATAAGGAAATTAAAGGCCCACAGAAAGGAAAACCATGGACAAACCATCCCAGTCCATGAGAAATATTACTAATAATTATTGTTAGGTATCTAAAAGATCTGTTGATATTACAAATTGGTTGTTTAGTTGGTTTCGGGTTTTTTTAGAAAAGCTGTCATTCTAACAGTCAAGCAGTTACTATATTAATCATCTTCAAAGACAAAACAATGGAAAAAGGAATTAACTAATCTATTTAACATAAAAATGTTTCCATAAGACTAACAGCTTTATTGCCAGTGGAGCTGTTACTCACATACTTTCAAATTTCTCCTGACATGACAGTGTCACCTAGAATGTCCAGAAAACATGATACTGATTTAAAACACAGAGATCAATTCTGCAGTCTTCAGTCATGCTGAAAAGTATTTTTTTAAAAAAAAAAGTCCTGCCTGAACAAGGGACATAGGACATGATCCATTCATATTTCAGTCAACTTTGTTTTGTTTTAAGATGGAGAAATGACAGGCAGGAATTCACCACAGAGAAAAAAAAAGCAACTTGACCTTATTTTTGATGGATGCATCATTCAAGATGTGGTTGAACACTGTTAATGAACAGCTCTGCTTGCTCCTATGTAGTACAACAATTAATTTTAAAAACTTAAGTACAAGTAGTTTATACAAGGGAACTATATTTAATGACGGTAGAGAGGTTTACAAAACCACCTACCTCAAGTTATGTGATATTAAAGACATGCAGGATACTTTGCAAAAGGTTTTAATGTGTGTTGGAATCACTGCTTTAGTGGCCCATTTCCTGCATTCAATCTGCAACTGAATTTGTCACCTTCTTGCATATGCAACATCACCCTTCATATATAACTAATTCCCTCCATCCAGTGTTTGCTGTTCTCACTTGTCATATCATATCAGTAATGAGATGGCAAGAACCTAGGGCTAGGATAGGCATACATCATTTCTTCTTGCCTTTCACATCGAGTGCTGATATTATAATAATTAATAATATAATTAGCCAATAATATGTCATGAAGGGAGAGAAGCAAAAGCAGCATGATAACAGGAGCTGTACATTAACAAGTAATAATAAATGTTAGGAAAAAATCTTAAGGATAATTTTTCAAATATGCTGCACCTGTGCATTTGGGATTTGTGAGTGAAATCATGAAGATGTTTTTACAAAAAGGGCAGTGGCATGTCATTGCCATATTTACCTGGTTTGGATTAAAAATGGGGGATTTGCCATAAAATAGACGCTTATGTGAAAATTTAGAAATTACTCTTTTTTGAAATACTGCACTTCCTGTGAAACTACCCCTGCCAAATTGAAAACATAATCATTTAATATTTGCAGAAGCCGTGAAGATATTGTAATGCCCACCCCACACACATTTTGGACTACTGATTCTGTAAAATTAATTATAAGTATAAATTAAGAAAAAATTGTACCTTTGCTACTAAATTCTGCACCAAACATTTGTTTTGATACTTGACATTTCTATGTGGAAGCAAGGCAGATGCTCTTAAACACTTTTCTATTGCTGAAATACTGAGGTTCCTGAAGGAGAAAATGGTGTGTAGTATAAACTTAGAAAAATAGACAGTTGTACAAAGAAGAGGACTTGTCTGAATCTGTATCAATTGCTTACCCTTAGCCAGAATATATGGTATTCTTTCCTTAATGTATTCATATTTCTGCTCAATTCCCCATGTTCATGGGAGTAAGGAAGAAGGGCAAGATTCCTCCCTCCACCATGCAATATAACAGTGACTTTCTGTCAGCTGAAAATTCAATTGTCCCTGGAAATGTTACACTATGTGCAATACAAAAACATGTGCAGAGGTAAGAATCAGGACCATGGGGTTTCTTTCATCTCTGGTGGCTGCACATGAGTGAGAAAAAATGCTTAAACCACTGAACTACTATATTTAATTTTTTACTTGCTCCACTTAAAAGTAGCTAAGCAAACTGACTGATGCTTTCATCATTTGTGACAATAATTTTCTCATGGGAAAAGATTTTCTTTGTAAAACTGCAGCCCACAGTTACTTTTTACAGACTTGTTCTAAATTCCTGAAAATAACATTTTAGTATATAATGGAAATTGTGACAAGCCTTTAACCACAACTGTGCTAATAGACAGCCCTATATAAAACTCAGGGCCTTGTAACAGTGGTTGGTCATACAACATCTGAAGTTCTAACTGGAATTTTTTATAATAAAGGTACTATTCTATAAGGATCCATTACTGTAGCATGGAAACAGCAAATGAGAAAGCCTCATATTTAGCAATGGGGAAAAATACATAAGAACAGTTGAAAATCAAAAGGTAACACTTGTACAGGATATCCAGATTTATTATTCTGAAAGTGAAAAGCATACTATATGTTAAATATTAGTGTCTGGAGAGAAATAAGTTTCAATGCCATGAGAAGATGATGGCATGATCGGTCCACACATCACCAGCTCAGATTTTTCAGTACTCAAAGTGGGAGTTTCCCCTGTAAAATGTTATGGGGTTGCTGGCAACAATGAGATTCATGAACTGGTTGCCATCAGAAAAGTGATGGGATGGTTCTTAAAGACGGTATGTCTTATTCCTATCCTATTTGCAGTTGTTGAGTTACTCCAGTGCTAAAGTGCTGTATGTCATCCAACAGAACTGAAATACTATGCTTAAGTACTTTTCCCAGATTCCTGATCTGTTACTAGTTATTTTAAAAAATTGATCATATCACTCAAGTACCAGGCACAATCAAATACATTCATGGATGTTAAAAATGGCAACCACAATTAATGAAGGCCGCCTTTTAGCACCTGGTCTAATTAACCAAGATGATAAGCTATTTTATCTTTAAGTAATGAAAATACGCTTACAGGATTTTTTTTAATCAAAGACATTTAACAAGAATTCAGGGGAATAAAAATTCCAGTACTTGGGCTTACTGAATTCTCTCTGGAAACACTTCTTTGTTTTCAGACAGCTTTCACTGTTTTCTGATTTTCATCTTTCCCCTCTCAACTGCCATAGCAACTATTACAAATATTTATGTGCAACAAATACTGGTGTGGAGAGACATTCATTCCCCCAGTATTTATGAAGCACTGTCATAAAAGCAGGTGATGCTTTGTCATCCATGTACTACCTGCTGTTTACACCTCTGCATAGGAGGGTGTTAAACAAGTTACCTCACAGGTTTGGATTGTGTTGGCAGCCTGCCAAGATTGATCTGCCTGAAAATTTATCGCTCCCTTTCACCTACCTCTTCAGCTGCTCAAAGTCAACCTTTTTTTGGAGTTAAGAAGGAGCTGTGTTGCCCTTTTGTATAAGTAATTGTTGTTCAGTCTGGGGAAGAGGAGACTGAGGGGAGATCTTATCACTCTCTATGAGCACCTGAAAGGAGGCTGTAGAGAGGCGGGGGTTGGTCTCTTCTCCCAAGTTACAGA
>JAOXJM010000041.1:53660720-53675815 GCA_026413425.1 Tringa solitaria | reverse complement strand
AATGAAAATCTGGAAATTATTTGTTTTATAAGGAACTATTGAAAAAAAATAAAAATACATATATGGGGAAAATCTGAAATGTCTCATTAAGGTGCTAGCCTCCTTCTGAATATTATTTGTAATAAATAGCTGATGAGCTTCAGTCTGCTCTTACTGTTATGGAGACCTGAGATCTTGACTATGATGAAATACTTTTAAAAAAATTCAGCAAAAAACATGTGAGCATGTTCTCCTGCTGCCGGTGTCAGTTCCATGTGATAAGCCAATTACGATATTAAGCCAATAAGTAAGAATATTTTGCTGAATTGAATTTGAGAGTTAACTGTTCCTCTGTATGGATGAGTCAATACAGGAACATCTTGGAAATGAACTTGCAGCTTCTCTATTGTATACAAGTCCTTGCCCAAAATACTTTTAAATTCAGCTTTTGTGGTTTGCTTAGAGACTGATTAAAGATAATGTATGTCGGTTCAGGGTCTAAGATGTTCTGTCACAGACATATCATGAACTACCTATGCAGTAAAGAAAAGATAACATTTACATGTGCTATTGTTGTCAGAACTCAAAATGAAGGGATACAGTTTGTGAGACTTTAACTGCACCATTTATTTCTGGGTCCTAGAGAGAAGCAGAACAGAATATTTGATCATAGGAATATAGCTCTATACAGAAAACATTAATACGTTTTTATCAGAAAAATTCTGTCACGTTATTTCAAGAATAATTTGAAAATAACCCTATTTGTTACCAATCACAAGTTTATTGGTCCTATTCTTCTGATCCAAGAAAAAAAGCAAAATTTTAACCTGTTAGATGTTTGAATATTAATGGAAAAATTTAGATATGTTTTAACCCTTTCTCAAGAACAATGGCAAAAATAGGACTTGCCAGGTTACAAAAGAGTAAAATGATTCTCAAACAGAAGTAAATCAAAGGGGCAAAACATTACATGATATTTGTAATGTCCTGATTTAACCAGTTTCGCACAATATTCTATCTGAAGAGTACATTAATCTTACTACAGTGGCTGGTAGGGTTCCTACATATCTAGATGTTCTCTTCTAATGTATCACAGGGTAGAGAGGCTACCAGTGGCATCCACTTCCAGAGCATGCATGGTAGCCCTGCTAGAGACTAAACTCAGTCTTGATAAACACTGATTTCCACCTGTGGCTTGACGCTTTATGCCTGATATATAGAACTCTCACTGAAATGACTATAAATGCACTGAAGGTTTATATCATGAAAAAGACATTTTCATATAGAAAATGTGAAATATTTTTGCATTATCATTTGACAGCTGCCTGCCAATAAAATTGTGCTTGCTGTATCTTGAATAGTTTGTGAGTGCTCTGATGGATAGACTTCTCAAAGAGCTCTAACTTTCTTCAAAGCTGCTAAAACATTAAAAACTGGTGAAAAACTGTACATATATGTATTGCCTTACTGAGATATTTTTCTCAATGTTTCCTACACTTTTATTAATAGTATAAAATGTAAAAAATTAATTCACAGCTGCTGGGGGAAAAATAGTTGTGTTGCAGAAGGGCTTAGAGAGCTATACAGTCATTTTCATGTCTCTTCCCTTTGCTATGGATTTACTACAATCTCAGAAAAGCACACAGAAATCATTCAAGTGTTACTTTGGGGTGTAAGCTAGACAGTACGTATGACACTGGCATATGACATTTCAGCCATATTATTCTATGATGCGATGTTCAATAACCCACAGTGAAAATTGCAACTCACCTTCTGCATCTTCTGGCCTTGTAAGATCAATGACACCGGGGCCCAGTTTTCCATCCTCATTGGGTTTCCCTGTTAACTGTGGGCCTAAATTTTCAAACCTTGTTCTTTCCTGGAAGAGAATGGAAGTAGTCTTAATGCTCTGCATAGGTTAGCTCTCGTTATATGCCTGTGCATATGTGTAAGCACTGATACATGCCTTATTTTTTAAATCTGAAAAAATAATGAGTGCATTCAATTAGAATTTTAACTCAGGGACAATTTTTTACAGATTCTGAATGTTTGCATTTATGAAAATCAGTTTTAAATGTGAAACATATACAGAAACTTTGAGATTATTTTGATCTGCACTGCCATAATGCCTAAACGATTTTACATGCAAATACAAAACACTCTTGGCAGCAAACAGTGCTGATCAATGCTGCTCACTTTGCCTTTCCACTTATTTTCTAACTTAAACTGGAAAAGACAATCAACATTTGGGAGACATGAAAATTCAGAAGTTGAAAGAAGAGTTTGTATTAAAATATACTGCTAATTTAAAGGAAAAAGCACTTTTTCTGCACTATGAAATTCAAGTTTGCATTCATACTTCTGAGAAAACACAGGTCTGAATTTTATGCAAGAGGTTTTCAAAGACAAGTATTTGAAAGACGGAATAATAGAAGGCAGAACTGATATTATTATTTTGCCTAGGAATTTAAATTGTACCTCAGTGGAAAGGGAACCTAAAGAGATTTAAAAAAAAAAAAAAAAAAAAAAGGGAGGGGGGAAAGAATGCATACTGCTAGAAAAACAGAACACTTTTGAGACCTGCAGACCTCCATAGGAAACCTGGAACTAGAAAGTGGAAACTGAAAGGTATTTTATGTGTTTGCCCAGTTCTTCAATCAACTACTGGACAAGGGCACTATAAAAGACAGTGTAATATTGTCTCACAATAGTAGTCTCTGTAGTACTGTGTATCAGTAGCAAAGTGTTCAATGGTTATCATTAATTTAGAGTTCTCATTTGAAGGAACATAGCATGTTTTCCCTCTTGCCTTGTTGTTACGTCTTCAGACTAAACTTGGCATTATGTTGTACTTGTGAATGAATGAAACCTTGTTGTTCATTACTATGAAACAATATTAAATGTCATGTCAGCTTGAATTTACAGACATGAAATACCAGCTTTCAGCTCTACGAACAGTTTCTCCATGTTATACTTAATGCATTATGCAGAAGTTGAGTGCTGATTGCTGTTCAGTCTATTGTTCAATGACCTAGTTCTGTGCTGTACATTTTAGACATAAGAAAACATTAGTAGTTTCTCTCCTGCAAGATGGTTATAAACTTGAAAATGTTCTTAAGGACTAAACATACTTGATGGCCTTGATTCCTCATTTGCTCCATCTCCAAATACTTCTGCTTTCCAAGGTGATTATTTTTCTATTATCATTATCTTTCAGTAATAAAACCCCACCAGGCCAACAACTGAGGAATTCTTTTGATTCCTTCACCCATGGATTTTTAAAATTATTTTCTGTTTAATTTGCAGAGGATGACAAGAAGCACAACCTGATACTGGATTTGCCACAACATGCAGCTGAGACATTGCAGGTACTAACTGCATTTCTAAAAGTTCCTCAGAATCTTCCAGTTGTGGAAAAAAAATAACTGCATTTTAAATTTGGTTAACTTCTTATTTTCTTCTGTAAAACCTGTGGTTGATGAAGGAGCTTACACATACAAAGGAACTTACAAGAAAAGAGTTACAAATGAAATGTGACTGCAGAAAGGCATTGCAATACTAGAGGCCAATATTTAACTGAAAGTTGTTGTGCAATGTAACAATACACCTGAATCATCAGGATGGGATCAGTTTGACTGGTAGACAGAATAAAAAATAAGTTTGTCAAGGATTCTGCGTTCCATTGCAAAGGGCTGATTTGCAGTTGAGATAAAACCAAAGATCAGTACTAAGAAAACAGGTTTTGGCACATGTATTTTCTCTTCCAAAATATTTGCACTAAAAGCTTTTTCTTAAGGACATTAATACAGCACCTGCAGTATTCTTGGAAGAACAGCCTTTAAGTGTCTTTCAGAAGAAGGAGAAATATCTTTCTGCTATAAAAATCAGCAGACCCTGCTACATATCAATATGCACATTTGAAATATCTTTCTATTCATTCATTCTCTTTTATTTTACCATAAAATATTCTTTTAAAAAAAAAAAAGAAAAAAAAAAAGGAAGAAAAAAAGAAGGTTTCTGAAAGAATATCAATATTTTGACATGGAAGGAGAAAAGGGAAAATTACATGATAAGGTTCAGGAACAGTAAAATGAAAGCACTTACACTGTAAAAATACCTCCTCTTGTCAAACAAAGGAGATGTACTTATAGTTATTTCATAACCCACTCCATCTAATTCATAAAAAGCTGTAACAAAGCTAGCTATATTTAAGTCTGTGAAATGCCTTTTAAAATCATTCTGTCACTTGCTTTTTAGTGAAAATAATCTTCATATTTATAGTAAAAAAAGTTTCAATTTGCATTGGGTTTAGACAAATTCAGAGAACTGTAAAAAATAGAAAAATGCTACTCAATACTGATAATGTTTTAATCTAGTAGATGCCTTTACAATTCCATTATATACAAGAAATTCATACGAGAGGAAACTTGTCCCACAAGGTTTCAATCCTTTTTTTGCAGGATTTGTCTTTGCTCATGCCTTGAATTCATCCTAAAGATAATAGTTGCTTGCACTAAAAATCTTTTTTCAAATTATACCTTTTTTCTACTATAAGCAAGGACTGAGAGGAAGATTGATTCTATACACAATATTCCTATACAAATAAAACAAGACATACCTTCATTAAAAGTAAATAGCTAGACATAGCTGCACTAACAAATATGTTACCTATACATGCTTTATATTTGCACACATTTATATCAACTACTGGATATATTGCTACCTCCCTTACCTACCTTAATAAAAAATTTTGGTGAGTTTGTAATAAAGTGTATCACTATGGACAGTGCAGGTGTTTTGTTTCCTGTGAAAAAGCACTTTGGACCTTTATTTTGAACTGATTTTTTTATGCTGTCTATGGAGTTTGTACTGTATAGTCACATTAAGTTTTCCCATTTAAATTTCAGAAAAAAGGTTTAGGACATGACACTGACAACCCTTTCTCACGACTAGATCAACACAGTCAATTGGAGTTTGCACTAGAAAACTGAAAGCTTTTCCCAACACAATTCAGATCCTTTGTGCTGCTTTATGTGTTGATCACACAGTGAAAATAATCACTTCTGTAAAATGAGAAGAAGAAAAGAAAAAAGATTCTTCTTAGCAGCCAAATCTTAATTTTCCATCCTGTGATATAATTAGGTACTTATTTATGCGTTGTCAGTCACAAACATGCAGAAAACGTAAAAGTTATTGAAAATATTAAAGTCTGCTCAACTGTCTTGCAGGACTGTTGGTTCTCTAAGTGCTTTGAAATTATGATGTATGAGGTAGATGTTGCATATTAAATAAAGATATTTAAATTATAAAGCCCCCGTTAGTGAGAGCTGATGAATGTTAAATGTTATGAGCCACAAGGCTGTGGCATCCATCATATTCACATATTATCACAGTCAGTGATGGAGCAGCCCCAGTGATGACAGATAGACTGCTAGATAGTTATCCCTTATTTCCAGAGTCGCCAAGCAAGCCTTTCAACCCCTTTGGCATTATTTTTAGCTTTGCATTAAATTAGCAACTTTTCCGTCACGTTCTGGCAGAAAGTATCAATTCTTTCTTCACGTGTGGAAGGTAAAAGAATGATTTAGTGAAGCAAGGAGTAAAGGGAAAGGAAGCAGTAGCCCCCACCTCTGAAAAGGTTGCAAACTTCAAATGACTAGAAACAAATATAAAATTGTGATCTTGTGAAAGAACAGCAATGAAACAGTAAGCACATAATAATGGCTTTTCTCTGCACTTAGATAAAAGCTGAATTTTTGATGTGCACAGTATATTTTCATAAAATTTTATATACTATGTTTTATACACTTATTGGCTATTCCATAATAATGTGCGTGCTAACAGTAAAATTGCTCTTAAATTTATGTGTGTTATTTATACGTTCCCATGTAACAATGCTTTTTGTTGTAAAAAATATTCTGTTTATTAATGTAACTTTACAACCACTGCATCCAAGATCTGTGGTAAATTAATGACATTTTTATTATTTTATAGTGTCATTAAATTTTTACTGATCACTCCATCAAACAGAAGCAATAAAGGCCATAATGCAAACTGGGACACTTAGATCAGGGGAGCAGAAAGGCATTCTATATAGTCTGAAGTAAACGGCTTGCTATAAACGATATTTATACCATCTTTAAGGATGTAAGAATACTTGGACAAGTTTGGCAAAACTGCTTCTGTAGTACTGTGGATTGTGTACTTAAATAACAGTTTACTTGCCAGCAAGACAATTTTTTTTCAAACCATATGCGAGAAGATGACTGATTGCATCCATCTCTTGAAAAATAATATATGAAATGTAATAATACACTGGGCACCCCTCCCCTCTGGATTACCAAGACTGATCCGACTATACCCATGCCTCAAATTATTTCAACATGCTTGCTTTTTCCACATCTGAAATGTATGCTTAGTCTGAAATGGAAAATGGCATGCATACTGATCGTTGTGTAAAAGATTTAAAATATATGTATTTTATGCAAACAAATACTTTTTATTTAAGTAGACATGTTTCAACAATGATGTAATACCCTTTATTTCAATAGTCTAGCATGGAAGCAGTTACCAACATTAATTTAAAGAGCCAGTTTTTAGAAACTGAATTAAAACGGGTCATTCATAGAAGCCACAGAGCATATGACTGAAGGAATATTATTTCTTCTGAGGACAATACTTTAGTTAGAATCACTACAAATAATTATCACATGTTGTCTTTATGTATTAAATGTATTACAAGTGAACTATTACATACCAGATGTTCTAGTAGCTTATTTGCTAACTGTGATCTATTCCCTTTATGTATCATGGACAGCAAACTACAGGCAAGCAACTTACTATATTCAAATAAAAAGGACATTTGCAGCAGAACACAGAGAAAATGATTCCTTCTTTGAATAAGGAGGAAGCACAAAACCTTTTTTCTCCCCTGAAAAGCCAAGATACAATCATCCCAAGCTTTTCACCTTCTTACTACTTTTTAACAGCTAAGACTGAAAAGTTAAATTACCCTCCACTTAGAATCTTTTGCAACATCTTGGCACAGCAGGGATAATTACAAATTGACTTTCAGCCTTATCTCTGGATATTTTAGTTATTATGGGTGGGAAGTTTAAACATTAACCTTATTACAACAATGTCAATCATCCGACTGGTGTGCAGGCATGCAACTGCTGGAATTCTTTGGATTGCAAAGCAGATAAACACAATAGGGGCATTATTGTTACAATTTAAAGCAGGCCTTTGGTTTTGCAGAACTGTGGTGAATATGTAGAACTTGTTTTCAACATCATAGCAGTGGGAGTTGCTCCAAGAAACCAGAGAAATTAAATTAGCAAAGTAGGCAAACTTACTGTAGAAATGCTGATGTTTTAAGATATTACAAGATACAAAGTAAATCTTTTTCAATCGCTGATTTACAGGTTGCAAGAATGAAGGACATGCTGAGTTCTATGATGTTGACACAAACAGACCTTACTTTATTTTTAATGGAAGTGAAATACCTGCATTCAGTGATCTCAGGAACCAAAGAGGGACAGTTCAGTGAATTTTCAAATTGACATACTGCTGTTTTCAGTTTTTGAAGACCTCTATGTTGTTCATAAAATGTTCTAATGCTATCTTTGTATGCTGAACATACAGCATGGACTAGCATCCCTGCTACAGACTACAGATTTGTGTTACATTACAGTGCCTCAAAGCAAACAGCCTTCCTGAAAAGATCGGGGGAGAGAGAAGCCATGAGGTCCCCTTTGAAATATATTCTTCCATTTTAAGCATAACTGAAAAGTAAGAGATTTAAAGCAGATAATAGGTAATTTATACGAAAATTTCTTTGTCTGACTGGCAGGCTTCAGCTGGCTTCCAAGTGACAATGTGAGAGATGGAAGACCATCACAAGCAGAAAATACTCCAAAGTTGTTAGGTAGCGGAATTTCATAGTGATTGTCATGATCTGGGACTTTCTTCTTTTAAGACCTAAATTCTGGAGCCAAAATTGAGAATTGTGATTTCATCAAAACTTAAAGTGTCTAGAAAAAAGTTTGAAACTGGAGTGCTAAAGGCAACAAATTCATCAGATAAATAAATGCAAACCCAAATGGCCTACTTGTAAACACTCTCTTTAACTAATTATTTTGGAAGTCTAATTTCAAGGATCGGAATTCCTAGAGCCTCTGGTTAGTGTTAGGAGTAGCCATCTTGATCTCCAGACAGAAATAAGAAGGATTTAGACTTCAGTGCATTGAAGTTTGCCTTTAAAAATAAGTGTACGAATTTAAAAATACTTTAAAAAGAAAAAAAAAAAAAGAACAGATAGCAAATTTCCACCTAAGTAGGATATTATGCCCTCCTACACATGAAATATTGACATACCCGTAACTATTGCCACATTTGCAGGCACTCCTAAGCTATGGATCTGCCCTGGTTAGATTACTTTCAACAGGATTACTGCACTTACTGAGCCCCCTTAACCAAATGCTTTATGTCTTTGTTCATATGGTTTTAATATGGATTTAACCAATTGCAAGGTTATTTATAAGTTTGCAACTCCCCAGTAGTTAGAGTTATGAAGCATTCAGACTTAAGCATATCCAGTTGTGTGGTAACCCAACTACTGCTTTCATGCGGTTTCCAACTTTTTATTCATACACAAAGGCATGATGCATGGCAGTATCTGAGAACTTTCAGATTAACTCTTTGTTTCAGCAGCAAAGTAATACAGCAGCCTACAGTAAAGTTACACATCAAGTAATATGTAAAGATTTAAAAAAAAAAATAAAAATCACATGAACTGTACAATTCCACCTTAGGCTGATGAGAAGTCATTAGTCCTTGAAAAACAAAGGGGCAATCAATTAAATTAACAGCTGGTAAATGAAAAGCAAACAAAAGGAGTTACCACTTTAAACTCTGCATAATACGGTTGTAGAATTCACTAGAGGTCAGAAAGAGTCCAAAGCTTGGGCTGTCACTTGTTTTTAAAAGAGCTGGATAATTTTACGACTGTTAATAACATTTGTAGTAACACATGCTAAGATAATCAAATCTTATGTTCCAGAGTGTAAGCTGTTCAACTGCTGGGGTCAAAGAGAAATTCCCTTGTTCTCTCTGCTCCTCCCTTCCCTCCTGACCAACATTCAGAGATGATTAACTGGGATCCTTCTAGGGAGAGAAGTTAATTTTCTTTTATAACATCAGGTATTACTAGATATAGGGGAGAATGAGTAAATGGTATAGAACAAATATATTTACATTGTAATTAGAAAGAATCTGAATGTAACCGTTTAAAAAAACACATTTTCCTTTAACTAAACACATACATGTGCATTTTTGAGAGACAGACAAAAATAAACACAAATTACAATTGACATTCACTTCTACTAGGAAATAGCAGGACTGGGTATTTTTTCTGCGCTGTAAAGTGACTAATGGAAGCAATTCAATAGCTACTCTTGGACCTTCAGAATGGTCATTCAAATTTCTAACATTTGAGTTATGAGAATAAATGCATAAGGACATGGCAAAACAAAGGGGTTTTTTTTCCTAGTAGACTAAATACTACAGAGGAATAATAATATACATTTTGCTATATTTCAGTTTAATTTAGCAGATGGTTGGACCTGGCCAATTATGGCCTTACCAAGTATTTAAAAATTGAGATACTGAAATGTCATAAAAGTGTACAGAAATACTTTTACCAAATTTATACAATACCAAGATTCTCTATGTATACCTGCATGCTTCCCCAAAATTTTCTGTTTGTGACTAAATGTCATTAAAAGTATTGTCATGCATTAGAATCAGAACACAATTTAGAAGATCAGAGATTTCAAAACAATCTCAAAGCTGTGAATCTCCTTTTCTCTTAATCATCTAGTAATATATTCCAGGCTGAAAACACAGCTTTAGCAAGAAGCCACAGCAGTATAACAACCAGCAAAACTATTCTAGGTTCAGCACAATAATTTTTTTGGAATGGAAAAAAAAAAAGGCAGAAAAGAAGTCACCAATTTCAATTTCATTGCGGTGTTCTGCAAACCTCAGCAGCACAAAGCAAATTCAGCTGCCCTCCACACAAAGTTGGGAAAATGAGGTCTTAAAAAAATGCAGAACAGACATAGGGAAATACACAAATGCCACTGGTCAAACATCTTGAGAAGCAGTATGATGTTCTTTTATGAACAATATGGAAATGTAAATGCATGCAAACAGACACATATATAAGTTTGATTTTAAACCTATAAAAGCCAAAAAAAAGACAAATGATGTTCTCACAGATACTTTCATTACATCATTTCAACTGTGCCTTATGATAGGCACATGTCAGATTTTGGGACATGATCAAACAATACTGGAAAAACTGATAAAATGGACTACATGATGCCATAATAAATTATCAAATAGCAATAAATGCACTTTTCCTACTTTATATGTGGGTAATAGTTATAAAAGTTTAAAAGCAAATATTTCAAATACTCTATTTGCAAGCATATTTACAATTCAAGAACAAAACTTCAGGGAAAATCCTAATATTAATTTTGTGCATTTTATTTAGCAATCTTTGAACATGAATAGTGTTGTATATTGTAAGTACAGATTCCAGTAGCTCCATTAGGGTAAATCCTGCAGTACTTTAGAAGTCAAGATATCTAACCCAGATACTCTGAATGAGTCAGTGGGGATACCAACCCCTTTTGTTTATCTCCATAAGCAATGCAGGCCTCAAGACATGTCTGTTCCATCCTGTTTTCAGGAAGACACCTGAAGTAGTTTCAATTGGTGATGCAAAAGACACTTGGGCTTAAATGTTCATATTCATATTTAGAATTAGAAATGCAATCAAGGCAGTTAACAAAATCCCACCAAATGCTACTGTCTTCAGGTATATGCCTTGCCTTGTGCTGGATGTAAATACATAATTGCATACCATGCATATACAGATTAAGTAGTCTTTTTCTGTATTTATCAATCTGTTTTTTTATTTTGTAGCATTTTATGTATACTTTTTCAAGGTTGCATTTTATGATTGCCACATACATTACGCTGTTTATACTCAGGCTTATTTTGTTATTTTCAGAGAGAACAGAAACCCATCACTAAAGAATAAAGATTGGTGACAATGGAACAATGATAATAACATCATTATGCAGTGTTTTGCCTCTTGTACCACCATCACTGCCATGTTTTTCTCTGATTATTTCAACTTCAGGAAAATGTGCTGCTTACTGTTTATGTCAGGATGGCAAGATTACTGTTTGCATGATTACAATATCAAGCATGATGTACGTAATGCCTGTGACGATAATACAGATGTACCCCTCAACCAGCTCCTGTCTTTAATCCTCATTCAACGGGAAAAAACTCACAAACAAAACAGTAAGTTGCAAACTCTTGCAGTCTCTTACAGGCCTTAATCTTGCAAGGTGCTGAGTACATTCACTCCGGTCCAACAGAGGCCTCAAGGACATGGATAGTCATTACTTAACTCCAGGGGAATACTTATGTTCTTATATTAAAAATGTACTAAATGCACTTCACTGAATCAGGGCCAAAGTGTGCAGTTCTCATATGTTTACACTGAGTCTGAGAATAAAAATTAAACAACTTCTTTCCAGGCTGAAAAAGGTGCTTTCTCCTTCTAATTGATTACTCCTTTTTCCCTTTGAGACAGGTAGGTTGAAAACCTTCTCATATGAAGAAGAAATATTCTTGTTTAGGAATAAAACAATGAAAAACCAAGAGTACAGTCTTATAAGTGCACTTATAAGTGCAAGTGGTCAAGACCTTGTGTTAATAATGTCCTAGCTGAAGGCAAAGGACAACTCCCTATCAGTGAAATTGCTATATTTACTTACTTATCTTTCTAATACAATCAGAAATAAGTTGCTCATAATTTATGTTTTTAAAATTTGTACTCAAGGAAAAAGCAGTCCAAAGTGTATTTATGACCACTATAAATTTATCAAAACCTACAACAAAAAAAAGCAACTGATAAAATAGGATAAAGGTTCCATTTGCTCCATCTGACATGCAAATGCAGGCAAATAACGTACTTCCTGGAAACTGAGAAATTTACATCTCTTGGAAGATGTAACTCTTCCTTGCAGGAAGTATGAATCAAAATAAGACAAAAGATAGAGTACTTCAAAAGGGGAACTGAAGGCTATGCATTTTTTTTATCCAGAACCCAGGAACCCTTACACCTGAAACCATCTTCAATGTGAAATTAATACCTACAGGCAGAAAAAATTATGTGGTTTTACTTTTGCAATATACAAAGACAAAACTGCTAGTCATCTATAGCTAATGCTACTGGCAAAAATCCATTCTCTAGCTTTTCATTTAAAGTAGAATGATGTTATAAACCTTGTTTTGTTTCTATCATGAAAAGCTTGTTTCAGATTTCCTACATAAGATATCCATTAAAGTACTCTTCAGCTCAATACAACAATGACAGTTTAGAAAATGCTTTCATACCTTAATAACCAATCTTGAATGGGAGTTTCAAAAGTAGTGGTTTCACCCGCAGTACATATTAGCCGCTTACATCCCACTTAAAACCTATTTTTCACCTCATATTCAGCATAAGCATAGACTGGGTCCTAATACATCTCTCTGCATTTAAAATGAGCTTTTTCTCTCTTTTCCCCTATCCTCATTCATCCACTCTGGATGATGTATATGGAAAAGTTCATGTGATTCACTGAAGGAACATTCCAGCAACTCATTCCAGTGAAAGATTTTTGCTGGTCTGTGGACAAATACAATCTGTGAGTTAGAGGGAATTTCCTGTCTCATACCTTCCTTACTCCCTTGTATACTTGTGTACTTTATAACTGTGGTCATATTTTCTAGCTATGTCTTGCAAGAAAGAGAATAATAATGTCCCAGGGAAGCAATCAGTATTTTGGAGCTTTCAACTATTATAGACAATCATAATACCTACCACCGCGCATTAGTAGTACCCAAATAATTTTAAAAAGGAGGTTGGTATCAGTATCTCCAGGCACAGCGAGGAGAAACTATTATCCTCTAGTTACCCAGAAAGTCAATGATTAAGCTGAGAACTGAACCCAGGACTTCTGAACATTAGGCCAGTCCACTGGTTGTTATGCCACACTGCTTCTGCCGTAAATCTATTTGATGGATTTTTCAGTCATGGAACATTAAAGGCTCTGCTCTTGTCTAATGAATATGTTTAAAGAAAACAGTACAAACAAAAGCAAATGTAACACTTAAATTATCTGAGATGTACTGCTTTGATGTCACACTTGGATAAAGGATTTCCTACTGGAGACCTATATACACTTATACATACTGAAAAATATTTTAGCCAGTACCACTAGCTGGCATGCTGGTATCTATTTATGTCTGAAAAAGGAACATAATCAGTTTTAGTTGGTTAAGTACAGTCTGAGCCAACTTTTACATTATGGCCAAAAGCTTGGCAGTGCAGTAGCAGTGGCAAGTAGCAGAAAATTGGTTACAGTGTTATTTGCCAGATTCCTTGAACGATTTACATTGGGTTTTCAAGAGAGTTTGAAGTATTAAAAACTTAAGATTTGGAAAAGCCCTGGACTGTGGATTTTTGTTCCTAGTTGCAACAAGATGCACAGGAGAGGATTATGATATAGTATGACTGACTAAATGAAGCATTTTTTAATATAAACCACCTGAAATATTTAGAAGCAGTTCAGTTTGAACTGTTAAGATTTTTTTTTAATTGAAGATTTTGAGAGCCAATTGATTTAAATTAAACACTCAACCTTTCACGTCTACTTGTCTAAGATTCATGTTGACATTGTACTAAATATGGCCATACAGTTTGTATTTCAGATAAATTGATCTGACTACAAGCCTCACTCTTTAGTATGATTCTTACTCCAAGATAAATCAATATTTAATATCTACTGCTACAGCCCCAGTAGATAATTTTAAACCTTTTCTCCATCCCATTAAGTTACCTTTAAAAATTCTTTATACAAGGCTTCACAGATGACTTCTGAAAAACTAGTTTATGAAAAGCAATCTGAAATTCATTAATTCAGATGGAAAGGGTTTTTTAATCTTGCTGCATTGTGCTGATCTCAAAATCCATCTCTGTTTATCTAATTTTCCTGCTCAGCTAATTTGAAGAATAAATAAATACTTCCTGTAAATCTGTAACAGATTTTAAACACAAAGAAAAATATCCTTCTACTGCTTGCTATATGGGACAAGATATCCTTACGGTGTGGACTTCTGCAAAAACAGGCTGACCAAGGCTCTCCCTGACTCCCTGAGGGGATGGGTACTCTGCATCATCGGGTACCAACCTCCCTCCAGCTCCAACCCTGCTGCCACATCAGCTAAGAGAAGCAGTGATAAGCAGCAGCGTGCTGAAGCTCAGGCATCAGTCACATCCCAGTTCTCCATTTTGAACATTAAAATCTACTGTCTGCTCCCTCGCCCCTCCCCACCCTACAATCTGGTGGAGCAGCTAAGAAGGAGGAAAAACATCTCTTCCCTCTCCCTCAAACCTCTCCTATGGCTAAGGGCCCCAGTGGGATAGCAGTCTTTGATATCAGATGAATGCAAACAGCAAGGCTCAGGTTTGCTGCTTCTTAGGTTTTAGAAACAGAGACATAAGAGGAATTTCAAATTATTATATATTGGGAGAACTGGAAGAGTTGATGCCAAAAGGAAGGAAAGAACTATATACTCTGGAGCTATCTGGTTGTATATCCACCACTGAAACTATAGGATCTTCATATTCCTATCTGTGCTCTCCTTTACTCTTATTTCCTACTCTGTGTTATATTCAAAGTGCAGTTTCACAGACACTGTATGCAGCAGTGAAGCTCTGTCCCACCCTTCACTCTCCAACATACTGGTTCCCGACACAAACAGTCCACAATCCTTTAAATCTTCTGATTCAGCTGTTACAGAATCACAGAATCACATGGGGTTGGAAGGGAGATCATCTAGTCCAACCCTCTGCCAAAGCAGGTCCTCCTAGAGCAGGTTGCACAGGAACACTATTCAGGCAGGTTTTGAACGTCTCTAGAGAAGGAGCCTATTCCAGTGCTCTGCCACCCTCAAAGTAAAGAAGTTCCTCCTTATGTTTAGGTGGA
>JAOXJM010000041.1:53644369-53655695 GCA_026413425.1 Tringa solitaria | reverse complement strand
GTTTGTTGTGTGGGCGTCTATTTTTGTCAGTTAGGTTGACGGTTGGACAAGATGACCTTTAAGGTCCCTTCCAACCTAGAAGATTCTGTGATTCTGTGAAATACTATTATTTATTAATAATTTACTAATGAACACTAAATAACGTGTGTATATAAATACACATACACATGTATGTGTACAAAGTTATTAAAATAATGTTTTCTATAGATTAATCATGTTTACGTGCATTTCATTTTAATTTCTTACAAGTGCATCATGATTGGACTGGTCAAACATTTTTTAAAGTTATAGTCCAATAAAGTTTCCATGATTTATATGTTGCAAAGATTGCATATTTTTCACTTAACTGATTTTGATAATTTAATCAATAGACAAATAATTTAGATATTTTTTTTTTAATCAGCCTCTATATAATTTGAGGGACTAAGCATTTAGTTGCACATCTACCAACACAAACTACCAACTTTATCAAGACAATACTGGAAAGTAAGGCATTTGAGCAAAATGCTTAAAAACAAAGGTAAGCACAGCAAATTCTTCCATAGATGCAAAACTGGATCCGTAGTAAGCTGGCACCAAAGCTAAGTTATCTGTAAATTTAGATGACCTACATATGCCAGAGATTTTGCACTGTTTCTTTTTGTCTTTTCACTGTCGGTTCCACAGTTTCAGTGAACATGTATTTTTAATGTGTAAATTTCAAATACATTATTTTTATGTCTTTCTACACATAGCATACAAAGTAAATCTGAAAAAAAATATTAGTAGGTATATTGGTAGGCAGGAGTGTGAATATTTAGGTGTAAATAGTAGTAGTTGAGCAATAGCATGTGATCAATTAAAGGCTGAATCGTACGTTACATAGAGACAGAAAGTTAACGTTTCATGAGCAGCTTTAATATTTCTATCTTTTGAGTTTGAGGAACAGACTTGACAAGATTTCATACGCACAGCCTTCTGCACCTGGTTACCATTATAAACCTGGCCTTGATAATGGAGCTATGTTCTTCTAGAGAGTCTAACGTTAGCAATGGTATTTTCCTCCCATAACTCTTATAACTTGAGTACCAGTGTCATGGCTGTGTTTGACCCCTCTGTGCATGTGCAGTTACAACTTCCATCACCTTCCTTGCTAAATACATAGAGATCAGATAAAAAAATTATTTAAGTACAGGTACAATTTCTAAGCCTGATTTTATTTCCTGTGATATCTACAAAAGCTAGTGATATAGTATAGGCTTCAGGATTATATTGAAAGCCATATTTTTTTTTCTTATTCGTTTATAATGGAAATATTTCTCTCTAAAAGGTGTGGTTGGAGACCCAGGGATTAATTTCTATTTTTCCAACATTCTCTGCTTTGAATTTAATTTCAAATTACATTTTAAAGTTCTAATTGTAAAGATAAATTCACTGCAACACTTCTCAGTGTCTGAGACATATTAGAGTCATTCAGCTATTCAAAGATACATCTAATTCCTGATCAGACCTCACAATAGAAAGAAAAAAGAAGGAAAACCGAAAGAAGACAGTGCTCACTGTGCCCTACTGTTATCCTATAAATACACTGCTTTAGAAAACCAATGCAAACACATGAAATTTATAAAAAAACAAAAATCATCAACACCTTGAACTTCTTGAAGAAATAGCAGGGAATTCCCTGGCATTATATGCTGCCAAGGAAGTCCAGTCATAACACACGCAATACACCCTGCAAAAATGTTGCTTGGAATCATTACTTTTTTCCCCCAATTCACTGTTATAATGAATATTGATTTGATGTTCTCTCTTATCCTGTCATGCAATTTCAAATATTGGAAGCAACAGCATAAATAAACACAATTTCTCTAGCTACAAAACTAAATGTTTGAAGTCCAGCATATTTTCCAGTTCTAATAAAAGGGGGCAGTATTACATCAGCTGAAATTGTGAATTGTCCAAATTGTCATAAAAAGTGCTGGAGAAGGATACAAAACTGCTGAATTTCACTGAAAATAGACTGCTACTGTATATGCAGTCACAAATCTGCTTGTCTGCCTTCGGGTAAAATTTACAGAGCTAGTTCAGAGAGACTTAGGCTCCTGCATTGCAGATATTTTAGAAAATTTTTACTTGAGTCACTACTTTTCTTTCAAAAATTATTAGGCAAATATTACAGTTGATATAAAGTAAAGGCACTTTTTTTCATGTAGCTAGGATAAGCCCTAAACCTAAAAAGGAAACTGCAAAATTATTGCACTTTCAAAAACTTTTGGAATACAATTTTTTTATATTCCTTTCTTTTTTTTTTCCGTTTTAAATAAAGTTTTTCTAGAATAAAATACTAGTGCCTAAATATGTATTTAGGAAGTGAACTTTGAACACCCAATTAAAAAATCATTCCTTACATATGTTAGGTACAGCCATAAGCAGATTACTGAATTGGCCAAATTCACAGTAAAGTATAAAGGGCATTTGTTTTGTAAGAATTATGAGGACTGCTGGGATTTGTATTTGAAAATTTTGCCTATTTGGGGGCATTTAATTTAGACAAGTCATTTATCTGTTATAAAATGATGGAACTGTAAAGAGGTTGTCTCTATGCAACGTGTCCTTCTGAGTCTCAGAGGAAAGACTCCCCAGGGAAAGGTTCGTCGGCTGAGCAGAATGACGTACTCAGGAAAAACACTTTCCCAGTTGCAGTGTCTCTTTGTGGAAATCAGATTCTTCATTAGACAGATGGAATACACTCCCACTGAGTTGAATAAATTGCCTATATTCTTGCAAGAAAGTGAGACCACACTAACAGTTCCTTAAGTAAATCAGTGTCTTTTTTCTCTATATACAGTTCCAGATTTTCTATTATAGAATCAACATATATACTTAAAATAAATTATACCTAAATGTAAGCTATATAGGGTGGGACCTTCCTTAAGTTGCAGTGAGAATGGAACTTGGTACAATGACTACCAAGACAATAGCATAATAGAAGTAAAAAGTTTGCAAAACTAGTCATTTGCTGTTGATATTGCTATCCATTTTTTAGCCTAATTATGAGGTATTTGCCCTTTAATTACAAGTAGAACTGAGATTTAATCAACAGAAATAAGAATCTAATGGAAAATGCTTACAGTTTCTGTTATGTTTCCCAGCAGACAGAGATAAAAGCATTGACCTCTCATTTACTAGTTACCATTATTCTTCTATAAGAAACTAAAGGAAAAAAGAAAACATAAGAAACCTTTCTTAAAAGGTAAAAACAAATGAGAATAGGTCAGTCCCTGCAAATCTAAACCACTTATTCATAAAGATTTGTAAAAATCCACAAGCCCTTTATGACCAATTTATTCACGTTCTCAATTTAAGGAGGGTCATGACTACTTTTGGTAAAAGGAGAAAAGGTAATTGAATGCAAGATGCACTGATAAGTATTTTCTTAACTATGTTTTTTTTTAAAACTGAGTTCAGAAATGACTTATAACAAGGATGCTAATAACAAGGTACTTATCTTGGTGATTGTCTGAGAAATACCCTGAACTTGCAGCAAAGACAGTGTGACTCCTGCCTCATAGTTGTTCTGTCCATAATACTGAGTGTATGGGAAGAAAAAAGCTGGTAAAAAATTGTCGGCAACATAACCAGTACTGCTTGCAGTTAGAAAAAAGCAATACAACGATGGAGTCCTTGCAGGGCTGTAGGCAGGCAAAAGGAGATTATGCATGACTAGTAACTTTTCCTACAAAGATTTCCTGAAGTGTTTTTATCAGGCAAAGTTTGTACACATGTGCAGTAGCTTCATATAAATGATGAAGCGTAACAGCTCCAGCGGAGCTGTTACACTCTATTGTGTCAATAGTCCACATATTTAACAGTCCCTAAATACAGCAGACCATAACACCTCCAAAGGGGTCGTTATGGCTTATCAAGTCAAATCCAAGTGCCTAAATATGGATTTGATCAATAGACTGTAACATCTCCAAGGGTAAATAATATACGTTTTTAAGAATGTACACATTTTGCATACAAACTATGGTCTATATTAGGATAAGTGATGTGGATTCAACTTGTAAAACTTTGATTTAGAAATAAGAAAGGAATAAAAGACTCATTATAAGAGGTGCCAAAGTATCATAATTCCCAGGAAGTAGGGGGTGACTCATGTCATTTATTTTGGGGTCTAATTATGGTTTCCTACTGCAAGTACACAGTTGCCTGAAAATCTACAAAAGAGTGGGAATGGAATATAAACATAAAAATGTTGTATTAAATTCTGCTTCCTCTCAGATCCCAATGAATGTGCTTTGTGAGTAAGTAAATGTGGAAGTGGGAGTATATCCTTGGGTCTAGCAAATATGTTTTGGTTATTAATTGGGTATATGTTCTATCTTGACTTCATATATTTATCTCCAATGAAATTAACATATTGCTGCCTATATGTTTTCTACAAAGACTTTCGGAAGTCCTCTTGTAAGTCTTTTCATGCTTTATGCACAAAAAAATATAGCATATGGTCTTTTTTTAAAAAAGTCGTTTATCTTATGAATTATATAGCATTTTCAGGTTCATTTAAAGCCTTAAATCGAAGCAAATCTAGGTAATCGGGCTAGTTCAAAATATTAAAATAAATAAAGTAACTTCAGCAATACAAATTTTGTTTAAGTAAGCATTCTTTTTTGTTGAAGGTAAACAGCTTGACTGGAAAAAAAAGTCACATCCTCTAAACAAAGCCAATTTTTGTATGATTCTACTTTTACTTGTATCACATGGAAAGAGATCTGTAGCCTATTTTCTGGGTTTTTCTAATTCTCTCCCCTTCCCCAATGTTTCTGTTTACTCTATGAAACCACTGACACAGTTACTTCTTCCCTTTCCTCAGCCAGACTAAACCTCACCAGCCCCAGATGGAGTAGAAAAAGTCAACTCTGCTATGATGACTTTTTGCCTTGTGTGCACTGGTTTTGGCTCAGATAGAGTTAATTTTAGTTCACATGGTGTTGTGTTTTGGAGTTGTGACCAAAACAGTTCTGATAACACAGGGATGTTTTAGCTATTGCTCAACAGTGCTTCTACAGCATCAAGGCCTTTTCTGTTACTTCTGTTGGCCCACCAGCAAGTAGGCTGGGGGTGCACAAGAGGGAGCACAGCCAGGCCAGCTGACCCAAACTGACCAAAGGGATATTCCACACTGTATGACATTGTGCTCAGCAATAAAAGCTGGGAGGAGGAAAGGGAAACAGAGTTTGGGCATTTGTCTTCCCAAGGAACCATTACATGTGCTGAAGCTCCGCTTTCCTGGAAGTGTCTGAACATCTGCCAATGGGAACTAATGATTGAATTCCATATTTTGCTTTGCTTGTGTGCACAGCTCTTGCTTTACTTATTAAACTCTCTCAACCCTTGAATTTTCTCACTTTTACCCTTCTGAGGCCGTTCCCCATCCCACTGGAGAGGAGTGAGCAAGCGGCTGCGTGATGTTTACCTGCCTACCCTAACCAACAATATTACACAAACATAAATGTTTCTGTAACTGGAGATGTCCATAGAATGGCCCCATCTCAAAAGCACACCTTAACTTTAATGCTTTAGCAAGTTACAAAGTTTAACCATGACAGAGTGCTGCATGTTTTTGTTTTGGTCTTTCTGACGAGTGAATCTCTGTGAGCACTTTTAAAGCTTTGTAGGAGATTTTTTTGAACAGCAGAATATAAACAGAGGCAATTTTCAGTTGTGTGTCTCTAACCAAATACAAAGCTTTCTGAGATTTAAATGACACATTTTCAAAGAGGCCTAAGCCCAGGCTTTGAAGCTATGTACATAATTTTGTAAGCGCAATCATTTGCACAACAAACTATTACCAGCTATCTGAACTTGAAGACCAGTAACTGACCAGAACTCAATAGCTTTTTTTAAACCAGCTGCAGGCAATTAATTTGTCATCTTTTTCTGGTGCTGACTTCTAGCTACTCATTTATAGAAGTCTAATTACCTGAAGCCAATTTCTGAAAATTTGGTCCTGAAAACATAGGTCCTGATTCTTCAAAAGAAACCAATCCAAAATTGCAACTAAGTTGCAATTAATTTGAAGTTATCAAAGCTTCACTGGGATTATGACAGAAACTATACACAATCTTCTTGGCATACAATTATTTCAAAATTATGTTTTTCTAATTGAAGTGATCTATCATTCCTCCCCACCGGCATTTTGATCATCCTACCTATCATTTTTAAAGTAAAAGAAATACATAATAATGTAAAAAATGAAAGGTAGAGGGTAGAGGGGGGAAAGAAGAGTATTCTAGAATTCTGTTTGTGCAAAGGATGCTTCTGGTTTTAATGTATTTTATACTTTCTATAAAATATAAATACATTCCCATAGTATACCTAACTGACTTAATTCTTTTCTTTAGGATAGAGAGTGGGGATATATCATCATTTTAAATGACTGATTTATATCTTACTCTTTTGTAAACCCTGCCTCTTCTTCCATCTACAGAGAAGGATAAGAGCATACCAACGTTAAAACCAGAGTACATGTTACAACTTTTCCCTGCCTTAATAGTTCACTCTATAGCACATGCTATACTATATATACTGCTGTTACGATAGTACAAAGTAAATAAACCCAGCAGGATTATATAAAGTCATTGAGAGATTTAACAACAGATTTCCTTGCTGCCTTTTTATTCTTAGGTTTGAAAAGTTGCAAGTGCTACCATGAAAACTCTCCCCATAAAAGTTGGCATTTGAGAATGATGTGGTTTATATTTGTTAAAGAGTTCCAATTGACTCTGCTATATTTGCAAGTAATTTTTTTTTCCTCTGCCTGCCTGATGTATAACCTCAATCTGGAAGCTGTACATCAATCTGTGTAATGCTAGTAACCAGCACAAAAAAGAAATTTCACATTATTCACTGAAATATTTACTGACTCTGCTTTAAAAGGTGGAAGACGAAATAGAAACTTGTTATATCGATTACAATATGCAAACATGGTACTGAAAATACTCAGGGAGCAGACCTGAAAAGTAAGTGGATGCCATTTTTATATTTACTTGTCAAACTAAAATAAAATGTTAAGAATTCTTTTAATATCCCTTATAGTGTATTAGATATTTTTTAATGTCAAACCACTAAAACTCATTAAAAATATTTTAAAATAAGCATAATTTTCTAACATCTTAATACTGATCATAGGTGTGACATTTATTTTATTTTTAAAACCTAGACTTTAGTACCCTACCTCTTAGTTAAGACCAACACTGACTTTACAATTACAGTGTTGTCTGAACTTGGCCTGCTTGATCAGTTATTAATTTCTTTTTTTTTTTTACTGTCAATCTGTATTAAATGAGTTTTTCAATGCTGACATTTAAACTAATGCTAGCAGAAATAAATATTCACCTCTGAATTTGACTTAGAAAAGCATTGTTAATCCAATGTGGTAACACTTTAACAAGTCTTTTTAATAGACGCTGAGCCTTTCTCTTGTTTTGAGTACTGTAGAGAACCTATCAAGCAAAAATATAAAATGTAGATTAAGAAGTATGTATCAATGTTTGATGGGTCTGTTTACAACATATATTTGCCTTTCCATGCCTTGTTGAGTATTCCCATGTGGGTTGAGAAAGATCATAGTACCATCAAATTCACAGTTTAAGATATAGTTAAGTATTCTGCCAAGTCTTATACTCAGTCCGGACTAAAAATTCGTGTTACTCTTTGTAGTATAATATAGTCTTCCCTCTCTCTCCTAAGATATAAAGAACCTATGCTCTAATATGCAGATATATCACACCCCCTAATATACAGATATATCACAGAATTTTTATTAATGAATTATAGGCATTGAAAGCTGTTTTCCAATTATTATTTTTTTTCAGCAAATAGTCTGAAACACTAGTTGCTTTATAGGCTAATGAATGTGTGAGTTTTCTTTTCATTCATTACTAAGTTGCATCATAACTGTTCCTATTTGCCCATGCCATAGTCATCACTGGGGTAACATTTCCCCTTTCTGGTTAACTGGAATAAGCATTGTGGTATATAACTGATTTTGTGTCAGTGGTGAAAAATAACTTGTGTGCTGTATTTTTTGCAGCATAAGCCACCTCTAGGGAAGCTAAAAGAGGAACATCCTTCATCCAAAGGACTGCCTTGTAGCTCAATCAATTACATGATTCAGTGTTCAGTGGCTCTGTTATACATACCTCCTCTTGCAGTAGATCTTGTAGACCTTGGAAAGGCCACAGAGCAGGACAACACAGATAGAAAGAATTTTCCAAGAGAATTCCTTGTCCTCTGAGCAGTCCTTAAAGTGTGTGTGGTAGAAACTGTTCCTCACCTTTCAGATATGATCCCAGCTTGCTATTTTGTAAACTGCTGATGTCCTGCTCAGTCAGCTGTTGGTCACATTTTCTCACCATTGTCTCTCATTTACTGTTTTATTGTAATGCCCTATTTCATTTTACTGTTTGAAAACTATGGCCAAGATTCAACAAAGAACTTTGATCTCTAATTTCCCATTGAAAATAAGAGGCAAATGCACTGTTTTGAGCCTAAATACTTTGTTGCATCTGAGTCACAGATTCAAGTATACCCAGTCACATTCAATAGCATTGTAATACTTGACTATGATAGTACATAGCTGGACTTTTTGCCATATTTATCAATCCAGTCATTCTCAAAAGCACAATTTAAAATCTAGTGACCACAAACCATGGTAGCTTCAACCAATACATTTTCCACATTGTTATATGAATGCTTGTGGCTTAATCACATGAGTGCACAGGCCTGTTTTTTTCAATGCTGTCATGTAAACATAGAGGAGTTTGTAGCACAGGACTGTGAAGTGACAAGGTGTGTTTAACGTGAAATCAGAGATGGCTAAAAGCTCTAAAAAGAAAGTTTATAAAAAAATAAGAAGCTATTTATAAGGAAAAAAAGAATGAATGACAGACTGTGTGGCAATGGGAGATATTACCTTTTCATTCCTGCAGTTGTTTAGACCCATGTTATTCATGGAGGGCAATTTTCCATCAACACCATGCGGCTGCTGTTGTTGCTGCTGCTCCCTTTGGATCTGCTCTCTCATTTTTCGAGCCTCCTGAATGGCTTTCATTACTGTGTCCTGGTCCCCAAATAGGGCAGGTGAATTAAGACTGGAAAGGATATCTATAAAAAGAAAACACACTTTATTTAGGTAATTATCCAAATTAGAATTCAGACTAAGCACTCAGCTCCCCTACTGTTAGAGCTGCACCCAACTAACATCTGCAAAAGGAGGAGTAGTGGCAGTTGCTGTCTGTTCAAAGGCTGAACTTATCTATAGAAGTGATTGATAAGCCTATACACTTATTTTGCTGTTATAAATACAACCACTGAAGTCTTGGCATAGCACGATATGGTGGTATCTGAGCATACTCATGGACTCATATCTGTGTTTATGACAAAAGAATTCTGAAGCTGCAGTGGGAAGCCTCTGAAATATTAATAGTAATTAATAAAATGAACAAAGATGGAGAAAGATGGCCATGAAAGTCTATGTCAATTTTTACATTTTCTTTATTGACAGAACCATTACTTCAGACATTTAGCTTTCAATTTCAGAAAGAGCACCCACAGTTACTTTTGTTATCACCGTAACATGAGTATAAAGCTCTAAATCAGTAGAGAAAAAATGTTTTTATTTCTATCAGTCTGGACAAGAGAAACTTTTAAACATACATCAAACTCAAATAAAACATTTCTGTCATATCTTAAAATGTGCGCTAGAGGTAAAATGAGTACCCCAAATACACTTTCTGATTTGAGACCAAAACACAGCAATTATTTGCTGACTGTTATGTGTTGCTGTGATGAAGCTTTAACTTGATCCACCTGTTTCTGCATGGGAGTATCCTCTATACAGCACATGGTTAGATTTGGGTCTATACATTCTAGATAGGAAATTTTGAGCAACCAAAGTTTGTGCATGACCTGTGCATCTGCCTGACAAGCATATCTCCTTTATAAAAGCTCTGAATTTGTTAGATTTGTGTACTTACTAACAGTTCACTATAAAAAAAACCCCACACAACCAATCAATGGCAACCAAAACCAAAAGAAAAAAAACCCAAACATGGAATTCTCCTTCAAAGATAATTTTCATATTCTTTTGACTTCATTGAAGTTCAGCTGAGTAAAATATAGCAAATTTGACCTTGAAGCACCCTGAATTCTTTTAAAATAAAAAAGGTTAAGATTAAGGGTTTCTCATGTTTTATCCTGGGAACCAAACAGTTGATTTTATACTGTGGTCTAGATGAGAAAAGATGCAAACTATGATGGTTTAGATGGAACTGTGATGTTTTCTGTCTGAATGAAGCACGCCTCTCCAATATAAAAGCAACATATTAGAGAACAACCATTGTTATTCCTGGGTAAAATTTGCAATGCTCTGAACTGAGACAGTAATTAAGTTTCATTCTGGAGCCTAATTAAGTTGGGAACCATATTGACATGACATTTAAAGATACTTAGACTCCCAATCACCTAAATTTATTGTAAAAATGGAGCAAAAGCTCCTATGTTACTTGATTTTTGACGTTTTCGTAGCTTCTTTTATATTTAAGGTTTGAGAGGAATTTTATATTTAAGGATTGGGAGGAATTAAGTTCTTGTGTCTTTACCTGAAAAAAATTCATACCTTAGGCATATTTTTTCTAGCCATTTCTCTGGAATGGTCTATGACTCCAAACTGATATGTCACTTTCTAATGTTAGATAGTGCACTTATAGCTGGAAATAAATTGACAGGTAGAATATCTATCTAGCTGCAGAAAGTATCTTTCAGAGATCATGATGTTCCCAAGTGTTTTGAGAATGGAACAAATCATAATTTTTATATATTTAATGTATGTATTTAACATATCTGTTCATTATTCACAAGTGTTTCTATATATTTTACAAGTACACTTGAGCTACAGATTGTGAATAAGTGGTCTGTAGTAAGTATTTAGTTGCTGTTAAAATTTACTATTTGAACTTTAGGGCTGATCATCTACATTTTGCAGCTCTTGATTCTGTTTCTTGACTGGCTAAGGTAGTCTTCAGACATAGTTTTCAGATCAGGTTTTTTTTTTTCATTAATTAATATATTTCATATACTTAATAGGCTTTATTTCTTAATTAATCTTGAACACGGGTCAAAAATTCCTTATTTTCAACCATATGAATTAACAAAGTCTTGACAGATGGGTGAAACAAATAATAAAAAACATGAACAAATAATAAAAAGAGCAAACAATAAAATAAACTGGCTGGACTGAAGCCTTTCTGTCTTTGTTAAAATTTTTCTAATATATTCAGCA
>JAOXJM010000041.1:53632219-53644355 GCA_026413425.1 Tringa solitaria | reverse complement strand
TGCAGAGGATTTGATTTATTTTAGAATTCTGTTCTGGGTAAAACTAGCAGTATATTTGGGCTAAATTGCTGAAAACTACATTTGGAGTTACCTTCTTGCCTGGGTTCTGGCATACTGTAAACCATGGTTATACTGAATGTTCCCTGACCCCGGTTCAGCAAAGTGCTTGAAAACTTGTTTATTTTAAGGTATGTTACACTGTTGCATTGAATGTACATTAGTCCCATGAGCCATTATGTGTGTATGTCTACTATCTTGTCAGGGTCTATGTGCATGTAAAGATAATTTTTAGTTTGTTTAATCCAGAGGTCAAAATTCAAAAGTTAACTTTGCATGTATATACGCAATTGATGTCTTTGGGGAAGATACTCATACAAACCTATTTTACGCATTTTATATATACATCTATATTTACTTATTTGCTATATTTCCTGTAGATGCACATCACTACTGCATCATTTTGGTTACTCTTGTAAAAGCTTGGCATTCAAGAGTTTTTCAAAAATCTTTTCTGCTTTTTTCCCCCCATTTTAAACAGAAATGTAGGCCCAAATATCCACTTATTTCAGAAGAAAGTGTGCTCAATCTGAGATTTCCTGTAGAAAACTTGCTGGTATACTCCTTTCCCCAGGACAACTTAGTTACCTAAGGAGGATCCTCTTCCCAGAGATCCACCAAGTGGGCTTGGGATGCCACTCTTGTTTGTCACTGTCACTGGACTGCTTTTACTGGCTGGGAAGAGGTTCTGTGTTGGAGATGTTGGGGATTTGACAGGTTCAGCTGTTTTCGGCCGGGCTGAAAGATTCAGTGGCTGGGCTGCTTCATCCTACAAGAGTTTAATGTAAATAACTATTAGGAAAAGAAAAATGAACACATCATTTTGCAAGCTGCAGTTACTTTACACCTCGAAGACAATACCACATTCTCCACCAATAATAACAAAGGAAGCTAATTATCAGCCTCCTTTAAGATTCAACGAAGGGAAACCTCATTAATTTCTCTGTGTTATGCTTCTATTTACATTAACTATGTGGCTGGATCGTTCTTTTTGCCAAATTAAAATTTGAATTAGCTCACATTACAGCTTAATTTCCTAATGTGTTTTCAGAGATCTAAATTAACCTAGGGCATTTACAAAGAATTATTTAAAATTTCCAGCAGCTCAGTAATGCTTTTCCATTGGTTTTATTTGAAACGTTCCTGGCACTATAAAAATAAGTTATGTAGCTTATTTTTAAATGTATTAGAAACTAAGGAATCAGAAGTACTTCTATGAAAGAATCATTTGGAAACACTGACAGTTCTTTGGCCCACATTTAATGCTGCTGCTAACTTATACATTCCATGCATCTTATTTTGAGTGCATGTTTTGTTTAGTAAAATAATCTATGCTGTTGCCCCATAATTGAAAACAAGAATTTAACTGAATTCAAATTCCTTGACTTACTAATGCATTAATGCATTAAAATGCATACTATATGCATTTTAAAATATTTTATTTTCTACCATTTAATTTTGTATATTTTACAATATTGTAATATTTAAATGCCACGTATTTTTGACAGATTTCTGTAAAAATCAAGAATTTTTTTCACATAAAGGCTATTCTGTTTCTTGTTTGATATTTCTGTAATTATTTCTGTATTCTGTAGTTATTTTTGCTGCATTCAACCTTTAGTGTATCTGTATGTTTACAGGCATAAAAACAAGGAATATTTTTAAGGATATGTAAATCTAGTATCAGCACTTTTCTATCTTTTGATTCTTTTCAGATGCAATTATGGAATAAATACTCTCTGATATATATCTTGCTTCAGTGCTATAGGAGAGTAAGTCCATCTAAGAAATACCTTCACTTTTGGAAGAAGACTCATTCAAGAAATTAATTTCGTTCATCAGTGTAGATATTCACAATGTAACCCTCTTCCCATTCTTTGAGCTTATTCCCTTTCCTTAATATGTTAAGCAAGACAGATCATTTGGAAAATTGTGAAACAGTGATTTTCCGTAATTAAAGAGCCCAGTAAGACAGATCTCTCATTTAAAATATGCCCAAAGCAGAATTATGCTAGATATAAGAGAATATTGTCCATATTTTAAAGCACCGCACTGATCACTTCAAAGCTTAGAAATATATGTCAGAACACAATAATATACATTATCTCATATTTTCCATTCCCCTTACTGTCAAGTGGTGATTTAGCAAAGTACATCTGATCACACACAGTGCAGTGAGCAGGAAAATGTAACAAACAGGTATTTATAACACCATCATATCTCCAGTTTTAAACTGTTTCCATAAAACTACATGACATTTTTATTCTTCTTGACCTTGCAATGTGCACAAATGTCCACACCTGTTCAGAGTCCAAGTGAAAGCAGAAACACAAAGGTATAAGGGACACAGTCCATTCCTGTTTACATGCAAGCTGTTTCTTTGCACAAATACGAAGTGGCTTCAAAAAATTTCTGCGAGAGTTCAGAGCCTCTCTCAGACTATGAATTTTGCCAGTCTAGCTACTGAAAGCATGTACACATACAAATCTACACTACCATGCCCAATTTCTAAATAATTTTCTGCCTAGCATTGATACAATCATGTGAAAAAAACCTCTAAAACCTGCCAGAACCTATTTGTTTGTACTTCATAGACAGTATTCTCATTTCTGCGAAGCAACCGAAAAACTGGAAAACATTCAGGTCAGTGACATAAAAAAACCTGTCATTACTTTTTGAAGGAACTGACTCCTGTAAAAGAATTCCATTAGTTCTATAAATAATGCATGTAGTATATACAAACAACTGTTTAAAAACAGAGAAAATATAGAGGATTTGTTAAGCAATGCATGACCATCAAAACTTTCAGTTCTTGTAAAGGTAATAATTCGCAAATAAAACATAGAGGTACTTGTTCATTAGAGTACTTTTATACTAATAATTAATTTCTTCATTGGCCATTGGTATTTGTACACATGAAGCAGTTGTAGTTTAATATTTTCAAAGCAATAGTGTCCTTAACACAAACAAGAGTAAAAAGGCTTCTTTTTTATTAATGTATGTTTCAGTCCATTCAAGTTAAATTATGTAGGGAAACCCCCAAGAATTTACATGTGGTCAATTCTGTAATAGGACTCAGCTGGCCACAAAGCTGAAATGATATTGGCCTTGGTTCAAGGAGATATGTGCTTGGATTTAACCAGGGAAAATTTTACTCATATAGTAAAGGTTTGGTTTGGTGTAGATCCATTTGGCTCACTCACTTATGAAATTACTTTTTTACATTAAAGTAGTCAGTAGTATATTCTCAATACCATAAATCACTGGTGTTAGGTATCACTATACCATGGCAACTTTGCTGAAACACTTGGGTTTTGCTTTTGGTGGCTTCTGTATTGACCATAACAAACTCTGCCTATGTGGTAAATTTCACTGACTGCTCTCAAGCCTGGCATTGAATTACAAGAGGTAAAATATTAGACTAATACACATCTACAGTTAAGTAAAGTGAATGCTTTGCTAAATAAATGTTAGATCTGGCCATAATGGAATAGTTTTTATTTATTAGTACTCTCAGCCTAGCAAAAAAGTGTCATGGAAATTTATCAGCCCAGGCAGAAATATCTACTCACCCACACTTTACCACGATGATTGATGATAATGAAAAAACGAATTATATTTTACTCTCTTGTCAAAAAATAAATTAAAAAAAAAAGACACCCTCACCTCAAGTGAGTAAAATCTTCCCCGACTGATTTGAGGCTAAGGACTGTGTGCCTGTAAGGTGTTAGCAGCTAGCAAAAAGATGCATTCTCTCTCTGTCCACAGTCACAATATACCTTCTTTGTATCTATTTTAATAGTTCTGCATTTATAGCTCTATCATTCAAATTGGTAAAACATCTGAATGTTGGTGGTTTTTTAGAGTTTGAAGTACATTGTTTCTCAGCATATTTAGTCTCATGAAATTCAGAACAACCATGGGAGAATACAGTAATAAAAGCCAGCCAGTTCCACCCAAAGGTTCTAGCTGCACCACAGATTTCAAGGGGGGCACGATGTTCATTTCAAGCTGCTGGCAAATGCCATGTTGTAGCTGCCTGATTCCAAGCAAGTGAGAATAAGCAGGCACAAGCATTCAGCAGTGGCGCAAAACCAACAAGGAGCAGCCCGGTTGTCAGCAGCTGTGTGAAATCAGCAAAAGTCAAATGAATCTGCAGTGACATAATGTTTTCCCCAGAGTCCTGACTTAGATCTTATTTTTATGTGAGGCTTTTTCCAAAATTCTAGCATAAGTACAGCTAGAGATTTGCAAAATAATTAGAAGATCTACAGTCTCTCTGTTGCCTTAATAATATAAAGTGGCACCATATTTTAAGATACTCAAAAATTTCAATGTGAAACAATTGATGAAATGGATGCCATTTATGCACTTTACTAGAATACAAACTGCAATCTTGCAAATATCACATTTTACTGATGAATCTGTTGTGCTGCCTGTGGTAGGAAGAGAGACGCCTGATATTTTTGGAAGCAAGAAGTGAATGTTTTCTCTTCCCTTCTCTATACTGATAATACAGCACTAAAACTGAACATTTTATTTGAATATTGAAGAACTTCCATGTGGTTCAGCTTCCAACTGTAAAACAATTAAATAGACCATTTGATTTCACCGCCCTTTTCAGACACTGACTTTTTTCTTTACTGAAAAATACCTTAACTTGAGTTACCGGGCTGGTCCCTCTCTTCTCATTTTTCATCCCAGTGGGTGAGAGTGCCCCTGTTGTATTTGGTGGCTGTGGAGTAGATGGCATTTTGGCTCCAGGAGAAACTTGCATGCTTGCCAGCTGAGCTGCGTACAGTTGCTGGAAGACAAGAAGATATACAATGTATTCCTGCAAAATTCCTAAAAAAAGAAGTTGTAAATGTACATAATTTTTATCGCCCTGCTGTTTCTTTTCTTAAAGGACTTACAGATTTTTTTTCAGCACTTTCTTGTTTGTGGCTTTTCCCTTCTTGTTATTTTCAAAAAGAAAAAAAAGACTGGAAAACTCCCACACACCAATATATTTTTTCTTAATTTGACTTTTAGTTGATTTATTTTTTTTCCTTCTGGCTAATGAAGGTCATGGTAACGACCAAAAGGTTATACTGGGTGTGAATATTAAAACTGAAATTGGCAAAATTATAAGGCTGTTCATGACAAAGAAGTATGAGCCCCTGTCAGAAATAACAATGCTTCAGGTCTTTCTGTTCTTATCCAGAAATTACCCACCAATGCCAGAACCCTTATTTGGAGCTGACTTTGGAATCATTTGCTACTAAAAGGCAATGCTGCATCTTCTCTAGATAGTAATGAGAGTTAAAATAGGCAACAGTGTATGTATCTACCTCAGCGTACAGCGATTCTTATAACTTCTATAAATGCTAATAAGGAATGTAGACCTTAAAAATTCCTGTAAGTAGTGATGAAAATACAGCAACATGCTCATGGAACTTTTCAAAAAGTTTAACTGAAACATAATAAAAACTTGTATATTAAAATAAACTATTCTTACCTATCTAAAATGTTTACTGAACAAAACCAAATAGGTTTAATTTCCTTCCAGTGACCAAATTTAAGCCCTCACCTTGAATTAGCATCAGCAATAATACTTCTACCATAAACAGGGAAGATCCTAATCCTTCTTCTATACATAAATCTATATAAGCTTTGCCTTATTAGTGAGAAAAAAGCCAGGTGGTTTGTATGTAATTTCCAACATTACTATCATTCAGATGGACAAATAAAAAAAATTACAGTAATCAAAAGCAGACCTTTCAGCACATGTAATTAAATGAAAGCTTAATAAAGAATAATTTGCAAGAGCCAGATGTGCTTATGTCATAATTGTTGCTTTCTTTGGAACAATTTTTCTAATATAACAAGTCTCCACAGAAATGAAAGTTACACAATACTGTAAGCTCAGTGACTCAGTGGCTATGACACAAACGCATGAAAGAAGGGTAGAGTCAGAACTCTGGGTGACAAATGAAAACTCTTGTTTGTTTGTTTCCTGCCATTCCTTTTCAATACCACATAGAGGCTACAAAAGGATCACAGATTAATATTTTGAAATCAATGGTGTTTAAATATTTTGGCTACTTTACTATTTTTTCCTATAGTAGAAAATGAGAAAAACTGAAAATAGAAAAAATCCCCAGTTCTCAGTGATGTTCTGGAAAATGAAAATGAAGCATTGTATACAGTAGTAAGTGGGGATTTTTTTCCCTTCTATGATCTTATCCCTTTTAGCACATGCTTCAGATCAGTCTATGTTTGCTTAATAGGATGCTCTGCTTATATGAGAGTAAGAAGCACATTTCACAAACTTCTGAAAGCTTGGACGTTCTCAGCTCAGAAATAACCAGGCACTGTACTATGAAACAGATGATAAAATAAACTTGAACACAATTTAAAGGCAAAATCCAAACATTATAATGGTTTTCTCAGTGTTCTGTACTTTTCCTTCCAAATAGGAAAAGTTGGATGGAAAAGTTCATGGGTCAAGATAAATACAGGGACATCACTTACCAACTACCATCACAGGCACAAGAGACGTGGCTTGAGTAAAATTAATTAAATTCACTGCTGATTACAACATAGTTAGATAGTGAGAGACACAGACAAAACCTAAAATCACCCATCCTCACCTTTTTCCCAGACTCAGCTTCACTCCTTCATTGCTTGAATCCTCCACCTCTCCCCTCTTTGGCCTGGCCAGCAGGGATGTTCCTTGCACTTTTCCCCTCAGTCCTCACTGGGCAGCATTTTGCCCTTTCTGGATAACATTTTCCCAGAGGTGCCAACAACTTGGCTGACAGCTTCAGTGGTGCCCTGTGTTGGGGCCATTGAGGAATGGGCTGGGTCCAGCACACGGCAGCCCTGAGCTGTCTCCTCTCACAACCCTCGCCTCACAGCCTGCTCACTGCCAGCACCTGGGCACAGACACCAGGCATGCATGGCAAACGAAGCTTGTAGCCCAATTAGTCATGAGAAGTAAGTAAAGGTGTGTTTATCGTCTTTAAAAGCTGCAGCCACCAGTGTAGCTGTATCTTGAACAGATACGTCAAGATCAACGCAAAGAGATGCACAACACTAGTCAGAGGAGGGCTCTTTGTTGACCTGGTACCTGAGTCCCAGCAGGACTGGTAACTGAAATGTCCACAGCACTTTAAGGGTTACAAAAATAGCAATAAGAAAAGTGGAATGTTATAGTGACTATATAGGAAACTGTTTGATTTTGGAAACGTAAACATTAAAAGCAGAATAAAATTAGAATTACACACCGCTCCCCTCTCAGCGTGTTGAGGGCTGTATTGGTTGTACTGCAAGTAGCGTGAGGAAGAAATGTTTCTAAACAGAGACAGAGAATAAAAGAAATTTTGTGATTTATATGTATGTGTGTGTGTACAATTCATCACTGGGTTACTCCAAGGTCACAGCACCAGCTTTAGCCTGGCATTTCTATAAATTTGTTTTATGCCATAAAAGCAAATGTAAAAATAAGTAACAGCAATTAGCTTTCTGTTTTGCTTAGACTTTAAAACAAAGCTTTCCACAAACAAGTGCAAATCCTGCAAGACTTCGCACTAGTGCTAGCGACATTGCTGTGTAGACTGTGAGGTTGTATAACTACTTTTAAATAACAGCTTGTATGGGGAGCTAGCCAGCCTGGGAAAATATGTGCAGGCCACTGCTGAAGGGATAAAATTGATATTTTTGCAAATACCACTGTTGTGGTTTCAAATGGCAATTCAGGACCTCACATGGAGATGGTCAGGTTATGAAGCTTTTATTTGCAAAACTAGGGAGGGGAAAAAAAACCCAAACATTGAATGAATATTTATTGTTAGCTTTTAATGCTCAAAAGCAAAAATTTCAATGGAATTTTTTCAATTGAAATTCTAACCTATCGATGATTGAGTAGTGACTAAAAAAATTAACCTACCTCAAACACTGAGACATATCTTTTTTTCAATGTATGTCTAGCACATAAAGAGAAGAGCATTTCATAACCCTTATGTCAGCCACTGACTCAGAAGGCTCTTCATTACAAATCAGATATTCATGATTGTTTTAAGAAGTCTTTATATAGCCTGCTTTTCATTTTTTTAAAAGGTCACTAAGTTAGATTCTTACAATTCAGTTCCCAGCATCTTGTGCTGATTTTGAGTTACTGAGTACTATTGCATAGTTATCAATTTTGAAAACCAGCTTAAGGTACGTGAGCAAGGAGGTAGCTTTACAGTTTTCAGAACACGGTTTCTTCTAATGTTGTGATCTGACACTGAAGAGGAGGATTTTGAAATGCTGCAAGTCTCACTTAAGGCAATGGCAAGTGAAGTCTCACATTTAGGCACCTATGAACTTACAGGCTTATGGACTTAAGCACTTGTTACTGAAACTCTATTCCAGCTATAATCAACTAAAAATCAGAGGGGAATTTATGAAAGTTGGAGATCACTATGAGTCTGAATGATGTTCATCTACTTAAAAAAAAAATACAGACGAGTGGGAAAGCACTGTACTCAGCATGTGTACAGTACAGCACAAGTACATACTGATTTTTCACCTGGAAACAGCAAAATTCATGCTAAGCCTTTGTTATGGCTTATAGTTACCAACCAAGAAGAACTGAATAACTAACAAAAATAATAATCTGGGGGTGATGGTAGTGGTATTTTCTTCTTCAGAAATTGCCTATGGCATTTGATGGATTATTTTCATTTCACTGTTTAGTAAAAAGTATCATCCATGATTTAAAATTTGTCAAAAAAAGTTAATTATAGAGCATCTTGACTGATCCAAACGTTAAAACCTTTCTTAAGACCATCTAAGTTTCACAATGCCATTGTGAGATATTTTCATGATACACAAGGATAACTGCCTTCACTGCCAGTGCTCATTCATGCCTTGCCAGAAGACACATACCATAGGCTTACACATCCCTCGCACAGGTTTCAAAATTTTTTCAATTATTTTTCAACCAGTTTTTTCAACTAGCTTTCAATAATCAAAATTCATTCATTAGCCCATATGACTTTTTGCTTGCACATAGGCCTGCAACGTTCCTAGACGTGTTCTGCTGAACGACAGGTACTCGCTTCTTAGACTGCAGCATCTGCTTAAACAAATGAAAAAAGGTGAAGAATTTTGAGAATTGAATGTTACAGAAGTAACATGTGGTGAGAAAAATAGAATGGGCCTTAAATCAACACAGTTAAGGGAGATTTGCGCTGACAACAACTTGCAAATTTTGTGACAGGCTGTTTTACCACCTAACACAGAATTATGATAATCATAACCTCCTTACCAGTGGCTTGTCAATGACAGGCCTTATGGAAAAAGTTTATTTAGACAAGATATTTCAATAAGAGAAAGTGATCAACTGCTGCATAGGAGAGAGGCAGTTTCTTTAGATACATGAGCCCAGGGGAGAAATGGAAAGCGCAGTTGCATTTGTATATATGAGAACTAAAAGGCAAGGGCTGGAGAAATTTCAACTGGCTGTGTTGGTGAGGGAGAATTTGGTCACAGCAGTGGGGATTAATTCAGATGTTATTCTTCCCAACAGAATTCTGAAGAAACTATAGCAAAGCCGTATGTGAAACAGGGAGATAAGAAAGAGAGTGGTTGCAATAGTCAGTGTAGCGGGTAAGTGCAGGTGATAGGGGCTGGCCAATCACGATGAATTGCAATGGATGTACTTGGAAGATGGCCCACAAAGAAATTCAGTAGAAGGTGGCTTGATTCAAGTAGAAAAAAGGAATCTGTTCTAGAAACATTTACCCATTTATTTTGTTTTGCTAAAAGACTTATGACCAAAATGAAAAGACATTCTCCTTTTTTCTGAGTTTGTACATTATTTATCCAAAGGTGCTAGAAATTATTTTTTTTTTGCTCAGATACAAATGCTAAATTTTATGGACCCTGATTATGCTAAAGTCTTCCATTATAAAAATGCAAGTCCTATGTTACATCTTCAACAAATACATTTGCTACAGTAAATGAAACTGAACAATAAAACTACTGAGAATCAAGTGAGAATCCTTATTTGTCAGCATTTTAAATGAATTGTGCAAAGCTGAAATATCTTATTTATAGAGATGAAAGTTCAGCTATTTAGACAATGAGTAATTTAGTTTCTAAAGATGAAAAATGCTAAGGAGTGACTGCAAGTGCTGTTGAAACCCTGCACTACAAGAGGTAATGCAGTTATTATTTTCCATAGTATATTTAGTACGTAGTGTTGCAAAGCTATAATTCCAGAATTTTTCTTTCAACTATATAACATGCAATAATAATAATTAGAACTGCCTGATGACAAAGGGTTTTTACAAGCTCACCAAAGCCAGCAACATCTTTACTATTTCCAGCACACATTTCTGAAAAGAAGCTACCCAAAAGAAGCCCACCTTCAGTGGGACTGCTCATTTTTTATTATTGGTGCATAAGTGCTTAAGATAAGTTTGATGTCAAAGAGATTAAAGGAAATAGAATCTCTGAGAAAGTTTTTTATATTTGGATGAGGAATGGATTTGTGCTAAAACCCATGTTTTGGGTGTCATAGATAGTAACTATGGAAATAAAGACTTAAGTGCTGACCGGAGCTCAATGATATGGGTATAGCCTTTACCAGTTCAGGCAAGGTAACCTTTTCAAAAAATGGTGCAGAAGCATAAATATCCTAACCAAAAACTTCACATGCATCTTAATCTAAGTGCAGGAATGACTTCTAAAGTAATGTTAATTGTATTTATTCTTTCCTATTTTTGTATATAAATGTAATTTTTGAACTGGGGTCTCTTTTATACAAAATATGTTCGGTGACTAACACTACTGTACCACCAAGGTAAGAAATGGGGAAATATATTGGAGATATATATATAGACACACACACACACATATATATATATGTATAAAATCACATGGTTGTCTGTCTTTTTAAGATATTTTAAGATGATTTTTAATGCAGATCCTTAGAGTGAGAGGTAGGTTAACAGAAAATGACATCCAGAACACAAGACAGCCTAAGTAACTCATCAGCAGCTTAACCACATGACAAACCCAGCGGCAACTTGAAGGCAGCTACTGCCTGCAGAGTTTGCCAAGAAGCCAGATGCCATCACCAGAAAAACACCTTCCACGGCTCAGCATCTGTGTCCTAGGAGTAGTCTCTACACAAAAGGGAAGAAGAGGAGGAGAAAGAGAAGGATAGGTGCATATAAAGTTGTTAAATGAAATACACAAGAAAGCAACCCTTTTTTGAATTTAAAAATCTAAAACTTGGAAAATTGAAAGCTTTTGCTGATGAAAACAATACTCCAAATTAATAGATAGAATATTTAATGCTAAAAGTGTATATTTTCTCTTGTTTTATAATATATTTGTGCAGGTGCCACCTGTTAAAACAGTGTATTTAATAAATTTGTTTTCATGAAATTTTGATGTCTCAGTAGCATTTTCTGAGTTTGTCCTAAACAAAATGTTAACGAATTGAAATATGGTGAGTTTTACAGATTTGCTAGTACTGTGGGTCAGATCGTCCTCTCATTTTCACATGTGCCACCACATGGATGATAGTAGCTTATTATTTAAGAACCAACAATTATGCATCAACATAACTCACATGTTTGCACTAAATAACTGAGAACTATTTGGCTTTACATGTGTATATCTGAAATGGCATAGATCAAGTACAGCTACAGGAAGTTTGAGTAACAATTAGGGAAAAAGTGCTTAATTTAGAAAAATTTTAAATAATAAGTAACAATACACTGCAAAGACTCCTTTTCCTCTTCACAATCTAAGTGTCATAATACATGTACATGGTTTCTTTTTAACAGCATCATTCCTTTCTTTCTCCTGTTTGTACGTGCCTAACCTATCCATGGAGGACATAATTTTCCGATTTTAAACACCCATATATCATCTTACAGCAGAGTCTGCTCACTGTTACAGAGTGTGTACAGAGCTTCTACTTCTTATAATAATGCACCAAATACCTTTGCAAAAAGGTGTTAAGGTGTAACACGAACAGGCAGCTAATGAATTATCATAACTAATGTCATAATAACAAAGATTGTTGCAGTGATTA
>JAOXJM010000041.1:53601524-53624564 GCA_026413425.1 Tringa solitaria | reverse complement strand
AGATGATCTTTAAGGTCCCTTCCAACCTAGAAGATTCTGTGATTCTGTGAAAAACTGCCAAATATAACAATTACAGTATTTCCCTGTGTAGAACTGTACAGACAGAGAACAAGAAAACTGCTCACCTACCACTGCTAATCATACAAGAGGCAAAAGCAATACAATTAAATTTCTACAGGCTCCCATGATAGAATAGTAAGACACCATCCCAATAATAAAGGGATGCAATTCAGGAAAAAAGGAAGAGTCCCATTTAAACCACCTCTCTCAATTCCCATGTCTGAACCCCCACCTTGTGAAAAGATGCTGAGGCAGCTCTACACTAAAGAGCTGAATTTTTTGAAAGTGCTGCTTGGGGTTTGAAACCATAATGTTTTCCTACTTTTATAAGAGACACAGAGAGTTCAGGTGGTAGCTCGCAGCCATTTGATTATTTTCACCAGCCAAAATGGACGAAAGACAGGGCTATAATAAATATATACTGGCTCTACTGATCAGGAGAAGCTTTATCAGTCAGCTGGGGCACATCCGGGAAAAAAGTCACTCAGGTGCATCTCCAGCATCCCATTCAATTAACATACCATTAAAAATGGTTTTTCCCTGGTCAGCCTGCTGTGTTACCTGATAAGTCAACATATTTAAAATGTATATTTAAATGCAGAGAAAACACTGAAATATTTTCTTTGTGAAGCAGAAAACAAGCCCAGTTTACAGGTATTTTAAAGCATTAGAAATAATTGTGCTTTACAGGCTGCTTAGCAGATCTCTCACACTGATCTTTTACTATATATTTAGAAACTTTCATGCACCTTCAAGGAAAATTAAATAGTTTCCTTAAAGGAAGTTCACAGAAAATTATGTAAAACACATTCAAATGGGCTTATAAAAATTACATCTAAAAAAAATTCACATTTGCACCTCAAAACCAGGTAACTGGAAACTTATTATTACAAATTCATTGTAAGTAAATGTGAATTTGCGTGAGCCTGCCATGTTGTCTGAACTGCAGTGGGTGTGATGATATTTCAGCAACAGTGCTGGGACCAGATTAAAATTGCTATGAGGCCTCATCTTAGCCCTTCCCTGAGTGTTGAAGACTGCAGCAGGAGAGATGGCCTATACTGGATGAATTACTATGGGTAGCCTACAGAAGTGTTATTTAATAAATCTGTAGTCTAGTTAAACCTGGTGACTTGTTCTCTTTCTAGTGTGTAGGACAAATGATGCCACTTTTTTAAAGGACTGGACCTCTTTTAATTCTCACTTCACTTCCAAAAATGCCAGTGGAGACAAGACTCTCACTATTCCTGCACCTGAAATACTTCATTGTTTTCATGCTTAGCTATTTGCTGTAATTCATACACAACACCAAAATATTTCCTCTATTGTGTTGACTTCACTAGATTTTGTGATTGATTCCTTGAAGTTTTGAATAATCCCTTAATACTGACACTTATGCATGATGTGTTTTTCTTCCTGTATTCCTTAAAATGCTCCTCCCTCCGGTCTCTTTTTTTCAGGACTGATATGTAAGCCCTTTGTTGTGCCCCACAGCCATATGCAGCCTTCATGCTGAGTCTTATGAATAGACAGATGATTCCAATACTTTCTATGATTCTAGTTTGTCAATCATATGGTTTCTAAAAGCATCACAGACCAAATACACATGGTAGACAAGCAGGGTATTGGAGGCAATACCATTCCTATGTCATCATCTACAAAGACTCAGTGACAGCAGTATCTACACACTGATTTGATGATTTTTATCTCATCTTCTATGAATTTCCCTTTCTTTCTGACTTGGGATTGAAAAGAGTACTCTCTTATAATCAAAGACACTCTGAAATAAGGCAGGTGATGGTATCTTTCCAGTCCGCGTGTCTTTAAGAGAATTATTCTGCTTCTTTTAAGCATGTGTGTGTGTGTGTATGATTACACCTATAAGTTCTCATTTAACAATCCTTATTCTAAGAACTTTTACTGCAGATGAAAGGGGAGTTATTAAGTTTCCTTATTCTGTAGCAATTAGTCAGGAAGGAGTGATAATACAGAAGTGTATTATTTTCCTTTGTGTCTAGACCTGACTTAAAAGGCATTTTTGTCTTTAATCTGATTGCTGCAAAGTTCCTAAACATCCAAATATGTTAACACCTTCACAGGTAAATATCCTTTGTGTTTGTAATTTGTAACCAAATTAAGCAGCTTGCTCTATGGTTATCAGAAGTATAATAAAATTTCAGAAACATATTCTCTTGCAGCTAATTCCTGTAAGGCATACACCATATACATTCCTGGAAAGCCTGAAGGAATCCAACTGCCAGCTCAGAGTTTGCCTCACAGTCAGCCTATTCCCCAAAGGGGTGCCACAATTTTAAAAGAGCTTTAAAAAATGTGCTCGTCCCCTGATGGCACTCTGTAGTACTGGTGCCTCTGGTGCTCTGTCAGTAAATGCAGCAGTAACTTATTTGCTTCTTACTGGCTTCCGAGTGAATACATACTCCAGGGAGCGAGCTTTGCAAAGCACAATTATTTTAAAATAGAGCCTGGGCTTTCAGTGAGGCGCAGCCAATAGTTAAAGCAGCAAAAACATCTTGTTGATGCTGGGGGCTCAGGCTCCTCCAGTCACTTGGGCTCAAGCTTCTGCCTCGATACAGACTGAAAAGACAAAGGAAACCTCCTGCAATCCAGGCTATAAGGATGACATCCTTTTAAACATACAAGTTTCCTGATAAGTGAGTTTATGTCTGTGCCATTTATGATCTCAATTGTAAATTCTCCCTGGAACAGAGCATATGGGCCTCGAAGGCAGCTGTTCTGCTTGGTAAGATCTAAAGGTGCAAAAGACAGGAATCATGCCAGGAGCCTGATCCCTAGGAACAGGATGGGAGCATTTCCCAAGGCAGATGAGGGGTTGGTCATCCGAAGGGAACAGAAACAGAGCTATGCCAGACTGGGTGACAGACAGGTGGCTAGTGTCCTTCCTGCAATGGGGAAAAACATAAGCCCAGGGCTGAACTTAGGCTTGCCACATCCAGGACAAGTTCTAGAACTGCTACATACTATAGAAACAGTCTCTTTCTTAAATGTTTCTATAAATTTTTTATTAAATAATGTGAGACTGTTCCATTAAGCAAGAATGAAAGTAACAAAGACATGCTGTTTAAAGCAGTCATTGGAGATGCAGGGCATTAAGCGGGTGAGAAAAGGATCTTGCAGCTGCAATGCTGCTGTACCACCCTGATGACTCTAGCTAATGGTTTTGCTTGTTTGTCTGTCCATTTCTAATAACCTGAAGAGAACAGAGACACTTTGTTTCATTTTGACCAGAGATGCTATTACTGGGGGCACTAGGAAAATTGGGCTGGCCAAATTTTATCAGAATTGATATTTTACTGCAAAGGTCTCAATAGGCTGTCTTTTCCTACGAAAATCACTTTGCCAGACAATTCAGGGCTGAAGTTGAGAAAGAGTAGGAGAAGATGGAGTATTAAGAAATTCTGCATAGAAAGGAGGTCATACAGTAAAATATTGACTCGATGACATCATTTTCATTGATACTGCCACTGATATAACTCAACTTGATAACACAGATATTACATACAGGGACATAAACATTCAAATAGGGAAAGGCACAAGTATAACTATTTCATTGATTTTAATTAAATTTTCCTAAGTATTGCAAGGTTAGCAAATTTTTAATTTTATTTTCATTAAAGGGCTTGCTTGGTCTCTCAGAGCCCTAATAAAATCTTCTTTCAACCTCTTCCCTTCCTCTGCTACAACCTAAATTTCTAAATAAGAAAAGGACCAAAATATTTAATTTACTACTTCCATATACTGAAATCTGCACACACCATTCCCTTAATTTAGGCCACTATTCACTGTATCATAATAAGGAACATTCTGTTAAAATATGCCCACCTAGAGCTCAGTAGTCTTTGAATGCTACATAAAATCATTCTATAAGGCTAATGAAGACAGAAACTCTGCCTGTAACAATATTAAGTTTGTTTTCTCTAGTGATTCGAAGAAGTGAGCAATCTGTCAGTAATACATTGAAGGAAATTACTTGTCTTGTAGGAATTCCTGCTGACAGTCACTCACTCACAGTGCTGACCCAAACATCTACCCACTGACAAACAAATTACAGTGTCTAACTTTGAAAACGTTACTAGCTGGTTTTAATTGTGATGAGTCTCACCAAATCTCTTTTACATTTACCCAATCTGCATTCTCTGTTACGTTTAAAAAAGAAAAAAAAAAAAAGAAAACCCCATGGTCTTTGCATTTGAAAAAATTATTATTGGCTACATCCAAGAGTGTTGTCAGATAAAACTGTTAAACTGTGTCTAACCAACATTAAGACTGGCAGCCCTGCCAGTTACTGACTGGGTGAGTGAACACATTACTGAGACAGCATTGTAAAAATTAATTTTCTTCAATAAAGTGATTTTTAAGGCTCATATATTTCACAATCTAAACATATGTCACTGTTTCATAAACAAAATAAATGGATTAAAATAATACATTACTGATATGCTGACACATGGAGATATTTTAATTAGAAATACTTAAGCTGTGTGATATTTAACTGCTATATTTGTTGAAGACGAGCATGCATCATTTAATAAGACATAAGGCAGGTACATCACTTTGCATGATGTGGTACCAGAGTGGGACCAAATCACCTCCAGTGTGAGCTATCACTATGAGATCACATTAGCCCTACTAAAAAATTGCTTTAAGGCGACATATAGAGGAAACTTCATAAGAGCAACAGTCCACTAAAACAACTTTTTCATTGAAATAATAAGTCACCAAGACTCCAATTCCCGAGAATAATATTTCTTCATAAAAGGCCACATTTAACATCTTAGCTATTTAAAGGCCGTATTTACATGACTGTCGCATTACATTGGCCTCTTTCCTGCACATTCTTCTTGACTTACTTTAAGGACCAGCACTAAAATAGCTGAGGAAGGCAAATGTCAACTATGTCCTGAAATTTATATGTGTGAGAGAATTGGCATAAGTAGAAATGTAATATATTGTTTACTGTACCAAATGCCCCCTGTTCTCTAAAGGTCAAAAGCATTGTAACCTTAGAGTTACAGTTTCTGATTGTTCCCAGGGTTAAATACATTATCAAAATTAATGGTTCAAACCCCTCAACCTTCAGATATATGAGTATTCATGCCTCCATCTGCTGAACTGTTCAACTAAAAATAGCATTCTTTGGCCTTCCCTCTACTAATATTGTGCCCCTGAGGCAGGCTATGCAATGCTTCAGCAGCACACTGGATCCACACCCAGTGGTATAAAGAAAGGTCATTTACTTTGTCTGCAGTTAGAAGAGAGTATGGAGGAGTAAGATAAGATGGAGGGGGGAGAAAAGAAATAGACAAATATATGTTAAGCTAAAATTTAAATCTTTTTAATGGATTAGAAAAACTTCAGGCTTCAAGAACACAGCTGCAACTATAGTTAAGGCTTGCCAAGGTTCATTAGTGCTATAAGTGATAAATTTTGAAGGACAGATTCTACAAATAGTTTGGGAAAAGAGTTATGAATGAAAGCTTTTTTGTTTTGCTTTTTTTTTTTCCTAGGGCTCACTTTGTTTAGGAATAATTCCAGCTAGCATCATTGTAGTGTTTCCATTTCTATCAGCAGTTTATCAGTCATATTGAGAGAGTTGCGACATTTCCCTGTTCACCTCATAGACTGCTTTGTAGAAATATCTAAGAACGAAGGCAGATTTTTTAAACAATAAAGAGCATATAGTAACATTCCTTCTTTGAAAGTACGGCCACCTAGGTGCCACCTGTGTCACCACTGAGACTTCCCAATAACTAAATTACTGCTAGCAGCACCACAAAATCTGGGAAAACCCATTTCATGATCAAGTTCACTCATTCAGTAAGACTACTGGGACCACAGATCTAGAATCAGTTAATATCAGTGTAATCGTTTGACAACTAGTGAAAAATTCAGGGGAATGGGAAAGGAAAGAAAATCCAGAGAAGGTGGGTATCAAAAAGAGGAGCAAAAGGAAAATTATTGACAGGTTTTACTGCTCACACTGATTAATTAAAGCAACACACTTTTGTTACACATGCATCAGAACTGGTTCACACACCACTATGCATACCTGCTACAGGTGTATTTGGTAATATATCTGTAAACTATTTAGCAGAAGGTTGATTTGACGGGATTCACTCACAGTTGTTTGAAGCTGGAGGGGTGAACAGAAATAGCTTGGTCCTTCTTCTTAGACCGTACCTAGAGAACTGTTCCCTCATCAGCAAGATTCTCCCTCACACAGGAAGTCCTAAGAAGGCTTTGTCCTACCACACATATTATTTTAAATCTTGGCCAAGTTGTTGAGGAAACTGGTAAGATGGAACTGAACTGCCAACGGGAAGTGTGGAACACAGGGTTTTAAGTCTTTTTGTTAACATCATCATGCCACCCTCAAGAGATTGGTAAACAGATAAAAAGAAGTTATCTGATGTCAACCCAAAGCAGAGTACGCTAACACTTCAGGAACACATACTGGCATAAATGTATGGCAATTACAACTTTCTTTCAGGATACTCAAATCTGCAACTGAATAATAATGATATTTTACCACCAACTGATCAATGTGATCAATGTGGATGGGTCAAACAGCTCTGCTGCTGAAGGAAAGTTTATTTTTTTTTAAATGCAAGGCGTGAGGTGATGGTGAAACTGGTTACTTGAGAAATTCCTAGTTATGATTTCAATAAAGTTTTTTAACTTGCAGAGATACTTAATCCACTAGTGAACACAGATATACAATTCAGAGAAAATACATTATGATACCCATCTGCTAAACAGCTTGGGCAAAATCATTAATTACCAATTGCACACTGAAGAAATGTCCTCTGTGGAATAATTGCTATCATTACATTATGTACCTGGGAGGAAATTGTTTTTTGTGCTCTTAAATTCACAACTTCCATAGAAATTGCCTTAACACACAGAAAGATGAAACACAAAATTGCTGATGGCTCCTACCTGAAGTAGGATCATCCCAAAATACCGTAAGTGATAAAAGAGGAGAGATTATAAACTTGAAGCTGACAGACTTTCCACTGCAGCTGGATATGGATTATGGAATATAATTTTGGAACTGATAATAATGCCCAGGTAAAGATGAAATGTTAGAGCTACTGCAAAGCTTTTTTAATTGAAATAGCTTTCCCTCTCCAAATTCTCCAAACATAGATATCACACACACGCTCACATGTAGAAACAAAACCAAACCTGCAAATGAATTACCTATATCTCCCACTGGCTGAAAAGAACAGAGATTAGTTTTGTGATCAGTATTTTTAAGCACTTGGGAAATACTCAGACACCATGGTCACAGCATTCATTTAAATAAATAAGTGGGTGGGGTACATGGAAGAAAGGAAAAAAAAAAAACAGAGAAAGAAGGGGGAAGGGAAGCAAAGAGGGAAAAATGAGGAGAAATTCTACACCCCTACCAGTCTTCATGACGCATCAGGTATAATAACAAATTCCCACAAACAAACACACCCAAATAAGTGTTCATTTAGGGAGCACTTAGGGAATTTACACAAAGAGAATATTAATAGTAGGAGTAAATAACATGTAGTTCAGCCAATTTCACAATCAGATGAGCAGGTATCAACTGAAGGTTAGGTACTCTATTACTTAAGCTCTTATGACCATGAAACATTAAAGGTTTTGAAATCCCATAAAGGTGAAATTCAAATAAGATAGAAAGGAGGGGAACAAACTCTTTTACAACAAATATATCTGAAGAGAAATTCTGCCTCCTTAAGCGCTCAATTGTTTCTGAATTTAGTAGCACCAATTTCTTTGCTGGTTGTTTTCTCTCTAATTGTGCTCATCATGTTTAACAGCTCAGTCTATCATTTCTGCAAATTAATAAAATTGTAAAAGAAAAGAATCAGGAATGTCTGTGGTTTATATCCTGTTTCTTTTGCAGTTGAGCAGTTTTTATCCTTTCCTGCCTCACAGTCTTGCTTAGGCTCAGTGTTGGATTGCATTTCAAAGGTAGCAAAAATAGTCTCTCTATTCAGAAAGCTGATTTCTGAAGTATTTTCTTAACTAAAGCTAATGATACTTTTGCTTCAATAAGTATTTAAATAGAGCTTTTCAAAGGATACCTGTTCTTTTTCCTTTTGAAAACCTCCCCTTTGGATTGAAGCCGGTCTAAGGTACAGTCTTAACATAATACTAACATGACCCGGAATTATTTCTTGGAGATTTTTCCCTTCAGTGTCAGGGTGTCTTTTCAAGTTTTGATTGTAGGTTAGGTCAAACATAAGGTCAAGGGGTCTTTTTTGCCAGTTCTGGACCATCAGTAAACAGTGAGTTCTGGTCCCATTATCACTTATCCTAAGTTAACTTGGCAAGAAGAATATCAGCATTGGGTAAAGACAAGAGGCCTTTGAATTTGCCTTGATCTGGAAAATGATATAATTGCAGGAGGGTAAGCAAAGTAGATATTTGGCTATTAATGTGGCAGTACATTGCTACTCTAGGCACAATTTATTCTTACTTCACATCTGAACCCAGCTCTAACCTAACTCAAACAGGGGTTTCAAAGGTTTACTTGCAAATAGTTACATGCATCTTTAATGGCCTTTCCTCTCATGTTCACTGTCAGTTCCTTTCCACACATTTTAACTCTGAAAGCTTTTGACTGTTTCTTCATTATTTATGACATTGTTGTGTCTTTTCTTGTGAAATTAGAAACTTCTTGCCACAAAAATCTAGCTAATAATATGGCACATAAATCTTTCTTTCACAACATTTCATTCTATATATGCCAAAAATAAATAAAGGACCAAACCAAGGCTCCTGACCATGCTTGGCATCTGACCAGATTAATGCACGGGAAGGTTGAAATTACTCAAATACAGAAGCTAAAAGAGTTTGCACTTTATTGTATTGTCAGCACCACACTGTTTGAAAAAAAAAAAAAAAAAGAAAAAAAAACCCAATAACACCTTTGTTTTGATAAACTCACTGGTCCAATTAAAGGTAGGGCATTGCAGCTGCAGGGGAAAGACGAAATAAAAATTAAGTACAAAAAGTTCTTTGAACATATGTCCCATCAACTGGTCATATAATTAAAAAAATACCATTAACTCTACTGATATAAAACACAGAGAATGATGTCTTTCACTCACAGTATCAAGGTTGGCTGCACATTGCTATATTTGCGGTACCGTAAGTACATAAGGTGTTAATCCTCCCGGGCTGTGCTCAAAAATTATTTAACATTCAGACTATTATTTAGCATACAGCTGGTTAGCAGTTTTCCCCTAAAATGTTGGCTTCGATCCCACATTTTTTTGTTCTGGCACATACCTGGAGCTGTAAAGGGCTGAGTCCAGAAGCAGCAGCAGCTGCCATTGTTGATGGAATGAACTGCACAGGGTAGTTATCACCTGTCGGGAGAACAATGCGTGCAGGTTCAGACAATGAGCAGAGAATAGCAGCAGACAAGTGCAAACATGGTCCTAGGATTGCCTGTGCTCCACAGCACTCCTCTAAGCCTAAACATCTGCAAAAACAAAAGGCTTCACTGGGCACAGACTTGCCATGCTCCCTTGGAACTTTTTTGTTAGATAGCTGGTAGGCAAACTGGCAAAACATAAATGTGATACTCGTGATTTTCATTTTCAAAAGCAAATGTTCAGATCAAGCGCGTAAACTTGGGCACAAAATGGATCTTAAGGCCATAGACACACAAACAAGATATTCCAGGAACCCCCAGTGGTTCCCAGAAGAAAAGAATTGTTGTCAACATATGCTTCTTAAAACAGGATAGATTTGTCATAATCCAAGAAATTTCAGCCCTGTTTAATGCAGGGTGATTTCTTTTCAGTATTAAATGGCCCTTTCCTAGGAAAGTTACTTAGTTGGCTCAACACAGGTTGAGGTGGTTTCATGTTTTGCTTTGAGGTTCTCTGTCTTGGGACAACTCCTTTAAGGTAGCCATAGAGAAAAGTAAAATTAAATAATTCCTAAAAATAACATGAAATATAATTTTAACTTTCTCTTAGATCTGAGACCCTACTGAAGTTGGTAGATTACGTAATTGTTCAGTTATGTGAAGATTCAGGCACTAAAATTTCTGTGTTCTGTCCACTGGAAACTGAAAATATTTGCCCTCTGTGTTGAGGGAACAACAAATACTCCAGAAAATACAAGATACTATTTACCCAAAAGAAATATCGCAACATTACATCTTATAGCATCTGTTAGTGTTCCCACTTCTAAGTCACTGCAACAATGCATCACACAGTGCCACTGGGACTCTTAGTCAATGTAAAGAACAAAGGAAGGCTGAAATAATTTAGCAGTGTAATTGGTAATATGAAAATTAATAGTGATGGATAAATTGCACAGTAACTACGATTTAATGGAATACCACTTTGTCTCACACTTGCTATTTAAAGTTAGTGTTTTATACTCTCTGTAGACTACATTTTAACAGGCTGCTCCACTGTACATTTTCTTAGATTTTCAATAATCAGCCTGTTTTACACGATATTTTCCACACTGAAAGAAAAATGTAGCAATGAGGGAAAATACAAAAATCCAAAATAATATAATCAGGATTTGCCAAGAGTTTTATTTATTTATATATACCCCACAATAGCTGAAGTCTTTGCAATCACTGGATTCCCCAGAACTCTCCTTTTTTTACCACCTGAAGTGCTATTGTATTCAGCTCAGTTTAAACATTCAGTTGTTTCACTTTTTTAATAAATTGTACATGTCTAATCCACAAGGTCCCTTTGCATCATATCCATAATACTTCATCAGACCATTGAGCACAGTATGTGCTTGTACACAGTCCACTAACAATTGGATTCTGATTGCATATGGGGCTCTGCTACAATGCATTCACTAACACTATATTGTACTGGTGTCCTATGGAGTAATGTTCAAAATATCTCCTCTTATTTTCCCCCTTCCATGAGGTTGATTTTGGTTTGCAATGATGTTGGGTGTTGTTTTTTTTTTCTTAAAAAAAAATGGAACAAAACCCCCTAGATCCTTTTCTTAAAGTGCTAAAGCTGTCTCTTTACAGTTAAATAATTCTACTCATCTCTTTCATATTTATATGAAATTATCTGAATAAAGATCCTAATCTAAGTTAAATAATGTTTCTTTCAGAAATATTTCACAAGGTTTTAAAAAATTACAAACATATTGAATTAATGATGCTTTAAATGGGGGGGGGGAATAACCATCCAAGTTACCAGCATGGACTGCCTTGCAGAACATTTCAGAGGCATTCTTTCTTTAAATATCATGAATTATTCATTCCTGCTCCAATCTCTTCTTTCTCCCTCCCCCTCCACATACACTTTTTAAGTTCAATACCAGTTGCTTTATTTGTAATAAAACATTTTCCATGTCAAACATATTTTTAAAAAAATCAAACTCTAAAAGAATTCCCTGCGGCACTCCTTTTTCACAGCTGTCATGCTCCTATGGTTTGAAATAGCCAGATATTTTATACACACACACATGCATGGACTCACACACACAGAGTTTTTGGCTTCACAGTTAATTTGATAGTATCTCTCCCACACTCCGTAGTGTTCTCTTGCTAACCTGCTAGCTACAGTTCTTTCTTTTGTTACAGGAAAAATAATTTTATAATTATGCCATTTACTTGGTTTTAAAACATAATATTGTCTCCTTTTCCCCCTCAGCTTAACATGTTAAAGTATGGCCAAGTCCTTAGCAGCACTATTGTGCTGAGAACAAAAATTAATACTCTTTCAGCTTTGGAGTACTTTGCTGACACCAAGCAGTAAAATCAGAGCAGAGGTACTTTCTTCTCCTTTGAGGAAACTGAGCATGCAGGGAACGGGTTGGTTTTAATTTTTAATTACAGAAGGTACATATTTCCCCCTCTCATTTTGTCAGTGCAAGAATGGATCAAGAAGCTCCTCAGTAGCTGTCTTGGCAAGAAATCAGTCAATGTATTGTAGCAATTTTTTCAAATTTGTTTCTCAATTTGGAATGCTTGTGTGAGGATCCATTCTTTTAATTTTGTACAAAAGGCAGCAGAACATGTTCAAGCAGGTCTGCTTTAGCTACTGGTGTGTTCTGGCCTTTGATAACCAGGATTGGCAAGAATGCCGGAAGAAGAAAATCCGTCATACTGATCTCTTCAATCTCTGTGCTGATTGTTTATTTACATTTGGCTGCTGTTGTTTATATATAAATCGATGTTTACAAGCCATGGAAAACCATGCCAGACTTCTGTTTCATTTGTCAGGTTAAGCAACATTTCCAAATGAATAAAAGCAGAGAGCAACTGTACTATGCTATTCTACATAGAAATAATGTAAACATTTCTTTTTGTCTTGGATGAAGTGATGAAGCTTAGTGGACTTTATAGGATTCATGGACTTATTTTCCAGATCAAGGCTTTGTGAGCTGTGAGGAAAGAAGGATGTCTGGCTCTTGTGAGACTCAGGGTAGGGGGAAGGTGTTGTTTAATTACCCATCTTTCCTAAAACACAATTTTGAGACATGAGCTCACTCTCCTCATCTGACTTATAAAGTTTTCGGTTTGGTGATGGCTTCCCCATTTGAGGATTGTAACTTAAAATCTGTCTTTTCACACATAGATCTCAAACTGCCACTTGCACACTCTCCATGTGGAATCGCAGAACAACAGGAAAAGGAGTTGGAAGAGATGTAAGAGATGAAAAATTCCAGGGCCCTACCCTCCCAGGCATAATGAACAGATTGAAGAAAGTGCACCTCTCCTCAGGGTGTTGAGATACGGCAAACATACAGATGCCCACTCCTGCAATATTCCCACACAGGGCATGCATTTTTTTTGTGTAGAGGTATCAGGATTGAGGAACATGTTAACAGAGGTAACTGGCCAAGGCAATACTATGGAGTATATTCACTCTCCAATGACAGTACCTCAGTTATGCCTAAGTTTTGAGCAGGGTTTGCTGCAGCACTGCCTTCTTGCTGTCCTCATGTTGCTGCAGAGTCAGTTGCCCCCAAAACTGTCTGTCTACAGACAAAGAACTTCAGTGCAAATCCCAGTTGAAAATATTGATCTGCCTATTACCACTTCCAGCTCTTACCTGAACATTTAGGAGTGAGGCACATAGGGATTGCTACAACAAATCCCAAAGTTACAGATTCCTCGTTCCAACCAGTAAAACCCAACAGGGAACATGTGACAGACTTTAACTTAGTCCTGGGGAATTTCCATTAGAACCAAACTCATGCAGCATCTCTGCCATGCTAAGATACATGGCCAACTCAGTACACAGTTTATTTGATATATGCTTTCTTTTCTCATCTGCCAAGAGGAACAGCACCCTGTTGAAAATAGAAGACTGTTCTATGTAAAATTTAAACCAAGTTACAGCTTTAGGAAAGTTTTCTGAAAGGCTTGTTCTACACAGAAATTGTAATTGTGTATATCAGTGAAATCCAGCAGATCTAAGGTGATGTTAGTTATGTGGATTAGGTATTGTAATCAATGAGTTTAATTGGTTTGATGATAAATATGTCACGGTATTGAAATGTTCTGATGTCCAGCCAGATGACAATAAGACAAATTTGTCATGTTTTACCTAATTTTATTTTCACTGATTTCAAAGAAGTTACTGTTGATTTTCCCCAGTGCAAGTAGGGATAGAACCAATTCAAAACATTAGCTATATTTCTCACTATTTTTGCCACCAGCCTAGGAAAACAGTCTCCATTTTTACATTTCATTGGATCGCCAGCATCGCAAAATCTCTTATAAATTATTTTTGTGTATAAAAAAGAATGAACTAGGTAGGCAGACAGAAGTTGTTTCTTAGCCACTGTAATCATGGTCTTTGTACACTTTATGTATGAAATATGAAGAACTGCTTTGACAATACACTGCAGCTTATCACTCTATAAACTCTTTTAAGTAGAGGTTTACAATTGTTATACCTCAATGCCTCTATTTTCCACAGTCTTTTTCAGAGATGCTTTCCACGTTTGGTAAAGAACTGATATAACACAAAATATTTCCAGAAGACTATCGAGCAAAGTGATCATTCATTTTCAAGTCACATGGACTGTTATGCAGCCAGCACAGAGGGCAGCCCTCCCACTCTCTGCCCAGAGCAAACCATACCTTCATTTGAGCTCGGCCCAAAGTGGGGTCTGGCTCCTGTCCAGCATTGCTCTGTATCTGTACTCCATCATCATCCTACTTCCCCATTCCCTCTTAGCCGCAAAACTAGAAGGAAGTAATACTTTAGGCACATGCAAGATGGAGGAGGGAATTGTCTGTCTCCTTACCCTCACTCACTGTGTTCTCTTGACTCAGGGCACTAATGCGGACACACTACTCACATTCAATGACACTCCAACCTACTAACTTTTCCTGAATGAATATGGTTGGTTAAGTGAAGGGAAATTTGCACTAGGAGGGGAGGTATAATGGTACTTACGTTACCCACTGCTTCCAAGTAGTAAGTATAGTGGTCACAGTCAGAAAGCCAGCACAGTTGCTTTGCTGCACTTAGAATGCAAAATAATTATATTAACTGCATAGTATCTCTGGGCAAGTATTAGCTTCCTAACAGCTGCCACTCAGCTTCCCACTGGAATAAGTGGCGACCCCCACAACCAGGTACTCTACAAGGCTCGTCAAGCGCCTGCAGGTCAATAGTCACAACAGTCATTTGAGATGCACAGCGCCCTAAAGTTTTAATTAATCTGGTATACAGTATAAATACTGAAATATGTATAAAAAATTAATTAGGTGGTCTATGCAGCTCTGATTTCTCAATTAGTACTTACCATGCCGGAAAATTATATTACATGACTTTGAGATACATAAGGAAGCACGGGACTTTGGGGATTTTTTTTCTAATGTAATTATTACTTGCCATCAGGACTTGCTAACTTTGTCCTATTTCGACTCCTAGAGCTCCAAAATATGGGGGGGAAGGGTTACAGCCACCTCATGTTATACATCCTGCCAGGAAGTAGGAAACTCTGTCCTGCCAGACTTTAATAAAAATCATAGCTGTAAATCAGAAATTCCTCGAGTTTTCTATTCATAATGGCTTTCTGAGCTTAGGAGTTCAGGAGAAATTAAGTGCTAGAAGGGCCTCAGAACCTACTAAATTCTCTCTTCTAGTGATCATTCCATTGATGGCATGATATAGTATAGTTTTGTTATAGGAATACTATTTTCTTACTTCAAGGCATGGAGGTTAAGTGCAGATTTGCAACAGTACTTGGTAACTGCTATGTTGGCATTGACCTAAACAGCCATGAAATTGGTTCCCACTTCGCCCATGAAGATATATCTGCATGGACATGGGCATATAATCATACCCCCGCTTGTAGACTAAGGCAGGACTTAACATCTTGGCTGCACTGTCACATTGACACTGTTATGCTTCCTTCAAGTTGGAGCTGGCTTATATCCAGTCCATTTTGTGGGCAAAGCAAATTAAGTGACTGTGCATAAAACATTTGACACTCCCTAAATGACACAGTTTCAAAAGTACTCAGTTCCCACAGCTCCTGTTATTGAAACCCCTCTCACTGTATTTTCTGGCACTGTCAAAACTTAGCCTTGCCTACATCAAACTAGAGTAAATAAAAGAGAAGCTAAACAGGCAACCAAAATGAAAATGGTAAGTACATGGAGGGTTAATCTGTCTCCTCTCTTTCCTCAGAAGTATGAGCGAGTCTAAACTGACAGTTCTAGAGGTAAAAGTTTCTCACAAAAGTAGAAGAGTACAGGTAGTAGCAGTCAAGTTCATAAATATTCCTCAGAAATGACTTTGAAGAACCTCTCTATGGAAGAACGTAGCTTAATCTCCAGTTTCATTAATTCCTTAACTACTGTGCCGAGTGCCAAAAATAGGAATTAATCAATACCAAGTGTAGATACGGTAGGGTTTTTTATCATGATATATCTCAGAAATTACTAACCTGCCCAGCTACCATTGGCATACATACTGTAGAATTTAAGAAGTATATTAAAAATAGAAATATTTTCATTTTTTGCAAGACACTGGGTATAATCAGATCATTGTGACTTCTGGTCTTTACTAGCATCAGCTGGATATAAACCACTACCATAATAGCAAACAGCTTAGCTGTGTTCTGAGATATCTAGGCCTCCATTTCTGCCTACATTGCATTCCGGCAAGTTAAAAAATGCCCTAAAGCTGTATCACCACCTGCTATGAGGTCAATAGTATCACAGGTAAAGCAGTATAAGCTCTATAAAGTGTTAGGCTATGTACAATAAGGAGCACATTAGAGTAAGTGTTGAAGTCTGTTCTTTTGTGGGAAATCATGCTGGTATTCTTCACAAGTCATTATTGTACTAAGTAGCCTATAGAGCCAAAATCAACGTGACGTAATTTGACATATCACCCTTCAGGGGTAGCAGATCCAACAGCTTAATCATTAATAGTCACTATTCAGAAAGCATGTCAGATTAAAATGGGAAAAGCAAGGAAACTAAAGCACACTCTCTCTCTTGTCTGTGAGCAGAAAGGTATTAGCTGGGTTGTCATAGACAATTTCCACAACTGGCAACTCTTAACGTCTTTGGAGATAAAGTATTCTTCACTTCGGTCCTTAGCTGTTGTGAGGTGGTGATGTGTGTTAATATCATCATCCTATGCCACCTAGAGCCAGCTGCCATTCAGAGCTCCATTGCAGTGTGCCAGTTTGTCAAATTGGAGAACTTTGGGATTGTTAAACCTGAATATAAGACAATAACTGGACAAAGAATCTGTCTTGAAAGAGGAATGTCTCCAGACTAAAGAGACAGAAGGGAGTGGGACAAACGGAAACACTTGCTGAAATCTTGCTTGGCCTCACTTTGTCTAATGTTAAGTAAACTAGCTAGAAAAGATTTTAGGTTCAACCTGGCGTTTAATTAACATGCTGTTTACGTTATCTGTTATGAGGCTTTGCTTTGGATTTGACCCTGCTCCCACCGCAGTCAACAGCAAAAACACCACTAACATCAGTGGGAGCAGGATCAATGTTTTACTTTGTACATTTCATATTTAATGTCAAAAAGAAACTGGTATTAATGTTTTGTAGTTATTAGTTATCAGGTTAATATGCTAAAGGCAGCTTGACAGGGAATACTATTAATGAGCAAAATAAGGTTGCTGCTTCTGGACTGAGGTCACTTACAAAGAATGTACAAATGAAAATAAGGTTGACTTTTATTTACTTAACTATCTTCCTACATTGAATTCCTTTGGCAATGTGTCTTTAAACATTTAAAGCCCTGTTTACAAGGAGGCTCTGAAAGTAGCTTCAAACCATTATATCCCTAATTGAATTCCCCAGGAGTCCTGTAAACTCAGAGGAAAAAAGAAAGAAATCATAACATTTGCTAAATCATCTCAAAACATATTTCACTGCAAGGTTATGTGACCTGTTTGTTACAAGTCTGAATGATGACTGGGATTGAACTACTGAAATCTTTTATTATTCAGATTGAAATCAAAGAAAAAGTTGCCCATTTGAAGCCTGCTAATTAAATTATACTTCCTCTGACTTTTATCACTAATTAAGAGTAAGAATTTTGGCACAAAAGACAAGTACACTGAAGATAACAGAATTAATTAAAGATACATAGCCTTTATATAATGACACAGGGCAGACCAGATGCAAATTACTAGGCAAGTGGGCCAATACATTTAGACCAAATGATTTTGTGCGAAATAAAGGTTAAAAAAAAACCCCATGATGTTCAATAACCAATGTTTCATCCACCTCCTTCAAACCAGAAGTTTTTTTCAAGTGGAGTTGCAAAACTCCACATTATTTCCAACCAGCTACGCCTGTTGTTTAACATCATTGATATGAGATAGATCACACAAGAAGTTACAGTTAATATCTTAAAATGTTAAAAAGCTTCACACCCCTGTCAGCTTACCTGGTTTGTAAGTTATTCCTGGGGGGAAGAGGAATCCCTGCTGGGCTGCAGCAGCCGCTGCCAGCGTCCGCTGGTCGTGTGGAAAAATTGGGATCATGAGCGGAGGCATGTGACCCTGAACCTGCTAAACAGAAGAGAGTCTCTGATCAGAAATAGCACAAATTTGTCTTGACAGGTATTTCTCCAGTACTGATAGTGTTCTTGTGTTCACACAGTCCCACAGAACCTTCTCCTTAATGTAATCCCTGCCAATTTCACATTATCACATCAAAGCCCGCACTAACATTGTTTTCCCTCAGTGTCAAAGGTGTAACAGCCTCAGTGAACTGCGTGTTTCCCTATTTCTTCCTGGTTCAATTTTTTTTTTTTTTTTTTTTATTAATATTCCCTGTCCTGGCACAAGGTTAAAAAGTACAATACCTTTCTAGCATACCATAGGTTCTTTAAAAAGAAGTGGTACATATTTCTATTAATTTTTCACAAGTTTTCTCATCTTTAGTTACAGACAGCATAGTGACAAGCATTTTAGAAGTAACCTAACACTGCAGTAGCTACTTTGATGTTCAAATTTTAGTATCCTTAGGGCAATTTTAATTCTGAGATCTCGCAATATTGTATTGTTCACATATATACCAACAACTCAGGTATGTTATTTCAAAATCCCACCACAGTATTAAATAGTCTTCTAGTCAACACCCCAGGTCTTAAGATTTAAAGCTCCAGCATCTTGGCTCCCAATTAAACTGACATCCTTTGCCATACACACTTTACTATAACATATAAATTGCTTGTCTGTCTAAGCAGTTTTATAGCTTTATGCACTATCATGTAGCTCAGTAATTATGGAGCTGTATTCAGAGACCATTTCAGAATAAAACCTACTATATAAAGTTTAATTTGGCCTTAATAAATGTATCAAAAAAGCACAAACATACAAAAGCAAAAAATCCTTTACCTTATACCAGCATTTGTATTCAACATATAGAAGATAGAAGATGTGACAGAATTCTATCTGTTAAAGCCGCACGTTAATTTCCTAGTTCTTAAATTTATGCTACATGTGTTTCAGAGACAGTGGCTAGGATCACAAAGAGGTTTTATCCATCAGTCCTTAACCCCAGAAGTACCCAAGGGTTTCACTATGATTTTTCTGATTACTAGTTAAGCAAATGTTTAATGGGTTATAGATCAAAGCTAGTAAATGCAGGAAGAAATGGGGTTTTTTAGGCAGGAAAAAAAAAATTGTTCTCATCCTACCATAAATTGGTGGCATTAAATACTATTTAAAAAGTTGAAGTATACTATTTAAAAAGTTGAAGTACACTTCAAGCATTTCTTTTTCTTTCAATTCCTAAAAAAACTTTTTTGGTCAAAGCCCATATGTTGACCTATGACATTGTTTAAATAGTGCCAAATTTTCTTGTCATATCCCCATTACTTTCACAACCATTGATGCAGTGCAGAAATGCTACTGTGTGTGTCTATGAGGGTTAATTTACCAACAACTCTTCTCTTGGGAAAGCCCAAAGATGTAGGTTAATAAAGGTCAAGCAAAAAATAAACACTTTACAGTATTTTTTTGAATCCATTTCTCAGGAAAACCAACTTATAATAAAAAGGTCTTTGTGCAATTACTGCTATGGCACTGGGGCGTGAAAGAAACTAGCTTTGAGCAGCTATTTCTCTCATTTTAGCTGAGGTAAGCCTGGCTGTGCATTTTAGGATATGAGTTAAACTTGGTTAGATTGCATTTGATCCCCCTGTGCCTGGCACAGGCATTTACCTCTGATAAAATGATGCTAGTTTTGCTGTGTGGTGTTCCTTTACATTGGCTCTACAGGAGTACAGCAAATCAAAACCTCAGGCTTTGCGCAATAGAAACAACTATAGAATATAATGGAAGGAATTCAACACAATACAACTCACAATCATTTTCAGTAGTTCCCAACTACAGTCTAATCAAATGGACTCAAGGCTTAAGAAATATACCTCTCAACCAGCACACACAGAAAGTATTCCCATGGAGTTGCAATCTCACAAGACACAGAAGAGATCAGAGTGAGTACTGTGGTTAGAGTGATGGTACATAAATACCCATAGCAATATTTCACATAGTGCCATAAATATAATTTGAAACATATATTAGGTTATTTCCTAATGCAGTCTTGTAGAGTTGGATCCACCCCACCGTATCAAAAAAGATATACTTTTAAAACTTTCAAATAAAAACAATTCTATAAGAGTGGAGAATTATCATGGCATGTTCTGGCTATCTCTAATTCTTCCTTTAAATACTACTCTGACTGCTGTATCAGGTCCTCAGCCTATATAAATCAATGTAACTTTGGCTAAAGGTGGCTTACGGTTAGAGTTTAAGTATGAGTTTACACTTAAGACAGTTATACAGATTGAAAAAAAACCAACATACTGAATTGCAACTATTCATTCCCATGGGTCTTCCCTCTGGCACATATTAAATACTCATCCTAGGTAACTTCTGGTTTCACCCAAAATTATCATATATATATATATATATATATATAGGTGTCAATTTTCAGTACAGGTCGACTGAAGAGCAAAAATAGGCATTAAAAAGGAAGAGAATGTGCAAGTATCACTGATCACTGAATTATTAAAGATGTAAAATGAATGCCATAAAACAGTAGACACCTTAATTTTTGACAATTTTTTTTTTCCTGTGGGTTTTATTATTATTTTGATTTTACTGAAAGGGGAGAAACTGGGAGGAGGGGTTGATTGGTGTACTTCACAAAATCGGCTACATGCCCAGAAATTTTAATTGCTGAGATGTTCCTCAGGTCTTTCTGAAAACCAAGACTGTAGCAGATGCCCGAGAAACACTCTGACTCTGTCTCTTCTCATTCGTAAAAATAGCGTATTGTTGGATCAGCGCTTTCCCCTTTTGTCTCCTCTGTGCTAAGTTGTTGATGATGCCATTTTTTGCCATCTGCCCCAGAGCTTCATTAAAGATACATGAATGGACTAACTGGGCTGCTATCTTGTGAGGAACAGGTGCTATTGTTTGTCCCTGAAGACTTGCACTAAAGATCTCACTCAGAATACTTGAGAAAGAGCATCTGCAGCAGTCACTCAGAGAGTAACTTGGCAGAGCCCATACAACGGGCTGATATGCAAACAGTGACACTCAGGGGGACTCATTTTCTCTTTCATGAAGATTATTTATTTTTTTTGTGTGACGGGTAGTAAATGTTTGGTTTTGAACAATTCTGCCAGTCTGTATCTTTAACTGAACTGTACAACCCCTGGAGGAAACCCGAGTATATTCTTTCCAAAATTCAGTTCTGCAACCTTGACTAAAATCATCTCTTCTATAAAGCTACCTCGTAAAATTAATCTTTGTTTCTATACAACAAGCTCAGGTTTAACTGTGTTAAACATGAGAAGCCACCAAGGTTAGGAAACTCTTAAAAGGTAGCATACCATTCCTTTAATATCCCATCACAACTCTGACAGCCCTTGGGAACTGATTACAGCACTTCCTTGCCTGACATCTAAGTCAGGAAGCAACTTTAGAGCAAATCAGCCCTGATTAGTTCAAGAAGCAACTTCCACTTTGATTCTCCGTGAAATAATAAAAGCTGGTGGCCCATTTGATAAGCTGGGTGAATCTGCAGTACTTTCTCTCACAGTCACATGAATGCTAATTTCAGAAGTTGGCTGGACAGTCTTCATTGTTAAAAAGTCATTGATGGTTAGTGTTGTGTGTATGATATGTCATACAAAAATAATGCCTTGAATGAAAATGAGCTCCCTCCTTTGGATAAGGAAAACAGCACAGTTAGTTAGACTAAGGAATAAGAAGAGTTCTGTCTTTAAAAACCAAAGCTGCCTTTACAACAACTAACATTGCAGCTAGAGAAGTAAAGGCATTCAGAAAAAAGGACGGCAACAGTGCAAGCAAAAAGACATTTCTGCTTAGCTGTGAGGATCACAGGGTTCAAGAGCAGAAGTAAATCCCACCCTATAATGGCAGCTGAATTTCTTGCAAACTTTTCAAGATCAAACTTGACAAGTTGTGTCTGCTTTGCACAGTTTACTTCAGTAAAAGTGAGAATCAAATGCCATCTTTTTGAGAGATGGTAATAACAATCTTCAAAATATTTTAACCCTTCCTTAAAGCTATTTTTTTGTTGTTTTTGTTGTTACAACCAGCACTAGTATAAAACAGTGTAACAGGCTAAATATGCTCTAATTGCCTAGAATAATACAATATCACTATTTAAAGCAATTGCCTCCCACTTCCACCAATAAAATCTCTGGACCCTACTCTCAACTTGTCGAAATCTTGAGATTTGTATTGAATCTTACAGACTACTCCAACTCATGTTAGCTGAGAAAGCAATGTTTGAATTTACTGAATTGACTTTTTGACTTTTTCTTTTCCTTTAGTATAGGATGTACAGTATATGTTGCAGCCTCTGTGAGAAACAAATTAATTCACAGGCAGGTTTAAATTTTTCATAGTTTAAACTTGAATTTCTACCTAAGATTTTTTTAACTTCTTGAATAATTGCTATAGCCAGACTAGAACTTTAACATGTCTATGCAGTCATTAAGCTTTTAATTTCAATAGTAAAAATGTGTTTGAATTTTTCTACTCTTTCATTTAAAAACTACAGTGTAATAACAGAGTTTCCCAGGTAATGGCAGTGTATCAAGTAAAAATGTGCATTTTCAGAATGCTCAAAATACGTGTTTATGTGATAGAACATAATGGCTATAACTGATTGTCCCGGTCAACAGATTACATTTTAGGTTGATTCATTTTTAAAATCTTAATGGCACTAAAAGCAGTGTTTACGTCTCCAATACTACTACTGCAAGTTTTTAAATACCCTACATATTATATGTATTTATCTCATCTGCATTTAAATAGTCTGTAAACAATACATGGCACCGTTATTTTTATACCACCATTGGAATTTTATTTATTTCAATAAATATTCAATAACTAGTATTGGGTTTAGTTGTTCTATGTTAGAGAAGAAAAACAATTTGTAAATTTG
>JAOXJM010000041.1:53580264-53596742 GCA_026413425.1 Tringa solitaria | reverse complement strand
CCCTTTTTTTTTAAAGTGGGTGGTTCAATGATGTTTATGTTTCCAGCTTTTAAAGTTTCTTTTGTTTTCCCTAGCATCAATAGATATAAAATAACGAAGTCATTCAAAGGATGCCTTCAGATTTAAGAAGGAAGGGAATATTTTTGAGAGACTACTTCTGAAAGAAAGAATAATTTCCCAGACGCACTGTCTGGTCTTCCTGACTTAATGCACGCTCAAATAGAAGTTTTGCCTGACTAATGAATGCTGAACAGACACCCCCCACCCTTTTTCTCTCTGTTTTTTAATCATCAATCACATATTTCTCAAAACATTACTTCATTTTTGTTACACCTTCTGCCTTATTTTAAAATAATATTGCTGGCTGTTTATTTCAAATGAGGGCACAGGGAACTGATGGATTAAGTGTTTATAAATCTGAGTTTTCAGATTGAAAACAAACTTTTTCATAATGCAAAGGCTTTATAAGAAAAACCTGTCCTTTGGCTCTAGTTTCTTCTGGCCATATATTACTCCTAGTAAATTATCCTACAAGAACTAAATGGGTACTATAAACTGAATATGAGAAGGGCAACATTCGTCTCTTGGGAGGAGAGCCTCAAAAACGCCACTTACTTCAGTGGAGCAGGACACACACCCGAGAACAGAGCATGGCCCATACCAATTTCTGCTTTCTATATTTAAGACTCTGTTCTCCGGCTGATCCAATTAATGTTACTGGGAGTTGTGTGCACATACAGATGTGCTTAGCAACTGGCATATTAAAACATCCCTTTGCTCTGATGAAACTTAATAAATGAGTATTCCCAGTGTTGTTACTATAGATGCTCAATAAGGAAGATCTTGTGAATCATAGAATTGTTGCTGTAATGGTTAACTGTAATTAAAAGGAAAAGAAATAGGAAGAGCAGTCAACATCTTAATGTTTTATCATTCACCTTACTTCTATAGCCCTCTTGCCTCTCCTGAGGCATTCTTTTACATACTCTTTTGCAGCATGTTAGTTTGCATATTATTTTATTTAACCTTAATCACAGCATTCAGCTCTGGATTTGAGAGGAAGCCGTACGGAACTACTATACGAACTGCCACTCAGAACATTCAGTTTGGCATAAAATTAAAAAAGTATGCAATAAACTGGCTGAATCCATAGGGAATCCCTCAAACAGCATGGATAATGAGGGGAATCCATAACAGACATAAACAAACCCAGAAAGATGTCTGGGGCCAGCATCATTATGTAAGATATATGCCCAAGATGTATGGGCATACGTTTGAATGTTCAACTTCAAACTCAGCCTGTATTAGATTGATTGAATCTCAGCATGGGGTTCAGTTAATAAACAAACCTTGCCTTTGGAAAATATTTGGGGCTGAAATCATGTATTATAGCCAGGCACATACTGCATGTGGCACTAAGATGCCCTCTTGCCTTAAGGCTTTGTTAACACAGAATGGTAAAGAAAATTAAAATCCATACTGTCAGAGGAAGAGATACAATTTTCAGGTTAAGTGGCACAAGTCTAAAGACAGTTGTTATCCACAGACTGTATTTCAGTCTATGCACCAGGGACACATGAATAGAATTCACATTAAAAATTAGAGACCAGTTTGAATCTTTGGGCTTTGATTCACACTTCCCATGTTTTTTAAACATGTTACCCATATTCTCATAAAGGATACAACAATAATGCTAGCAAATCTTTCTGGTAATTATTAATTTCACTGTAGAATAGCTTTTTTGCTATGCTTGGCTTGTTAAAAAAATGCATTTTGCTCACCTCTGGGTACACCACTAGCCTGCATATTTGCTTTTTTCCTTTTTTTCCAGGTTTTGTTTAAAAATTCTTCTTAAACCTGTATATTAATCACTGCTCGGAGAGTGAAAGAATCTGCAGGAGCAGCTGAAGCACTGCTTTTTTTTCCAAAGTAGGAACTAGTTAGCACTAACACTTTTTACATACATTGGAATAGGAATGAAAGAGACATAGAGAAAGGAAAAAAACCACCAAAAATTAAAAGTAAGGATGAGGGCTGACTTGATGGCACAGAGTCCAACATGTCAGTGTAACATAACAACTTCCTGCAAAACTGTGAGCCACAATGGAATGCCCTAGTGACAGCCAGATCCAGAAAGAAGTTGCCCTAGTCATAATTTTGGTCATTTCGTCAGGTAATAAGAAAACAAAAGGAACTCTGCAAAAATGTCTATCCAAATAGACTTCCAAAATCAGAAAAGACAAAAGGCTTCTTTCAGTAGCTCTGTTCAAAGCCTTACATCTCTGCTTATCTGTAAGCCATTATGCTCCATTCTGAAGATCTATTTTAGGGTTCAACTAAACAAGAAACAATCGCACAGTATTTCAGTATATGTATTTGTAGCACCTTAGTTGTTCTACATCCCCATGTGAACAATGTTTAAGTACACTGAAGGTACCTTTGTGGAAATTTGTTTACTTACTAGGAGATTACTCTTTAAAAGTATGCACTATGGAAGTTAGTGTGTAGTACATGACATTATAAAGTCACATATCTTAACAAGCAGAAACTTTCCTACTAGACATTTTCTTAAAGTAAAAGTCTCTCTATATATCTACATACAAAAGTGTATAGATATGCTTATACATTTTATAAGGGGAAAAGCATATTCTACATATATACATATGTACATACGTGACGGATTTTTGTATATATATGTAGAATACATATTTAGATACACACACACATATATTTTGTAGAAATATTTTTAACCATACATATATGTATACACACACAGAGCTGTATATATACATGTAGAATATGCTTTCCTCTTGTTTTCCAAATCCCTCACTTGGGATGTCATTGTTATTAGACCCACCTGGCTATACAACTTGCTTGCTGCACTCCTGGATAGTCACCATTTGCATTACTTTCTTAGACACACACAACCTCTGTTTCTTAAATCCCTACTCTGGGAAGACCACCTCTATCTCTGTAAAGATGTATTTTTAGCATGATCCATTTAAGAGGTTCAATGCTGAGTGAAGAAGTCAGTAAGCCATCTGGGCTAATCATAGAGATATACAACTTGAGTAACAAAAAAAAGTCATTTGGAAATCACTCTATCACTCACATCTATTATTCCTGGGTTCCTTTCTGTCTCTTCTATTTATCAAATCATTTTTTGCTCCTTCATTTAATCTTTTCACTCCTCACCTTCCATCTCCTTGCAAAACTCCTAGCATTCACTCTCACTTCATCTCTTTTGGAAAGTTTTTTCTATGTATACAAGGCAGCTCTGCCAGGAAATTCTCCATTCTAGACCACAGGTACCAATAAAGTCATGCCCAAAAGTTGTCAGTAAACTTCCATAATGAGGCAGGAGATGATAGTGAAGTGCACTTGGCTTTCTCAGCTTTAGGAAGGTCATTGTCACAAATAAAGAAAAGCTTAGACATAAAAGTAGCATCATATCAAGGAAATGAGGACACCCACAAACGTTTTTTTTCTAAAGATAGACAGACACAGATGAAACACATTAAAATCGTGCTTTTCTAAAGCCCTCCTAGTGCACTCAAGAGCCTTCAGAGTAAACAATGCTCCTCCCCAAGCTCCCTGTTTTGTTAATACGTGCTTGTCTTCAGTATCTTTTCAAGTAAATAAGAGTTTTCAGGATGTAATGTTCCATTGCAGTTTAGATGCATTTTTCAAAAGGATTTTTATGTTGCTTTTTTCTTTTTTTCATTGTGAGAGTCAGTCTAACTCCCAAATTGCAACAAAAGAAAATACAAGAAAACACAATATCAATATAGAGTTTCTGCAATGTGGGGGCAAATGGGTTGAACAGGATTAATGTGAGATGCATAGACCAACTAATCTGTACGTTTATTTGGAACCACATTGGTATTGTATTTTTAAGATAAATGGAGGGGGGGGAGGTGTGGTGGTATATTTTATGGAAAACAGAGGAAGAGATACTTACTGTTAGGTCAGTAGTGTGCATTTAAGCATTTAATGACTAGACCCTGAAATCCACATCCATGCTCTTTTAAATAGATCGGATGTTTAGGCTATATTGTTACTATATGTCTGCTTCATTTTGTAACTGAATAGAGTAATACCTACTGCATTTCCAACAGTACATGAATCCCCAACACCGCTGCCTCAGAGTTGACTGGTGGATGTGGTACTGTACCATTTGCAGCTTAGTTACAAACAGCAGAGTGTACATCTAAGTCATGTCAGCTTATATTGTATTTTTTCAGTGTACATCAACCTGATATCAGTTCTCTCTCCTTGAAGTCTGTACTGTGTTCAAATCACTCATTCTTTTTCCAAACTCACTGTCTGACTGGCTTTTGCTGTTACCAGTTGCTGCTATAACCTCTGTGCTATGCATAATAAAAATCTTTCCCATCTGAGTTGTCTGCCATGGTTACTGGAAATCTGCTGTATGTAGCGTTCCCAAGAGCAGGAAAGGAAGCTACCTTTACTGCGATTGGATAAATATCACATTTTCTTTAAAAGGAATCTCTACCCTCACTGAAAGCACATCTAAGGGTGACTGCTAAGCTACCCGCACCTCTTCAATTGAATTTATGTTAATTTGCATTTTACTCTTTCTAGTTTGACATAATAACTGAATTATATGGTCCTTGTCACTTTTCAACCGTTGGGCCAAGGAAAAAAATAGAGCTCCCTAATATTTCCCAAAGCTTCACTAGAAAATATAGCTAGGGTAAAAACTATCTGATCACTGCCTACTTATGATGCTTTTTAACTGAGTTTGCATGTTAATTTATTGCATGCTTTGTTTGTAAATGTGTTTCTGAAATAAATGAACCATTTACAAATATGATTAATCTACAGATTCAGAAGCACGCAATAAAGAACCAAATTACTGAATGCCCTTGTCCTTTTACACAGAAGCTAAAATACAACTTTCAAACATCTAAGACTGCCTAGCTTTATTTTTAATTTAACTAATGTTTTTTCAAATGGAAGTTTTCAGCAATCAGATTTTCTCCAAGTTCCCGATACCAGTTTCATTTATACCAATGTAACTCAGAAGCAACTGCAACATATGTTGTAAACCAACACCAGTGTAAACAGTGTGTAGATGAGGTCAAAATAAGGCTGTTATTGTATGATTTTTTAAACTGCTCGTGTAGATTAATATTCTCACCCTTTAACAGATTTAGGCACAACAGCATCAATACAGAAACGCAACAAGTTGAAAATTCAAAGTACTTTAACTAGTGTATTTTATGCCACTCACATTTTCAGTCAGACCACCCAGAGCAAAGAAAAGAAAAAGCCACAACAAAAAAAGCCCTCTGCATTGTTTGCAATAATATGGAAGGAAATTGAGTGTATATTCTCTTCTTCCTGTATTTTCCAGCTAGATTAAGCTGTTGTCTTCACAATTGCCTCCCAGCTGCTGTGACTTGTGAAAACAACAGACCCTGCTCTGTTGTCTGCAGAAAGCCTGGATTGTTATGAGTAACTTTATTGCAGGCACATGAGTGTGTTAAGACTTTAAAACACGCTCAAATGTCATGTGCACACCCAGTGACGGGCAAGAATAATTATGAAAAAACAAGAATTCTATGTCTACAAAACGGTGGCAGACAAAATGGGCCATTCATTGTGTTCCTTTGGGAATGCTTGGACTCTCCAGCCAGAAAACAAAAAAGGCACTTTTTTCCTGCCGTAGGCTGAATACTTAGCTTTGCCATCTGAGCCCTAAGAAAACATGGGCCCCCTCTCTAACTACTGGCTGGCCCGCACACAGTAGAAAGTATTAATGCACCCCTTTTTTCCAGCAGTTCCCTCTGTGTAGGCTGCGGCCAATGTAAAGTCAATGCAAAGACAAAACAGTTTGCCTAACATTAGTAAAAAAAACATAACTCTTGTACAGTCTGAAAATCCCTCTGACACACAGAGGTTTTATTCTAAGGCATATCCCCTCTATCCTTCGGCAAGTTACTGTAGCTACTGTTAATGCTTTTAGCAGGTAATAACTGCTGCCTGCTGCTCAGCTTCAAGCTTTCCAGGAGTCTATAGGCAAGCCCGATTGTGTACAATTGTTAAAAATTATTATCTAACTGCCTGATTTACTACTGTCTCTTTTCATGATTGCTCTTCTTAATCAGAATCCATCAGCACCCAAAATGATTAATACAAATGAAAACATAACATATCTTAGCTCAACATCAGGTCATTTTGATAGCAGTTTTTCCCTCACAGGTGGACTAACTCCAGTCTCATCTGAACAATAAGAAATTGCAAGCAAATAAAAAGCTTTTCGTGTTACTTTTAATCATAATCTCTATGTCAAATACCATTTGACTAACACACGTTTTTAAACTAAATAATCACATTTCTCTATATATTCTTTTGACCTAGCATCTATTCAGCAAAATCTCTATGCGTCTTTAAATGAAAGTGCCCATATCGATTCACTATTAAATCTGAGCACTGCTTTACTGAAATAGAAACAACCCACCACGACTTGGAAAATCCTTGTACATTACTCATAAAAAGATGACAATTTATTTTTTCTCCAATTTGGCCCAATGTCTGAATATGGATTTGCAGGTTATTATTTAAGACATCTAGCTTTATGGCTTTACCTTGCCGTGCTCAAAGCAGGCTAGGAAATGTGAAAACAATGGAACTATAATTCTTGAAGTGCTCTGGTGCAACTGCGTACTCATGTGGAGCAACAGAAGGAAAAGCGAAGGACAAATTGTACGTCCAACAATTTTTTGGGTTTATGGGTTTTATTTTATGGGTTGCTATTTTCTTCACTAAGCCTTCTTACTCTGCTTAGATAACATAAGTACATTATGTCTACAGCATTAAATGGGTTTTGAAAGGACATGGTGTTTTAATGTTGGCTTCTACCCTTCTTCAGAGCACAAACTGTCTCTTCTTATTTGTACAGTATATAAACAGCACCTAGCATAATAAAACACTGAACATGACCGGGGTCTCAACCAACTGTGCAAATATTAGTACTTGTAACATTATAATAGGAGGTCATTATGGCTAATACTGGGTCATCCTAGGATATCCCACAGAGATACGTCAAAAATGAATACGCACAGGTAAATTGTCTGCCCTTTTCTAGAATCTAGTGGAGAAAGGTTTCAGACAACTTCTTGTCACTACTAATATGAAAGTACAGGGTTACCCTCAAACATGTATTTAAATCAGAAACATACAGTGCTATGAAATGAACCATCAGACCATCCGTGAATTTGTTTTAACAATCCAACAACATCACCATTTCTCATTCATCCACTTAGCTTAATTTTCCTACCATCACTTTCATTGCTGAGGTTGTCTCTATTAAGCCATTTTTTGTGCATCATTAACTTTTAACCAGGCATCGATAGCTTTATTGTTTAAATTGCGTATGACTTTATTTAACGTCAGCATTTCTTCTGGCTGCTGACATGAAGTCACATTTTATAACTAATTAAATTGATCCCTGGGAAGCAAAATCCACTAAACGGAATTATTCGTACCCAAGTGTCAATATATTAAATCAAAGGGCTAATGAGTTGGGTCACTGCTTCTCTTATCTGAAAGCTACTGCAGAATAGAATTCATATCAACCTCTACTTTGTGCTTTACAATCAATTTTATTTAAACCAAAGGTAATTAATTAATAAAATTTGATATAGCTGTAAATAATACATGTGAGCCAGTTTTTACCACTTGCACACATTAAGGTCACTTTTTTACGTGGAAAAATTGCTTTGTTGATATAAGCTGTCTAAAAGTGTATTTTTTGAACTCCCATGTGTAAAGAACATTACTGTTAGGTCATAGGAAGCTTCCAAAATGACCTAAAAGGTGTTTTGTAAGTAAACAGTTTTGAGAACTTTTCAGTTTTCAGCCATTTCTATTATAGGCGTAAATCAAGATGAAAATTTGCCTCTTGGAACTGACAATACCGCCTAACGAAAGTGATTAAGAAATGACTAAATTTGTCATGTCAGCTTTTCCTATAGCTCTTGCAGCTGCTGAGTAATATTTTGGATGCTTTCACTATTTACATCTGGACACTACTTTTAAAATTCATCACCTAATAATTCATACCACTCACAGAATTAGTCATAGTTCAGCTTTCTCTGACAAAATGCTTATAGATGGATCAAGAAAGCTATCTTTACGGAAGTTGTCTCCAACTAATCTGTTTACGTTCAGATTGTTTAAAAATACATTCTGAAAAACTCTCATGCCTCAAAAACATATTTTACTCCTGATTTGTTTTGCTTGAGATCCCATCAGCTTCTCATATTTTATAACCTTTGGAGAGTTCCATACAGGCAAGTGCACTTTGGTGCTTACTAATACTTATAGGCTATTTATAAGCTATAATTATGTTTAAAGTCAAAGGGTATTAAAAATAAAAGAAATAATTAAACAAAAAGGGGTTGAGTGTCATTGCCTTGCTTTGCTTGGATGGGGAAACAAGGATGGGTGGAAACACACCTTGTAGTAGCACTCTCAGATCACGACGTCATGCCAACTGCTGTGAGTGTGAAAGAAGGCAGAGGACAGAATGGACAGTCCTGCTGACCCAAAGACCAATTTTTTGATCCAGCTTGCCATGTAGATAAGGAGATCAGAAAAGAGGGTGAAACAATACTTTCTCTCATTCATTTATGCTCTTCCTCACAGCAAACAGGGAGCAGAAAAGGAATGTGACTGAGTCACCACCAGCTCCCTAATCTACATCTAGGGCTGCACTCCTTACACAAAGCAAACTGTAAAATTATAAACTGGTTTAAAAGAAATACCTGAGCAACCATTGAAAGCAAGGCTGTGATTGTTCAATTTACACTAATGGCTATTTTAACACATAATGGTGAATTAAAAATAGGATGGCAGCAATGTCCCTCTAAAACTCGGTTTTGTTGTTTTACCACTAAGATCAAATGCAACACAAGGAACACCACATATGTTTTTAAAAAATGCATGTTCTTGTACCCACACATCATTTGCTTTTTCAAACAGTAAATTAGGGGTTTTCAGTGGGCATAGTGGTTCCCTTATAAAACAACTTTAAATAGTCACTTTTATCCATTTATAACTGGATATGCTTTGGAGGCTAAAGTATGTGCTGTTGTTGAACACCACAAATGTTTTCTTTAGTTTCCAATGGTTAAATGTCACGAGAGCGCTTGACCCCACTACAGAACATCATTCAGGATCTGGGGGAAACCACAAATATGGTTGTACCTGTGGCTGGTATGAGATCATTTAAAAATAAAAGATCATTTCAAAAGTGGGTTTTGTAATAGTAAGGTATTTGCAACTATAAATGTTGATTAAATATGGACTGTCTTCATATGTATTCTGTAGTCTTTGTTCTTCTCTAATGTATTCTTTTTTTTCCAAATACATAAAACATTTGGAACTATAGCAACACTGTCTTATAGTTAGATTAAACTATGAGATACCATGACTAGTCATTGAATATATGTTGATTTTTTTTCTCCCATTTAGACTCCTTGGGGAAAAAAACCCCAACATTTTGATACAAGTGAGGAAGTTCTACACACGTATGTAGACATGTCTTTGGAAGAAAGAGTAATGCCTTTAAAGAAAGACTTAAAACACAACAGCGCTACAACTGTCAGCCACAGTTTCCTTGCAAAGCACAGAGGGCTTTTTGTGTAAAGAATGTTTCAGAATCATGTTATAAAATTACACTTTTGCCTGAGTTCACTGCAAACAAATTTCAGATGTGATGCTTAAGATTCACTAGAAACAAATGCTTTAAGACTGACAACTGCAACAAAATCTGCCCATACTAGTCCAAAAATCATGCTGTAACTGCTAACACCAGCTGCATTTAAAAATGATAGAACACTGTTGAAACAAAAAAAAAAAATTAATTTGCTTTAGAAAAGGTTCAAATTCTCCTCAATTACAATGGCAACAACTGTTGACAAAACGTGTAGGTACCTGAAGGGAAGAGGAGAAGAGAGCATTGCTTTATGAAAGCAATATGGTTTTACTGCACATTATCCAGCTGTCATTTGACCAGAATTATAGTTAAATCATGTAGAAATCTGATTTTTAAACTAAGCTACCTAGCAGAGATCCTGATGATATACTTGAGGTTCAATACTGCCCATGAGAAAACAAAGCATGGGAACAATATAAAATCTACCACTAAATATTTAGCATTGGCCAAATAGAATTGTTGGGAAACGTATCTGTCATCACATTCAAAAATTGATTTAGCTTATGGGTTTGGAGAGTTCTGCAAAAATAGAAAAGAATGGCCCTTACTAGGGATATTTCCAAGTTATTTTTACATGCTGTCTTTTACCAATGATTGCAAAATGATCTAATTAATTTATTTATTAAACTCTGAACATTTTTTTTCTTTTTAGAAATGAGCAACCTGGAACATGTGATCAAGATAGAAATCTAATTCCTAATTGATTAAAAACAAAATCACTCTTTTTTTATCTGACCTCTTCAATTCAGGGGGAAAAAAGGTAGAAATACTAGTGCCAAATAACTTACATTTTGGGTGTCAGTATTAGAAAAAAGCATCCAGATCACAAGTCCATAAGGGATTTGGAGATAGACACATAAAATGCAGTTACCACACCACGAGTCATTTTTTTGGGAGAAAAGTGGGAAGGGAGGTTTTGCAGATGTTAAATGCAAGCATGCATGTTAATAACCGTTAAAATGGAAAAAGAATTGCTCACTAACATGCTAATGCCAATACTTTAAAAGAATTTTTCCCCTAGTTTTTGCCAGTGATTTCACTGTTATGCCATTGCTGTTACTATACCCCAGTGGAAAGTGATTTGTTGATATCCCCTTAGGTCATTCTAAGATGTATGGAGCCTACAGCAATTAACTGCTCATGTTTCTGTCAGTTTTCTGGTGCTAGACCTTCTTTTTCATGAGATTTTCTCCCCCTCTTCGTTTATAGTAGATGCTTGTGGTTCTCTTGCTCTTAGCTACACAGATAACAATTAAGCTGAAATGCTCGAGACCAAGATCATATTCTTTGTACGCCAGAGATAGCACAACAATTTCTGAAGGCATCTAATATTCTGCATGAAGGCAGGCAGAGAAAGTATAGTAAGAAACGTGAACTACTTATGCAAATTTTTATGATTTATCTTGGCAATTCTTTGCATATAATATTCTCTAAATATGAGCTCTCAATTGCCCACATATACGGACACAACTAGCCTACATGTGAATTTCCAAACTGGTTTTGCATTCAAAACTGTTGCCACAAAATCCAAAAGGACAGAATGTCTTGATCTCTTCACTTCTTTGGAATCTGTATTTTAAATTCTGCATATCTATATATTTGTGTGCATTTATTGTCTTTTCCCACCAAGTTTAATAAACCCAGCATTTTATTATGATCACTTATAAATGAACAAACTTTTGGGATTGAATTTTATTGCTTTAGGTGCAATAAAATGGAGGTGCAAGTTTTTTAATGTAAACAATTTGGTACCTCATTTGCAGGTGTACTTTGCGATTAGATGTCTAAATCATTTCAGCTTCACGTGAAAAAAAATGGTTGGAATAAATTGCTTCTGCCATAAGTTGCGCCCTGAAAGTTGGTAGAGTAAAAGCAGGCCAGTCTAAGAAGTATCAGGACCTTAAAATACATCAGTAAGACACTCAAGTTATTTTAATAATATTTAGAAAGCAATAATTGCACTGGATTTCTGTGGCATGTTGAACATATATCTTTCTGAAATATACATAATCGTTATCTTACATGAAATTTATTTTCAATCCTTCTATGAGTGAAGAGAAGGATAATTAAAAAGCAGAGCTCTAGGAAACTTGACGATTTCATTTCACAAGGATTTGTACAACCACTTCTTTATTTTTGTGTTGAATTACTCAAAGTGAAGCAACAGTTAGCTGATCCAAAGTCAGAAATCATGCCAGGCTCACAGTCCACATCTAAATGCAGACATTTAGATACATTCTAGTTCAGTTTGAAGCATGTAAATTAATCTTGTTAAGGGTGAAATTAAAAGAATTCCAACAACAGATTAGTATTACTTGTTGAAAGAGTAGTAGTGATAAAATATTTCTCAAGTACTACAGAAAATATAGAAAAGAACTGAAGGCTTAGACACACTCACTAACAGACACAATTTGGGATTTTGCTAGTGCAAACAGGCATGCAAATAATTTTTCCAGGCCGCTTTCCAAAAGCCTCTGAGAATACAGCCTTAAGTGAGTATAGTTTTTTGTGAAGGATACCAAACTGAAAGCTTAAGAGCTGGAAAACTTAAAGGCAGGTACACAGTAAAAATATTCTCATTAGTGAAAACAAAAAAATTTTTACCAGTGATGGTAAAAATTAAATGAATTAGTGATATTTCATTTCTCGGTTTATCTGCCTCTGTAGCATATGGCTTTTGTACTTCACATGAATCACAATGAAGCATCAAATCCAAAAGTCAAGCAGAAAGTTCGCTATATACTTAAAAAGAATTCACAAAAATGACTCTTTCTCTCTCAACTGCTCCCATTCAAAGGCCTGAATGAACGGGCTTATAAATATGGGGTACTCAGGGAAGCCTGCACAGCCAAGTATGCCTGCAACCAGATATTTCCTATGTGAATAACTAGACAGGGAATTTTCAAAGACTTGTAGTAAGCAGTTTCAGCAGCAAATTCTCTCAGCCCTTAGTCACATGTTCCTTAAAAGGAAATCATTAGCAATCTAAAAATCCTTTCTTTAGTGTTTTCCAAAGTATGCTCAATGTATTGAGACACTCTGTAAGTGATATTAACCTATGCCTGAAACAGCAACGAACAAGTTTATACTTTCCTATAAAACACCATATACGTACACTGATGATGTATTATGTCCCTAGCATGTTCCCCAGCCCATATCTTCCATGTCATTCAGCCCCTACTTAACAGATGAATAAAGCCACATTCTAAACCATTTTAAAGTGGTCTTCTGAGCCAAGCACTCAGACTCAGGTTATCTGAATTCAATTCCCAGCTCTACCCAGGCTTCCTGTGAGACTCTGAGCAAGTCGCTTAAGTGTTTGAGTTTCTTGCCTGTAAAACAGGATAAATAAAACTTCCTTTCTATAACCCTTCTTTTGAGTCTTATCTAGAAAGATTTTTCAGTTCTTTAGGGAGAAGGACATCCCTCGCTTCTCAGAAGCAATCGTGACTAAAGAGTCTAAGGTCATTCATACCATGACAAAAACCTCCAACACATTGAACAAGATCAACTCTACTCTGATACCATTCCAATAGCCTAAAATTCAGCTAAGCTCTAACAGTGCCTTGCAATTAATTGTGGCCAATATTGAATACTTTAAAGGAAAAATAATTCAGGAAATCATAGATGGCTTTTTGCTAAGTATTTAAACAAAAAGATTATGTGTTTTAAAAGGAACCCTGTTGCTAATTTTAGCAGTGAACTGAACTCATCTCCCATATTTCCTATCTGATTGTTCAGATTTTTAAGTATATTGAACAAAAAACTCAAACTTTTGCTTTTTGCGTCTGTGTGTTTCACTAGTACCCACTTGCTACAAATAATTAGCAACACCAGAACTAGAAATGCTGTCAAATTGTATTTTTAGTCTTGTTTTTCTGGTGACATGTAGAAATCATATGAATCACTCTCTTTCTCGTGGTTTATATTGTCACCAGTTAGCCCCAGTAAAAGCATGGTCTGATATACAGCTGAGCAGAATTTTTGTAATGTGTGTGTATGAAAGCAATAAGAATGTAACTAGAGGTGCAGTCATACCACCCAGAACACCCAGGGTATCTCATAGAACTAAACTGTCGGAATTTGGGGGTGATGGTATAAATAAGTTGTAGCTATTTTTTAAATTCAAGAAATAAATGATGTAATAAAACTATTTTAAAATGGAAGATCATTCACAACAGATCATTCACAACCTCCACTGCATAGAGATTTCAGTTTCTTCAATATAATAGATCTTTGATTACACTTTTGATTTTCAAATTGCTTTTGAACAATGAATGAATTAAGCAACTGTGCAATAACCACCTTTTCCATAACCATCACTATGAATATTAACCTGATATTACTGCATGTGCTCTTTCTCAACAGCAAGTAAGAAATGAGAGGAATGGAAAGAAGAAAACAAATCAAAAAAGGGCAGAACTAGCTAACAGAGGAAAGAGGATTTCTCAAAGATATCCAATGTATACAGAGATTTGTCACGCCTGTGAATCTATTTCTCACCTTTGCACTATCTCACACTATTTTACCTAAAATTTGCCCTCTATTAACTATATAATTAGCCAGAAGAAATTCATGTTCTTGTAACCATATAAGACTAGTACTACTCCCCAGTAAATGTTTCTGTCAGCATAAAGGAATGACCTATATAAATACTGTTTCTTTTATTATTCAGAACTTTCTTCATTTTTGCACTTTTTCCCACCACTCTAGTTAATATTTCTGCATGATTTTTGCCAAAACAAATTCAATGTCTTTGATGGTATGATGTGTGTATAATCCACTTGTGATTTTTCAGTTAAAGAAGTTATTCCAAACTCAAGGGTGTTAAAACTTTTTTCTACTGCTACTCCATATTTTCACTTATACCCCTGTGCATTCGCATATGCATTTTAAAAACTTCTCTACAACACCAATAATCCCTCTTTGAAGTACTGAATGGAAACCAAAAGATCAGACATTTTCAGTTCATGACTTTTCTTTCACTACAGGAAGCACTCGGTGATCATAATTTGACAGAAATTTCCCTTGTCTTCCAGTCCTGAACTGTTTTCCACAGCAACATTTTTTCCAAGTAGGCAAATTTCTTTTGGAACTGCTATCAGGTCACAGTTCATAGATCAGCCAATGACAGTGAATGTCTCCATTCCTTGTTTGCTCTGGAATTCAAACTGTTAAAATTATGAGGGATACAAGAAGTTTTACAAGTTCCAGCGCAAATACAGCCCAATAGATTTGTGACTTCCAGGCATTTAACTACACTGTCTACTGAGGTGAAAGCTCCAACTGAAGCTTTTCCTGTGGTTGGATTACATATAAGGACTCTGCCCGTTTTGGATTCTCTCATTCAACAACAGTCAAACAGCAACTTTTCCTGTGAAGGTAGAGGTAAGAATCCCAACCTGTCTGAAGGACTCTGGAAAATATTCTTTGTCTCAGTCTATCTGTCTGCTTTCACAAAGACTGTGGGAACTTTGTTTTCTTTGAAACTTCTTCCTTTCTATCAAATTCAATCAAATTCTATCAAAATCAATCTATAGGCTGAAAATTTAGTGGTATATATACCTTCACACACACAATACAGAATCACATAAACTTAATTCCAGAGGGAATCGGGATAACAATACAAATCTGGTATCTTCCTTTTCTACTCAAATTACAAAATCGTCAGCTCTAGAAAGTGAAGCTTTTTGCCATTGTTGCTGTGTACTAGAATAAGGTCTCTTCACAGTACTGACTATAATGCCACAGACAACATTTGAAACAACAAATTTCACAAGGAAACAGGTTAGAGGTCCTACAATCTTGAACTCCACTTCATAGTGCAGTGTGCACAATGTAACACCTCACTCTTTGAAGTGGAATGTCTTCCTGCCCCAGTGCTCCCTCTTCTCCTTTCTCCTCCCTGGCACTCACTCCCATGTTTGCTCTCTCACCAGCTCTGATGCCCCCTTTTCTGTGGACCTATTTTACTCACTAAACTTGGGAGTGAATTGAGTCATATAGCTACTCATGTCTTCGCTTTCTGCTGAGATGCAATGGAGATTTCAGAAACTGTAGGGCTTCCTGTCATATTGAAAAACAGATCTGATCTGGGAAGTATCAGTCCAGGAACTACAGAAAATGTAAGATGTGATAAATGAGTGAGTGTTGGGTAAAACAGTAACATAATATTTTAACTCAGGCCTTGTTTAAATACAAGGGTTAAAAAGTTCTGCTGTGTCTCTGTAAGACTGAGCTTATGCTTACATGTTTCTTACACGGGCCTGGATTGAGAGTACATTCAAACTAAGAATAGATCCCATATCAAGAGGAGACTGGGCTCTGCTCCACTCCTTTTACATATAAGCTCTCCTTCCAAGAGAAGCTTGAGGAGCTGAGCAGGATGGAGGGGGATAACAACACCACCAAAATGTGGGATGCAGTTGTAGTTTAGGCACATAGATGAGACATAAATCCTGAAACAGGACTTGGAAGCAGATAAATTCAGCCAACAAGAGGGAACTATTGGGCCAAAAGAAGCAGTAAGTGGCTTCCTCTGAGGGTCACAATATAGTTTCTAAGATCCTTTCATGACATTATGCCCTTTTAAGCATTTAAGAATTGAAACAGATAGAAACCCTGAGGGGGGTCTGCAGGAAGGCTGGGGAGAGCCTGTTTACAAAAGCCGGCAACGACAGAACAAGGGGTAATGGGTTTAAACTGGAGAAAAGCAGATTTAGATTGGATA
>JAOXJM010000041.1:53547437-53580164 GCA_026413425.1 Tringa solitaria | reverse complement strand
GGCAACCTGGTCTAGTTGGGGGTGTCCCTGCTGACTGCAGGGGGGTCGGACTAGAAGACCTTTGAAGGTCCCTTCCAGCCCAGATGATTCTACGAAACCCCAGTCATTCCTCAATTACACCACACTTTTCTCCTCTGATACTTCTGGCTAGAAAGTTTGTGCAGCTTCTCTAGTAGTAAGATCATTGAATGCAGGTGAGTCATTATAAGGAACTGGACTGATGTGGTTACACAGCTAGGAAGCTTTTACATTAGAAACAGAATTGATCATAAACCTATCAATGAACATATGAAAAAAAGAGTACAAACTGCCAGGAGAAAATTATGGACCAGAGATAAAAATTAATAGTGAAGTACTTGACAAAGTCCTGGACTTTGTCTGGATCCAGGTTGTACCTCCTTCCTAGGACACACAAAAATAGCTCTGTATATTTTAAGGCTAATTTTTTATAGCTGTAAATTACTGAAAAATAATTTAAAGTTTATGGATTAAAAGTGGAGGCTACAGATCTCTCTCAAACCCTCTTTAGTGATGTCCTAATGAAATAAAAGCACTTCTGTTGCTGGTAGGTTGGTTAGAACACTTCCTCCTGGAGTATGGAGGAATATGAAAAGGAATAAATGAGGTGAAACTTACTTTCAAAACATATAATTTAAAGTCTCCATGCATGTAAACCTTAATTGCTTTAGTGGGTTCCATAAATTTAATTTAGACAGGACTATTGTGAATAAATTCATAGTATTGCCACTGGAAGTTTAGAAAGCATTAGTTTCACAAAACTTGTCGTGGATGAAATGGAAATCATTTTAACTAAGCCTCAACAGTTCAAACATAACAAAAGGAAGAACCTGAGAGCTACAGCACGTGACAGACTGGCTGTTTCTTTAGAGCCAAATCTCCCAGTAAGATCTTCCTTCTATTTGTGCAGCATATTCAAAGTAAACTACAGACAAAATTCTAACTGATGAATTTGCAGCAAACACGTAGGGTAAGATGAAATATGTCACCAGAAATGAAATCTTTTCCATTCTGTTTTCCCTGACATGTGCAGACCCTCTGCAAGAAGGAAAGAAGACAGTATTTTGGTCAGTACCCAAGTCTCTGTTTCCATGGGAAGAGTGTTCATATCCAGAACAAGTAGTTTGGTAAGCAATGTAATTTATGAATGCTTGTTTCCCATGGTTTTTCATGAGATGCAAACTCATTTTTGCTTCTCTGCTGTCTTTGAAAGCATAAGCTTAGATCAGAACTTTTCCTGAAGTTAGGGCATTTTAAAATCTCTTTCATTCTTCAAGTTATGGGGAGAGCTTAGACTCTTTTACTTTCAGGGCAACTTAAAAGGGTTACTCAGGGCCACTAACTTTCATGACACTTAAATGAATGCAATCCTTCTAGCCTTCTTCCTATATCTCCAATGTGGTTACCTAATTACCTAATGTGTACAAAACCCATTCAGGTGGAACTCTGATAGGCACCCTTAAAAAAAAAATCAGAGTAAAAAACGCTTTGGTTTGGGGAGTTTGCTTTTTTTTTTTCTTTAAAACTAAATGCTATGATAAACATGGGAAACAGGCTAGTTAACTCTTTGAAATTCGCATTCATTACTACCATTCTATGAAAGTGAGCTGCAAAATCTCCCACAAGACAAAGGTGGCTGTTTGTAAATATAGAAAAAGATCTAAGAAGTGGGAGGACAAGTGTAACCCTGAGTCAAAGCATTCAGGTAGCACAATTGGGAGACAGAAGTGTTGATTATTCCTTCTTTCTTCAGTAGACTGATACGCTACTTTTACATGATTAACATTTCATTCTGGTAACCAGACAACAATGAAGCAAAGGAATAAAAGTTCATTCTTAGCTGAAAACAGTGAGCATGAGTTCATCTTCTTTTTTTCTATTGTAAAAAAAAGCTAAGTTAAGTACTGTGAAGCCATGGCTTTAATACTCTTCACAGCTCTTCACAAAAGCCTCAGTGAAATCTGGGTCCTGTCATAGCATGACAAGAAGATAATCTGTGTGGGACCTTCCTTTCTGATTAGGAGGTGCTTTCTCTTAATCAGATCGAAAGAAAGTCCCTTGGTAAGGAACCCCTCCTCCTCCAGAGAATAGAAACAAATCTTTATAGAAAGGTTTAGGCAGAATCTGCATGGAATGCAGGTTAAACCATTTTCCCTGGGCCTTATAACAGTACCAAATGCCCCTACATCTATGTAGCTCCGTAACTTCATCCAAAGCAGAATTTTAATCCAGGCAAGATTTCAACCTGTGATATAGCCTTTTGTAGCATTAACATCTGAATGTTCCTGGAACCTGCAGTTCATCACGTGTTATGTATTTTGTCATCTCTAAGGAGAAAGGAAATAAATGGGTGACTAAGCTTTGATGGCTGTAAATCTATTACCAGGATGAAGGCAGATGTACTGTTTCTATTCTGAGCAGTTATTCTTGATTTGCACAGAGGTAAGTAGGATCTGGGGCACGTTTGTGACTTCTATCCAACCAGAATTCCTTTATTTAGTGAAAAGAATCATAAATTTACTAAATATTGACTTCTTAAAAATCCTTCTTAACAAATCCTAAGGAAGCTTTGCGCTTCCTCTTATTATTATTCCCTTCTTCAGCATGAAAAAGCAAAGCCTTGAATAGAAAGAATAGATAAAACAAGAGTCCTACATCCCATTCTAGTGATCCATTGTCCATTCCATTCTTCTCAGAAAGAAAGAATGGATATCTTTCATTTAAAATAGTACCTCTAAAATCTTTAATTCCTCATACTGCTAGAGCATTGTTTACTCTGGGGTGATTTAAAGCATTTAAAAGTTTGCAACTAGTCTTAGCATTCTGCAACCTGTAGTTTGTACATTCACAATCTTCCTGTACGTACAATGGAAGCTCAAAGAATAAAATCTGATTATTTGCTCTGTTAATTCTATGAGGATACCTATTATGTTGCCTAGATTATGTAATGGGTCAGAAATAATGGAATTAGAGAAAAAAATATTTCTCTAATATTTTTTAATTACAATTTTTTAATGTAGATCTGAGAAACTATAGGCTTCACTTGAAATTTCCAAAACAATTCTGATAATTATAATAATTATATTGGAAATATAATATAATACAATATTATATAATAATATATTGGTTCTGAAGGTGGCCACTTGAAGAAAAATTTATGATAAGGTTATCTTACAAAAATTACAGGGCAAAGAAACACAAAATATTCCTTAGTTTACCATCCTAGTCTTGGAAAGATTCAGTGTTGCTTCTAATCCTAAATGTATAACTCAATGAAGAAAACAGTCTAATTTGGTTGGTTCAGTTTTGATTTGAAACTGCTTGAATATCAACTTATAAACACTGTTTAAAAAAAAAAAAAAGGCAAACACCCCCCCCTCCCAAACTCAACACAACACAATACAAAAAAACCCATAAAATATGAAGAATCCAATTTGAAAGAACGTATTTACATCTGTAACATTAGACGGTGACTAATCTCACAAAGATTTCATAGGATCTATGAAAAAGGGGTAATGTCTAATATTACCTGTACAGACTCTCTATATAATGTTGGAAGCAGCACTCCATTAACATGCACCAGTTTCAATTTTTCTAAATGTTATCCTTTTAACATTCAGAGGCTTGTCCGGATCCAAAAAGCAAGGTGCTTCTATTGAGGTCACTCTATAATTACTACTGTTGTTTCATTTTTCACAAAAGTACAGGCACCATGTCCTGAGCACAGGCTACGAGTTTTGACACCACACATCCAACAGCCTTCTCCTTTGCCATGTCACAGCCTGTTCAGCCCATGACCCCACAGAGCAATGGGAAACATTCATCCACCTGTTTGGGTTCTGATTTTAAAAGGATTAGTATGTTCTGATCAAGAAAAATCAAATAGGCTGCCTGTTTTACAAGGAAGTTTCCTGTTTGTTTCAGAATAGGAAATTAGCCTGAAACCACATAGCATTTTGTGACAAAGTAGCTTGCAAATGGCCACCACAATATTTTCAAACCTTTTGCACTGGAGCAGCTCATCTTTCTCTCAAGGTGACAACAGAGTCTGGCAACACTGGAAATAACTACGTTTTCCCCACTTAAAAAAAATTAAATAAATTACATCACCCTGTCAAATGATTGGTCTATTCTCCACAGAGAATGTCAACTGCCAGCAGTACAGGAGTAAGCCAAGCCTCATATTAGAAAAGGGGGCAAAGTCCTACTTCTTGTATGGAGCAGCATCACTAGACTACACAAAAGGCACCATTAAACATCTGCTGCTTCTAAACACATATTCAAATATGTAGTGAGAGGCTTATAAGAAGGGTACAACACTAGACATAGAATTAGGTAAATATTAATATGCTTTACATATGCTGAACCATTTATCTGGACAATATTAATTATCATATTTACATGAATGCAGTTAGAACTGAGGACAAGTCCTGCTACTATATGTGAAACAAGGAAACACTGGGAAAGAAGAGGAAGACATTGGAGAAACAATTTCTCTGCACCTTTTGGAAAAACACCTTTCCATGAGCTTAAGAAATGATGACTTTCACGTATATCTGAAATAAAATGAACACACTTCTTATTTTATTTTTGGTGCCAGCAGGACCTTTAAAATGTCTATTTTACACGGAGAAATAACACCCTTGTAATTTTAATGTATGTTTATGTAAAATGAAAGTGGCAGTTCTCTGTTAATAAACCTTGCTTAGGAAAAAAAAAAAAAATCAGTTGCTGAACTATGGTGAGTAATTAGCCCCTTAGCATCCCCTTTCTCCAGGAATGCTTCCTCCTGAGCTGGCTCTTTTAAATAGCTCCAGTCCTGGCTGCCTTTGTTGAGCTTGGAAATTGTGCACATATGAGAGAAATTAAGCCCTCATTTAACAGGGACACATGCCTGTCAAGTCCAGAGGAACAAAGGCTGGTCCCTGGGGGCTACTCAGCTCCCTGAGGCTGCCACTCATTCTGTTAGCAATGCTTACCCTTTACAGATTGTGTATAAAACCCAATAAATCATTTCATCTGCTCTGGTTAATATACACATGAGGCTGGGACTTTCTTCAAAGTATTTTTTTCTTTCGCTTGCAAGTCCATTCATTTATTAAGAGGTGACCAATGTTTGCTAGGGAGTAGCTGAGTTTTTATCTTTATATAATAACATTGTCTGTGAAGTAAACCTGAAACATTTACTGTGAGAAATAAAGACATTTGATGCTACATCTATTTCACACGGGAAATGTCTTATTACTCTTTAATGGTCAATAATCATCAATGTCTATTGTATAAATTACTGTTATATTCTGTTCCTCTTAAAGTTACATCTGAAATGTATGCATATTTAAACAGACAGTAAAACAACAGCGTAAATAAAATGACAGATGTGTAGCCTTGCCTAGGAAGACAGTCTTTTATCAATTAAAACAAACAAAACAGGAAAGTAATATGAGGAAATAATTTTAATTTTGTTCTTTATAAAATGTTATCACACAGATGCATCTATACTATCCTGGATAAAAGAAAGAAAGAAAAAAAGGACTTTGATGATTAAAAAAAACCAACAAGCTACCTCCGAGCGCTCTAGGGTGGATGGGCACAATTATACCCAAATATACTCTGCACACACAGAGCAGAGGAATTTTTTACAGTGAATAAAAAAAGCAAAATGAAATGCTGTCATTTCCACGTGAGCTCTTTTTGTTTTTAAAAAGAGGGCCTAGTTCTGTACTTCTAGTATTAGACTGACATAAGCGGAGAGAAAATGACCACCACCAGCTGAGGAAATGGCACCCTGCACTGTATTCAATGAAGCAAAACTCTCACTAAGTTGAGCATGAGTTTTTCCTTATACTTGAGTGTAGGATTAAGCCAATGAAGACAAGTTAGTGGTGTAGAATAAAAACAAAGTGAAGTGCAGAGTTGTATCTTCTTTCCCAAAAATGGTGAAAGAAATATTTCAATGCCTGCTATTAACAGGGATTTTTTTTGTTTTGTCCACTCGGCAATTTTTAACTGACACACTGAAAGCACACCCTTTCTCAGGCAACAATATTAGACTTTGTGTTTCAAACCACAAAGTAAAGAGGGTTGACTGTTCTGACAGTTTTAATCCTGATGATACTGGGAGCCCCAAGTAAAAAGAAACTGGTACAGCATGGAGTTTTCCCTGCTCAGCAGGAAGAGAAAAAGCAGTTCTGGATTTAATAAGTAAAACCAGATAGAGTCAATGATTATATGCTAAAGCCTTGCAATTATTGGGAAACATCAATGGTCCAATGAACTTGCATATGAGTGGGGTCTTTAAGAAGACCTTTTCTCCCATCTTGTTAAAAACACATCTACGGTACAACAGTCACGAATTGTGCGCGTTTCACCACTGTCAGAGGGGTAAAAAGACATCAAGAGTCCAGGCCCTATTTATATATTAAAAAAAAAAAACAAAAAACAACCCCTGCATGTTGTTATTATTGATATTTTTCATTGCAAATTTGTGTCAACGTAGCAATGAAAAGTGCCTGACCGGATCATGACCTCTATATGAGGCGCTTTGCAAATAAGAATATGTGGTCCCTTGTCCTCAAAGACCTGCCAGTCAGAAGAAACTATCATAATAGTAGTTCAGCCTAGTTAAAAATAGTAACCACAGCTAAAAAACATTCAACCTTAGACTACACTCAAAGGCTACAATTCAGTGTATATTAAAACAAAAATATTAACAAATAATTACCTTATAAAAACAATTTCCTGTAAAGAAAACATGATACTAGCATGCCCCTGCAACCCTAAAAGTGGCAGAAATGCAATAAATTAGCTAGCTCTTAGGTATAAAAAAAACGTACAATGCAATGTACATCTACATTGTTCAACTTAATAGGGATCTACAGCTTCTCCCTCACCATATATACATAAAATACATTTCTGAATAATTAACTGAAATCAAAAAGCTAAGAGACTGGGTCTGCTATGCAATTGTAATAGTCAGGAATGATTCTGTAAATATAAGTCAATGAAAAGTAAGCCCTTTTCCATAAAAATAAGTTTGTCATAAAAATAGTAGTCATTCTCAAAAGTATCTGACTAAACCTAATTTGTGTGAGCAAGGATTGGGTCCAAATTCAAATCCCTGGTGCAAAAGTCACAAAACAAAGGAAAGACTTTCAGCAGAATTTAGTTCATTCCTCAATACCTGTAATTGATTTACCCGGTTAACAGAAGATCTGTTTCTAGAGTAGGCCATAAGCAAGCATTATGCAGGCTGGTTTTTCCCCTCGAGCAAAAATGATCAGTAACTCTGAACGACTTTATCCACCTACTCTTTACAGATCAAAATGCAAAACGTTGCGGTGAAAACAAGGGAGAATATGCAAAGGTGTTATATGCTATGTATGCCACTGACATAATACTTTAATAGGATATGCTGTAATTTCCTGCAATTAATATCTTAGCAGAGCAATAAAGGCTTTTTTCCAAAATTATACCATTGCGTTTACAACACTAAAATTAATGTTGTGTCAACCTTTCCATTATAAGCCCCCTTTTTCAGAGGTTTATAACTTGGCTGGAAAAATATATTCTGGCCTAAAAAGTCGCATGCAAGATCTCCATTTAGTAGCAATCATTTTTGTCAACTAAAAAACATTATTTAATGGCTGTTTCAAGTAAGTTTTTTTGAATGCCCTACAAAATGTGCAAGAGACCGCCAAGAAATCTAGGCGTTCTTGAAACAAAAAATTTTTCTCTTTCCACAATAAGTCACAGTTCAAAGGATGTTACACAGCCATGGAAGTTGCTCCATATCTGTAAGGAAAATACCTGGATTTGGCAAACTACAGAGTTAATCAGTGAGAGCAGTCTCTTCACTTGCCTCTTTCTGTATGACATTGGCTATATGTGGTCAGCATTTGTCCACATGGGAGACTCAAGCTAGCTGAAATGATTTTCATTGAGGCAGAGCTGTGGGTGAGAGGAACAAACAAATATTTTTCTGGCTGGCTGAAGTGGATTCACTCTGGCTAAAAGCTCCATCAGAGTAAATTAAAGGCAAGCGGTAAGTTCACAGAAAGTCATGATAGAAAAGACAATCAAAACATAAGAGAACCACCCCATGAATTCTGAAACAAGATTTCAGGATTGTCATATTTCATATAAGAACCAGATCAAGTCACTTAAGAAATTTAACTTAGGTGCTTAAATTAGGAACCTCGTTGTCTAATCAACAGAAGGTAATTCACAGCACCTGGACTGCTTTATATATGGAGCCAAAAGGCCTAATTCAGTCACCCAAATTAGATATCTAAAATTAGATGCCCCCAAATATCTATATGCTTTTTATTCTGCCTCAAAAGAGCGTTGTGAGGATAATACACTTCAGCTTATGAGACACTCAGATATGCAGTTACAGTGGAGATGAGTATCCTGAAAATATATCACCAATAAAATTCAATGAGATGGAAAAGCTAGAAATGTGATAGTAGAGTTCTTCATACAAATCACTCGTTGTCAGAGCAAAAAGCAAGTGCCATACCTCCTCCCCTGAGAAAAGTTTCTTTCTATACTTATATAAACTGCTTTGTCAAATAATGGATCTCAGTCTCTGCTTAGGCTATTAGGTATACATTGCACTATCAACTTTATTTTGTTAGCTGTAGCAAGTACCCACACTACTCGTTAATCTACCTGATCTAGATTTTAAACTAACTGTATGTTCCTCCAACTGGTTAATCTTATTTACAGAATAAAGATGACTAATACATTACCTTAAAATAAAGTTCCCTAACTCAGAAGTGCCCTTCCATACTGTGGGGTGGTGATGTGTCTCAAGATGGATTTCACACTTCACCATCAACTGTGAATTTCTTTGCTTTTATTATTTGGTGTTACAACTTTAATGTTTTCTTAACATACTGTCATTTTGGGTGGGTGAATAAAATGAATTCAGCATTTCATAATGCACCATTGTATACTGTTTACATCATTTATTTTCTTTTTATTGAATGATTACAAACTTCAATTTAAAATTAATAACATTTTGTGGAAGTTACTGCATGCGAATTAAGTGTGGTGATGTCAGTGCATCCCTCTGGAATTTAAAAGATATTTCACTGTGTTATATCATGTGCCACACAGTATATCAATTTTTATTTCCCATCCCTCAAGTATGGAATGCACACTGTGTAACTTCTTAGATTCTCAATATAGACATAATTTACCCAAGCTGTGCAAATGCCCAACTTGCTGAAGATGATATATACAAGATTTATATAAAAGACTAGTTCTTTCAAACAAGGAAAAGTCTTGCATATAACAGAAGCCAATACATTATCTAATTATTTGGGAGGAAGGAATTCTAATGTAACAGACAAAAGGAAATAGGGTGTAAACTGCAGTCATAAACCAGTTTTTCCTTACTTTAACAATGACTTTAAAATTAGATAGGTAAATTCCAGGCAGGGCCATTCACCTTTCCTTGAGAGCTATGCTTTGACATTTTTCAAGTGTCTGGATTAGCTGGTTGCATAAAACAGTGAATATTTGAAATATTCATTCAATTTGTTTTTACATATATGCCACCAAATGTATACCAAATGTTTAACAGCATATGGTTTGCTCATTTACCAGTTTACACACTACTACTTTCTTTATGTGAATTCATAATTCCTGAATGCATTCGAAGAGCAATGTATTTACTTCCTTGTTGCTGTCATGACATTAGATATATTTAAAATAAATTTTTATGCTCAAATTGATTCAGTAATACACTTGCATTCTGCAGCATTCCCACAATTACAACTAAAATACATTTTGATTCTTTAGGTCAGGATTTAGTCCATCTGGTAAATTTAAGATTTTATTGTGAGATTTCAAAAAGTACTTTAGCATTTATTTGCTAAATGCTTTTGGCCTTTTTATGTGGGGCTTTATTTCATCGTTTTCCTCCAAATATCTGCTTCTGCAGACAGAAATTTTGACCTCTGATATCATCACATTCCAGTCTTGCCTGTATAGCTGAATATCTCCATAAATCAAGGCATTTCAATACGAACATTTATTAACTATTTTCTTTATTCACTATTTCCTGATGAGTGTGTCAAATAGCGTGATTTTTTAAAAAAAAAAATGCAAATCATGATTGTTTTTCCTCTTGGCCTTCACATGGTTGTCAATCACAAAAATCATCACTGAAAAAGTAACTAATTAGAAATGAAAGGCCAATATCTTACGCAGTTTCTTACAGTCCTGGGATATATTTCAATGTAATGCTGATGTAAGACCTGAAAAGGAGCTGGTGCGCCCAAAAGGTTGACCATTTTTTCCAACAGCATCTATTTGTCTGGTAAAATAAATTACATCCCCTAAAATCCCTGCCTCGTGTATATCTTTGATATTCCAACCACAATACTAATATTCCAAGTCCATTCTCATATGAGGTGCTCAGTTCTGCAAAGCCTACTTATGTGAGTAACACTTATATAAATGTCATCAAATACTGGCTATGCAAGTATTACTCAAGCAAATAAGACTTCACAGGATCAGCCCCTTTTGTAGCTTGCCAACTGGCTCAATTTCTGCTCCCAGTTACCCATTCTTGTTTGTGTGCATGACACTTAGGAAGGAAACTGGTTTTCTGTGCTGGAGTGCATACTGCATTATTATTGCATTATTACAAATATTGCAATATTACAAATATATTACATTACACAGACTGACAGAGGAGGTGATGCAGATGTGTACTACCAGAGGAATAGCACCAGAGGGGTTCAGAGTGGCATAATCTCTGCCAAACTCTTTGGGATCTAGATCAGGGTGTCTGGACCAGCAAGCACTGTGGCTGCCACAGCATGTCGCTCCACGCTTGGCTGGAAGGGGCAGACCACCAGCTGAGAGTGACCCCTGGGCAGAAGTACAGGTGGGTAGCAAATATTTGCTTGATCCTCTGCTGTTATTCAGGAGCTGGTTATAATCTGCCCCTAAATTAACAGGGCTCAAATCTGAAGCCCTTCTGTAAGCAAAAGCTGTAGAACGAGTGTTTGGGCTCAATAGAATCAATGAGATCTTAGCCCATGGCTTTGACAGAGGCACGGCTGAGAACAAGCCCTTAAGCCACTGGCGAGATTACAACACAGCATGCCCAGAACAAACGAAGCAGCAGTACTTGAAATGGGGAGGTTGGATGTGTGTGCCTTCATTTCCAATTTTAAACCAGACATGGGAGAGGGAAAGTGGGAGGGCAGCTACTATCATTTTCTGCACCAACATGAGCCTGAGAAACAACGACATTTACTTCAGTTTAACTAATTTCCACACATCAGATCATGTTCGGCACCCGTGTGCCAAAGTCCTATTCTTCAAGTCTGTTGAAATATCACTTTCCGAAACATGTGTGCTAACATTTGGCCAACACCACCACAAGATCATTTTATTAACTTGTACCTCATTTCATAAACTGCTGCTCATGTTGCTAACATATGCTATTCTACCATTTAGTGCTCTATAATTAGAGAAGTCATATGAAAGGCCTAATTTCTGCATTAAATACAATTTGTTTAGACTCATGTAGGCGAAATAAAGCTATTTAAGAGAAAAAAAAATACAGAGAATTAGAGAACTGCAAGAAAGTTAATTTAACTCTCAGAAGGTTACAGTAAAAATTTTTAAAAACCCACTCCTTCACCTCAAGACTGCAGACAGCTTTAAGGATTGTGTTTAGAGTCAAATCCAGAACTGCTTTCTGATTTGCCAGGATAAATCTTGGTTTTGAGGCTGAGGACCTCAGGGGCAGAGCAGCTAGCAGGATCCTTGCAAATGGGGTACCAGGCTGCAAGACCCGAAGCCTAGGAGTAACACAGGAGGGGTGAACCTTTAGTACAGCATATCTTTTGGCTTAGGCAATCACCATGCTGTCATAACAAATCATTTTTAGTATGGAAGAAGCTAAATAAAGGATAGGGAGCCTCACAGGAATATTTACTAAAGCACAGGCTGCTCAAAGAAGGTAAGGATCCCACATCAATTCTCTTCCCACACAGCTGACAGAGAAAATTCTCCAGCCAGCCAGCCACGAAGATGGCTTTTATTGGAAAAAGCTGTTCTGTCATAGACCTTTTGCTTGGGTAATTATCAAATAAGGACTTTATAACTCATTAATAAGCTACTATGCAATAATAAATAAAATATTAAACATTTGACTTTGATGTTTAGCATATTTGTCTTTCCTCCATTGGATCAGTTTCCGTATTTGCTAAGCAAGTTATGAGCTGGACAGAAGTGGTGATGCCAAGCCTACAGCAGAGCCCCATGAATTTAACTCAATGATTTGGCAGCCAGCTACAAGTTACAGGCACATAACAGCATTTCTCTCTTCCGTGTGCACGCAACTGCACGGCAGAAGAAAGTTAGAGATAGATGTATTTTTTTTAATACTGAACTGTTAAAAAAAAAGAAAAAAGAGAAAAGATACCAATGACATCTAGGAACCAATTCATAAGCAAACTGGAAGTTCAGGAACATGTATCCTTTCTACTGTAAATTAATAAACTGCAGCTATAGTTTATTAAGCCACCACAATAATTTACAATTTTTACTGCCATAATCTTGACTGCTTATAAATTACAGTAGTTTTACCTATTCTTTAATCCAGAAACATCATTATTAAAATGTTTGATGCAGGCTACAGTACATCTATCATTACTTGTAAAAGTTAATTAGATTAGATAAAAGAAATAATTAGATTTGCATTTTTATCCTGGTTTTAAACTTCCAAAGAAGATCATAACAGTGTGCCTGTGGGCAATTAAAAACAGCATACACTAGTGAAATATAAAGGCAAATAAAGGTCTGTTTTTCCTGGCTAATTCATGATTGAAGATACAATTACAAAATATTTTAAGGGTTTGCTGAAGCTGGGGGCTATTCCTAGACTTCTAAGCTTTGTTTATAACTCTTGCTCTCTTTCAAGGGAGTATCTGATCTGCGTAGCCTGCCAATAGAAGTATCAAATTGCTTTCAATGGCTTTATTTGGTCCTGTGCAGAGCTTGCTGGAAGGGGATCAGTTTCATGATCAATAACAAAATAAAAAAGAGAAGAAAAAAAGGTGGGAAAGAATATTCCCTAGTGCCAGAACAGTAGCATTGCAATTGCCTTTTTCTTGTCAATGCTAAATACAGTTTACAAAGAGAGACAACCTCAGAGAGCGTAACTGAACTGACAATAACTAGATTCCAGGTTGTGCATTTTCAGCAAGCTCTGTGCAAGGAGCTTCAACCTGTCTCCAAAAGGCAATAAATGAAAGGTTCGGCTCTTTAAAATTGGAGGTCAGTTACATACTTAATAATGAAGCATATCTTTAAATCTATTTCTACTATTATTATCCTAGCAAAAAATTAATTAACCAGGTCAGGGAGGCCATGAAGGCTAATGTGGAATGTAATTATTCCTGATCTTTAGACATGTACTTCACATAAAGAGATAGTCCTTATTCAGCTCACCAGGTACCTGAATTGTCAGTAGTTAATCATGGATAAGAAGAAAGACTCATTGGTTCAGCCTCTTAAGTTTTAAGTATGATTCAAATGATTCCCATTCAAGGACAGTTTAAATAGTTGTAATCTTTATGTTACACTGTTCTTTTGTTTGTTTACTATCACAGTAATCACGTTCACTCTTTTTGACTGAAACAGAAAATGCAAGAACATTAATAGGAAACTACAACAGCATGAATGTATAGATTAAAAGTAGAAAAAAAATACTATTAGAAATAATTTCTAGTGGCTGAATTAAAACAGCTGAGAGCTGAGGAAGCCAGTCTTTCTGTGTGATGGAAATCATACCAAGACAAATGAAAAGAAAATGCTCTGCAACACCATTGAGCACAGTACAGAGGAATAAGGTGAACGGAAATAGACAAAAGCAGTTTGGACCAGCTCTCACTGTAATACCCATTGCAAGTGTTTCAGAAAAGCTCAACAACCAGTGTCCTTTTTGAAGATTTCAGCCACAATTTAGGACTCGCTCTAATGAAACCTTCCCACCAGAGGATGGAAGCCTTCAAACTTCCATTCCTTAATTCCCCCCCTCCACCATAGGGAAATCCTGGAGCAGCATGCTCCAAGCATCAGTGTGATACAACCCCTTCCTCAGTTGGATGTGGTGGGGCCAGAGGCAGTCCTGAAGCCTCAATCTGAAAGGACTGAATTCTGGCAATGAGACACTGAATTCACAGGGAGTTCAGGGCCTCAAGCAGTTCTCAAGCTTGGAACAGTTCTAGAGATGCAAATCTTCCCTTCTTTCAACGTAGTCTTGTCTTCATGATGTACCACCAAATTCCTCCTTTAAATAGCTTTTCCCCTTATCCTTAGACGTTTTCCCTTTCACAGCACAGGCTGAGATGTTCTTGAAATAGTCTCACTTTATCGTTTCTACGTTAAGAAATCATACTTGTTATTAAAACAAAAAGAGAGTTTTTATACAAAATCTGAATCAACCTGGAGACTGACTGTGAGCTCTTACTTGCCCTACAGTATTTTCTCAGCTGTATTTCAACTAAAAGCAATGATTTCTCTGCACAGCTTTGCAGAATGAAGAACTCAATTTGGCACACTAGATTTTCTCCCATCTCCATGGACTCCTCTGTAGAAGAGCGTTTATGAGTATTAAAAACATTTGAACTGAAAACAACACACTGCATTTATTTGAAAATTTTCATTTAACATCCTCAAAATGTTACATTTGAATTCAGGAACAGGAAACAATTTGCCAAATTTCAGATAATCTGAGACAGAACTGAGAAGAACTCCAGATTCTCACTACCTTTAGCCAACAGACAAAACTGCTTTCCCCAATGTGCACACCCTGAAAGTAACATTAGCTTCACTCAGAAAACATGAGACGATTATGCAGAACATTTAATGACCTCAGTACTCTTGAAATACCTATGTTGTTTTCATATGCTAAGCCAAGCTAATGTCCTCTTTGCTCATAGACTGTTGACAAAGTTTTGGAGGTATAACAAGTCTGGAGTAAGGTGCTTCATTAAATGGTTTAAAAACAAACAAAAAAAAATTAACTAAATGAAATAAGGTGTTAAAATCTTTAAATAAACAAATAATATACAACATAATGTAAATAATAAATATTGAATGATGAAAATGATCAATAAATTAACCCAGTAGGTATCCAGGGAAAGATGTTTTTTTATTTAATATGGATTATTTCCACTTATGTACGTAATTGACAGAAATCTTGTAAGCCCCATCTAAAGTAATTTCTAATTGTTTAAATGGTTAAATAAAATGGATTCACTTATTCACAGAAGTTATTGTTTGAGAATTAACACTGTACCTCAGAAGATGACAGTGGTACACTGTGTACATCTTGTGATGAAAACATTGCATCAGCAATGCCCCACTCCTGTATCCTGGAGAACATACTGTACTTATTTCAAGTAGCTGTGCCATGAATAGGCCCATGCCCAGATGGAACCAGCACCTGTGCTACTTATATTTTGTAATCTTTTCAAAAGGGGAGTGGCAGGGAAGAGCACTATTGTTTTTCCAAGCATACAAAGTATAGATAAGAATCCACACCATTTCATATAAGTAATTGCTGTTTCCTGAAAAGGGTTGCTCAAGAGTGCCTAAAAAAAAGCACCTTCTGAATAAAAACAAGTTAGTTATTAGGGATGCAGTTCCAAATTCTACCAAGTCCAAAAACCAAACTGAGAATTTCAGCATTTATTAGAAAATTGATTTTTTTTTTCCCCTCAAGCCACAGAGAGCGTGATTCACCTCATCTCACTTCAGATCTCTAGATTACAGGCATCGGCATCCGTATCCTTTATAGTTAATGGAGAGAAACAGCCATTTTAGGGAACAATTCATCTGACGTATTTTAAATGTCTACTTTAGGACGAGATGAATTGCATCCTAAAACTATTCACTTTGCTTCTCTCTGTTCAGTATAAAAATAATCTGGATAATTAATTGAGACAGTATCGACACTGCAGTTATCTACTTGTGATATGACGAATTCCACCCAGAGTCACCACTGAGACTTCAGTATCAGTACTGAGGCTTCCTGGGAAGACGCTGGGAGGGGACCCGGGAGAACTGGCACAGCACTGTCTTGCATGCCTCCTGGTTTACCTCCATCCCACCTATAGCCCTTAGGGAGCTACACGTCTCAACAAACCGCAACACTCGTAATCAATTCAATAGCAACAAACCTATTACAAACTGCAGAGGTGACTTAGTTACTAACTTGCCTCCCAAGCAACTTCTGATTAGCAAACCTGCCACAGAATTAAAACAGAACAAATAAACAAAGAACCACTTGGCTCACAAGCAAATGGACTATGTAAACTGGTACTTAGCCTAAGAAACATCTCCTAACAAACCTTTTTCAGTAATCTCCATGTAAGATCGATATATGTTTGAGATGACAACAGCCCAACATGCCTAGTGCTTCACACTGGAGTCCACAATGTTCCTTGGGCAATGAGATGCCCACTACAAATCTAGCTAACCAGTTGGGAAAACAAACAGTCCTAACTGCCTCAAATATACTCATTAGATTCATATAAATACAAGGATAAAAGAAGATGCCAAATTACCAAGGAACTATGGAATAAGAATAGCTTATATTGGCAAGAATTTGTAAACAAATATAGGGAAGAATCACCAAGAAATATTTTAGCTCGCATGAACAAAACAATCATTAAAACATTTCTTTGCAACATACGTTTAGGAAAGGACAGGAAAGAAAACGTGTGGAGGGTTCGGCGCTATGTAGGATGAAAATGGTGAATGAACAAGAAACTGAACCTGCAACCTATTCTAAAATGAACCTGCACCCATTCTAAGACTGTGTTTCCCCAGAGTTAGTGGAAGGGTAAAGCTACTGGAAAGTATTGAGTGAACTGAAACATAAAGTACCTTTAAACATTTTACTACAGAGCACGATATTTAGTCAAACAGCCACATTCTCCAAATAGGAACAGAAATTACCTGGTCATGATTCCTCTTTCTGTGTCCTAATTTTTAAAGGAATTTTAAAAGTTAGAAATTTCTCATGCAAATAACTTCTTTTTAACAGACTCAGCTATGTTTCAGTCTTAGCTTTTAAGCAAAGATTTTTTTTATATGATTCTTTATTTTCCAAAGCCAGACTTGCAAATAACACTTAGAGAAGATGATGTATTTTTTCCTTTCACTATTCTTACACCTCTTGCATTCTTTATGTACATCTAACATGAACATGGAGTCTTCCGATAGCCAATGACAATATTCTTGCTTTAAAATTCAATTCTGTCTCTCATCCCACATATCAATACATTTATATATGTTAATTAAGCTCCTTAAAGTGTAACTGAAACTGCATTACGATATTTGCAAAAGCATTTGCAAGTATTCCTTTGGGATGAGGCAAGGAAAAACTTCAGGTTTGGCATCTAGTAACACAGTAATCAGCTGATTAAGGAAAAAACCTGATAGTCCAAGCTTATAAGAAATGAACTGGCAGCACAATCCTCTATCAGACCAAACCAACATACTTAAAGCAAAGAACAGGCCCATGGAAATAGTTTCAAAAAAGCCCAGAAGCAGAGAAGGTAATGCAGTGATGTCAACAATGCCTGTACCTACATATCACTCCCTACCCACACGTATTAGTGCAAAATTAAACCTGATTTTGAGTACAAGTACAGATAATGGAATACCTCTAGAATACTCTCAGATCCACAAAGCTACTCCAAAGGTGTATGGGAGACATACACCCGTGGATCTGTGTACACGAACAGACTGGTCACAGGGACTTAGTATAGTCTCAAGGTCTAGTATCCTATTCTATAGCTGCTTGCTTTAGTTAATGAAATGGAAAACCATTCTTCTAAGCTTCTTATAAATTTTGCCTTTATAGAATAAGGAATTCTATAAACAATGATTGAGACTCTGCTTTTACCTTATTCAATACAAGTAAAACTGATTGCATATTTCAGAATTAAATGATAAGATTTAAGAAATAGTTCTTAACTTTCAGAAGAAAATTCTGCTTATTAAAGAAAAGCTCTTTCCACCAAAAAGATGTTTGACAATAATTTTCTAAGACACAAAGAACCTCCATAAAGAGCATCTTTACTGGGGCTTGTTAGTAAAGCACATGGCTGCTTTATTTTAGATCCTTCCCTCTAAAATCTATGGGATTCCCATTCCCATAGGTGGAATTTAAGTATAATCAGAAGAAAGCAATAAAACACACTGACCTGAATTTGCTGCTGCAGTAGATTGATTTTGTGCTGCTGTTGCAGAAGTTGCTGCTGTTGTCTTGCGATCTATTAGAAATAAAATTTCCATTAAATTAAAACAGTAATATTGAAATGTCAATATCATTGAGTGCAAAACATCTTATAAGTTATTCTTTATTATATTTTATTAAGCATGGTTATTGGGTTTTTTTTAAATGAAGGCTATTTTAGAGGTATCTGTATATGTGATGTAAACATTTTAAATTTAAACGCAACATAGAAATCTAGTTAGCCAATAAGAAATACATATTTTAAGCACTTGGGCCTCAACTCTGCAAAGAAGAAAAACATGGATTTAGCTGTGTGCATGAGAATAATCTGATTACTATTCAACAAAGCATTTAAGCCTGTGGTGATCTTTGACTATGATGCATTACTGTTAGCTACAATGGGAATGAAACACATGCTTAAAATTAAGTGCTTTGCTGAATGGGGATGGGATTAGTCAGGTGCTTAAGGTTAAACACACATTTTCCTGCTTTGCTGAACTGGAGTCATTGCTAGTATTTATAGATGTTGCACTATTCAGCACAAGCTCCTAGGGCTAGCTTCTCTAACTTCATTCACAATGAGCAGCATGTTAGTTCTCTTGTAAATCTTGAAGTCTTTCTTGGAACTACACAAGGAAGTAGTGTCTCATTCTGTGTAAAAGCAGTACCTGATGCTCAGTAACTCATCCTAAACACAACCCTGCGAAATATGTAGATACTTTTACCCTCATTTGGTAGACTCAGTAAGGAATCTGGAGGGTAAAGGTTCACCATATCCCTTCTCTAACATAGATGGAGAGAAGCAAGTGTTCAGGGCAGGGAGCGCTAAGAGACTAATGAAAGAGAATCTGCCCCAGACACACCTCCAGCCCTAATTCCCACAAACTATCCAAATTCAGCATGCAAGAGCAGAAGGGTAACAGAATCTTGCCCTCGGACTGCAGACTGCTCCCTGCAATGGGTAACATGGACTTCAGCTATGGGGGAAGAAGCTGCAGGTAGCTGGGGTAACAACTGGACTTCTGCTTTAGAAGGGCAACTATGCAGCAGACTGAAACAAAGAGACAAGATTTGTGTTTCCTGGAAACCCCAGTCTCAGCACTTCTGCTACCTTCATTGCTTAAGTACAATTTCCCCTCCTATAAATATCTATCTAGAGCAGAGGAACTGCATAAAAGAGCAAGAAGTTGGTGACAAAAGTGGCTTTGTCACTCAAATCCACTGTTTTGGCTTTGGCAAAAACCCTCTTAGTCACCTTCCCCACCATCTTCTGAGTTATAAGCAGAGAAAGCTAAGTAAAATGTTTTTCTGATTAAAAAAATAGAAAAATGTAGCAAGGCTGATTTAGAAATAAATAATCACATAGTTTTAGTGCAAACTGTTCAGATTAACACATAAGGAATCTGCAGTTACATATTAACAGTTCATAATTGTGCACACACAGAGATCAAGTCTGTCATTTCCTTAATCTCTCACTTTGTCACCTGAAAATAGCACTGTCATTTTTTTCACTGCTACAGTTAAAATTCACTTCTTTATGGGAGACCAAAACAAAATGCACACATATTTTAAGTCTTGCACACCACCTCAGACAAATCAAGGCCTACGTGATTCTGGGGCTGGATCAAGGCCTAGTGCCGTACAGAAAAGTATCAAGGAAATATCATAGCCCACTACACTGATGCTTGTAACAGGGATCAAATTCCCTTTATGAGCCTGGTGTTCAAATATTTCTGAATAAATCTCCCAGTATACTCAATAAAAATATGGTGAATGAAGACTGAAGGACACTACCTTGTCTGTTAGTGAAAAGGGTAGTTCTAACAGAGCTAGCTGCCTGCGTGTCCAGGTAACCTAGGGGAAGCTTATAGGACTCAGGTCACCTATTGTCAGATCAGTGGTCAGCAGTAGTGTCTGTGCTTGGAAAAGCAGCTCTTACAGTAACTGTTTCAGAGAATATTTAAAAGCCCGTATGAGTGCTTGAGTTACTATATTTAATGAGTAACACACCAATGGTGTTATTCCACCTTAGAAGTGTAGGGCTTGTCACTAAAGATAAGCTCTGTCAGGTTTATGTCTACATTGCCCCTGCTGCTAAAAACTCAGTGAAGGCAATAAAAAGATTATCATGATGTTAAAACAAATTATTTGTAATTTCACATTGAAATCAAACACCACATGGAGCTGAATCATGGGTCATTGTTTCAGAGTGCTGTATCTTTTTCACAGATAGACAATATTCTATGTCTAGAATTGTTCTGAGCTGCCGGTGACCTGGCTGCTACTTAACATGGCAACCTATAGCCAAGGCAAGGATGAGATCTTTGTTTGCATGTGCAAAGGCACTGATCTGCTGGAGTTCAGACTGCTTGTGAACAGCTTTTTGTACCTGTATGCAAAATATAGTACAATTTGAACAAGTATTTTCTGATGAAAACCAGAAATATACCATGAAGCATCTAATATCAATTGTTCCTCTTAGATGGAACAGTACTGTGATAGAAAAAGTATCCAATACCCTGGCAATGCAATTACCATAGCATAGCCTTGATGTATAGCCCTGACACAGTAAAGTAGGGTACACAAGCACCATGTGGCTCAAATTCTAAATTTTATTTGCCTATCGGTTGAGCTACATGCTCTCTTCATTGAGCATGACAACCTAGTTTTAAGTGTCATTTAATTTTCATTTTGAAATATAATTACAAAGTGTTCACTGTAAGATATCACTCGTCTGCAAATGTGTCAAGATTAATTTGTGCTAGCTTATTCACAAGTGTCAATAGTTAATTACTGTGTCATCTCTGGATGGCTAAATGACATTCTAACTTCTGATTTTTTACAGTGTTCCTTTATGTTATTTTCCATTAGGGGATGAGTCCATATTCCTACATGTGGGCAAATACTCAAGCACATAAAATACCAGACGTCACAACTCATTAAAATCAACAGAGCATATATTGCTGTATATATCCTATAAAATACATTTAACTGAATGATAATTCTAGTAATAATGTCAGATTCCTAAAAAACACACATTAATTCATATCTGTCTGATCTAATGCCTAGGAGACTAGTGTATGGGATCACTGTTGTTACACTTTTGTACAATGAGAAAAGGACCGCTCTTTGGGCAACTGCATCTTCAAGAAAAAAAAAAAAAGAAAAAAAAAGAAAAAAAAGAAAAAAAAAACACCAAAAAAATACCCCAAACAAACAAACAAAAAAAAACCCCCAAACTCCCAAAACCTCACAACAAACAAACAAATCAAACCTTACTTGTAGGAGATATTTGAAGGCTTGAGGATGCTTAAAGTTTTTTGTTCAATTATTTTCTTGTCAAAAAGAGAAAGAGTTAAACAGTGTTATAGTTTGGCTTATTTGTAACTCCCAAAATTCCATCTCAGTGCAAAAAAAAGGACTCTGAAATCTATCAAATGCCATTTATTCTAGTAAAGAAATTATTTTAATGTCCACACTCACTTTTTTCCTCAGGGTCCTATAAGATTTTCTCTTTCTGAAAAAAGATGTAATTTCTGAAGATATTTAAGCTCTTTTAACAAAAATGATGAAAGGAAACACCAAGCAGAGACGTCTTTATGATAAGCATTCTGCATGAAACATTTTCACAGGTTTCTTTCTTGGAGCCTCACCTGTTCTTGCTGTTGGCGAGCAAGGTCCATTTGCTGCCGTTGTTTTTCAATTTGTGAAGCTGCCAGCTTTTTCTGTTCATCATGGGCAGCCAGGAGCTGCTCCCGTAAGCTGATCAGCTGGGTGATCATAGTAGAGAGCTGTCGCTCTTTTTCTGCCAGGCTTTCTGGTGTACCTAAATGTGCAGGAAAGATGTACTGTAAATATGAGATAGACAATAGTTACAAAGCAATATTCACAAAAAAATGGCTGAATCACCAACATACTTTTTTCAAGTGGCAGCTTGAATATATATATTTTTCTAACAAATCCCAAAAGAATCTAGCACATCGCATTTCTATGCTCTAAGCAGTGGAGGATATAACAAAAATTGGAGCAGAAAAGATATAGAGAATTTCCTTTTTTCTGACAGGAGTAATTAATGATGCACTGTGTACAAATCGCTGTATCTTTTCCATCTAAATCTGTCCAGTGTGATAAATACATTCACAGTTTATTAGACATAATTTTCCTTCACTTTATATATTTTGTTGATTTTTTTTCCCCAAGTATGTAAAAATGCTAAAAAAATTTTAAAAAATGCTATAGAAGAAGCAGCTTAATAGCTTATTGATTCTCTAAAATACCTATATATCTGGTTCATTTGGGTAAATTTAGGCTTTGGTTATGGGATGCATATTAAAAATGAGCTTTATTGTCCCTAAGAGAAATGGCTAACCTGAGAAAATGGCTTAAAAATTTTCATTTAACTTTCAAAGTTTACTCTACAGAGAGCACTTAATTAACTTGAAACTACGGTACATTTATTCTTTGCACTAATGATGCTTAATGGTCTGTTTATGGGTAAATTGCACGGGTCTCCTAAGTAGAAAGTACAGGGTCCTTTTGCAAATCAATCCAAAAATATCCCATCTTACGTTTGAACATATTACTCTGTCACAACAGCAATGTCAGTTCCTATATTAGAGCCATACAATGCATTTCCTTGGGTAATCATCTCAGACCCACAGCTCTGTAAGACTGCACTATAGTGTATATAACTACAGTAAGGTAGCAGTCCAGAAATATTGGAAGACCATCTGAAAGAGGGTTTAAAGTTGGAAGTGGGATAAAATAAGCAATTTGATGTTGTACAGGAGAACTGAGAGTTAGAGAAGAAGCAAACCAAATCAAGAACAAGTCAGGTCTGTAAACTGCCACAATGATATGAGAAGTGGCACAAAGCAGAGGGTATTCACATACTTTGTTTCCTCCATTCCCAATAGAGGACTATGACAAAGAAGTCACAGGACTTTTGAAGAGGAAGAAGATGTGTGAGGAACAGGACCTGGGAGGGAATGGAGAAACTGTCACCAAAATTATGACCTCACCCTCTTCCCAGGAGGAAGATGGATATCTTCTAGGGAAAAGAATAAAGAGGTTTTGTAAGGGCAGAGAAGACAAAACAGACTCCTGCCAAGCAGGTGACAAACCCAAGGTGCTCTACTACTTAAATCGTGCCATGATGGGACCAATATTATTCTTAAACAGAATTTCATTTGCAAAAGCAGCATATGAGAAACCTCTACCTATAACTGCTTTCGATGGAAAAAGAAACTGCATGGCTTAAGTCATTCATTCCAAATAAAGTAAACTCCCAGAAAGAAATGCTACATGGTTGTCTGTACATTTTTTAATTGCTTTTAACAACCTAAAGTACTGAAAATATTCCATTTCTTAGCCACTATTAACTATCTTAGTTTTAAGAGTCTGCAACAAACTGATGTTTCAGTACTCTGTAATGCCAAATCTTAATTCAGTATACATGTGAGACATGCCTCCAGACAAGAGAAAATTAGTAACTTCTGTTGTAGAAATTTTGGAAATGGTTAGCAATTTTCTTAGTCACAAGTATGATGGACAAATGAAACTGAACTGAAGGACACTCTACTGTTCAGATGAACACCTTGCAAAACTGTAGTGTAATATGCGAGACTGAAGCAATAAAACAGTTCTGTGCAAAAAAAGCTGTTTCAAAACAAAAATAAGTTTTGAAAATAAGCTTAGGCAGGTATGTGGCCAGGAAAATGTCTGCACTGAAGATACTGACTTGCCAAGATCCATTAGCTTGTACTAAGCTCCACGCTGTTGACATCAGTTCAGTTATCTGCAACTTCAGTATAGACTTACCTTCACCCCCTTAAACTGTATTATTCAGTCTTGAAGATTTTGCACCATGAATCAAAGGTTATTTAGGCACTTTTTAATATGTTATTATAGACTGAAATTCATTTTCACAAGTAAAAGACTGTTCTGCCAAAGAAAAACTCCCTTGTCCATCGTGACAAGAAGAGATAAACCACTCCACCTATTTTAGAAACCCAATGGGAAGCAACCTGCTGGCTCAAATGGTGCTTATTGCCATCTACTGCCACCTGGGAAACCACAGCGTGAGACTTCCACATCTGTCAACCAGCTTTGGCATTGTAATGCAGGCTCCTGATCTTACAGTCATAAAATATTTTACACACCCAAAGCAGATATTAATCTCCCGTTCTATTTCCATATTATTCTATATACTTTGTACTTGCTCCATAATATGAGTAGAAAGCTACAACAAAGAGTACTTACTAAGGCTAAAACATTTGATTGTTTTGTTATGACTAGTTAGAACCACTTGCTATAGTTGCAACAAATCTATAAGGTAATTTCTTTTTCTTTTTTCTGAATTTTATACAATAGGAAGCAGAAGTAACTGTTCTTATTCAGGAATTCATAGTGAGTATTTTTCTTTCATTTCTCCCCCCAGAGAAGCACATCTGAAATGAATGACCCCATTTAAAGTACTCTACTCTTTAATTTGTACTGTGCTATGTAATCCAACAACAGAATAGTACTGATGACCACAAAATGTACACTGTGCTCCTGGAAAATAACAAGACCTCCATGAAGCTGCAAGACACCTAACCAAACACTGCTCATGACAAGAAAAAGCCTAAGATGCAGAATGCTGTTGTATGACACTGTGGAGGGGAGGCATAATTTAATTTTAGAGTGGAAAATCCCAACCATTATTTTACAGTTTAAATACCAATAAAAAACAACTTGCTCAGAATGCAGACCAGATTGAGCTGAACTTGCTGGGCCAAGAGAGGTCATCAGTAGCTGTGTGCCATCATCATCTGTTTTGCATCCACTTACTGCAGGAAGCAATGACATTCCTAAACTCATTATCAGTAAATAAACTTCTTCTGCTGACGAAAAAAATATCTATAAATAAAATAAAAATATAGCTATCTGTAAAATATATTTGCCATAAAACCAGATAAAACAAAAAGCTTAGTAAAAAATATACAGTAAATATGCCAGCTTCCATAAAATATTATATATCACAGCTCGCTCTCTGTTCTAATCCCATTCTCTTACTCCAAAGACAGCAGTGCATTTTTTTTTTTCCATGGGGTCTTCCTTATCCCCAAAACACATCTGTCTTGAGTTTCTCTCAGATTTGTCAGGTGGATCAGTGCTCCCCAGGGCCTGCTCCATCTGAAGTATTTTAATTTGACTAAACACCTGATTTATTTTATCTCTCCGATGAGAAAGGCAGTTTGTCTTAATAGAGCCTGTCAGCCTACAGTCCCATTCACAGCAATTTACAGGCAGCCAGGGATGCTGGAAAAGAAGAGTGCTGTGATTCTGTATTTTATCCTCCTCCAGAAAGCACCTAAAAGCAGCTATTCACTGCTACTGCATGTGGCATTTCAGAACTGAATTAGCTTTTTATTCAAGTAACTACACTTGTTGTGAATAGCTTATCTGTAAAATTGCTACATTCACTACTGATTTTATTAACCTTTGGCTCTATCACAAAATGGTCCTCAGTTAGGAAAGACCTTTAAAATTGACACATTTTTCTTAGGGGCTTTTATTTCAGGAACTTCAGATATACTGAAGTTGATCCATTGACTCCCTTTACCAGCAGTATTTAAAATTTTCAGTGTTGGTGGGAAGTCAATAGCGTTTAAGGACTTATTTTTAAAATGAAAATGTAAGTCTCGTCAAAAGTTCAGAAAAAATTATTATTTTTATAGTACTTTGGTTTTATGTTCTTGCCTTTGTGATTATAATCATGAACTGAAAAATAATTTGGTTGTAGCAATATTTTAATTTTTCATTGTGTGCTTATTGTTTTACCCTTTTTTTTTGTATGGAGTTGAACACAAGTTGAAATAAAATGGTCAGATTGAACAGAACTAAGGCATCAAAGAGAACTTTTGAGAAATTCTGGTCACAGGTTAATCTTACCAGGAGAGAGAAAATAAAAAGTAGCTATAAATCTGCTGAAAGAGAGGAGTTCAACTTGTGGTCCAAAACTACATTTAGAAAGAATTCTGCTTGTGGCAAACCCCTACCTTTTAAAACTGATCACTGTACTGCATGATTTCTAGTACACAAAGTAATAGCAAGATCATCACACATCTTATGATGCATTTATTAAAAATCATAAACATCATCTTGCATTTTATCTACCTAGATTTCTGTAAGCATTGCAAAGAAAGATTAAAAATCTATTATCTTATAATTAGAGATACATAATATATCTGTAGTTCCTATATCAATCCCTGGGTTACCATTTACAACATTTCTATTACTTCTTACTACATATTCAGTCTATATGCAGATATAGCTGCCTGTCAACAAACACACGAGGCTTCTCAATGTTAAATTTGGAACTGTCCTTGTGGCAAGTTGTTATGAGATAGAGGCAGAGTAATAACTGCTGCTACAGGAAAAAAATAAGCAGGAATAACAAAAAATAGACTTCTAGATTTACATAGTATAATTTAGGCTAATCTCTTTGACACTCAGCAAAAGAAAACAAGATAAAACCACACATTGTATCAAGCGAATAAAAGACGATATACTGGAATCATAAATAAGCCAAAAACTTATACGCATGATCCAAAGCTTGCCGAAATAGGATTCTTAGCTGTGACACTAAATTACTGTGGGTTCTTGAATGTGCTCGCCTTAGTTTCCCAATATGTACACAAAGTAAAACACCACCAATCAGAGGTTTTTATGCCTGGTTAGTTAATGCTTCTGAAGTGCTTTGAGATCTTTGCATGGAATCTCTACACAGCTGCAAAATATTATTGGTTCTCTTGAATTCTGTGATTAGTGTAAAGCATGACAAATATCATGCTTGTTTATGCGCTGCATCTAAACTTACTTTTGCCCCATACACTTACAGGAAATACAAATTAATAAATCACAAATGATTACTTCTGTTATGTTTTTAGAATAAACACATAGTGTGACTTTCATGAAATCAAGAGACAGCGATGCAAGAAAAGTGTGGACTTTGCCAGAAATTAAGAAGGGTTTTAAATCGCATAGCTGCAGTTTCAAAGTACCATCAACCAAAGCAATTCAATCAACAATCAAAAATTATTTTGAATCAAGATAAACAATTTCAGCATTAAAAAAAGAAAAAAAAACAAGAAGCCCTTAATGAATCAATCCCTCTATTACTTTTGGGGTTTTTTTTAAATGGACATTGTTTGAAAAGAAAGCAAGACCACAATGCTAGACATAAAAGAAAGTGTATTTGATCTTAACTGCCCAGAGATAACCTGGTTAAACCATTCTGTCTAACACGGCATTCTGCAGAACACATCAGATAGGCTGTGATGTCTCTACTTCACAGGCTCTGTCCAGCATTTAGCATTTACCCTTTTTTGATTGGGTCACCTTTTAAATGCCACAAAATAGGGCAGCAAAAGTCAACAAAAATAAACAGGGAAAACAGAAGAAAGTAACAATCTAATGGAAGGGCTTCGGAGATAAAAGTCACTTTGTGAGCGCTGCCTGACTAAGGAGCCCCCTTGCCATTGCAATAGCATCTAATTTGAGTTCTAACTCCAACAGCAGTTTAAAAAGCTTTCCACTCTAAAGGGCCCCAAGTGCATCATAAAGATAAAGTATTTCAGTAGAAAACAGTCACAAAGACCTCTATTATCTTATCTGTCTTTGGTTACAACAGCTGAAGCAATATGACTAAGTTCTGAATCACGTTTTTCCCCTTTCTTTTTATAACACTAGAATACTGGAAATTTTTTATTTCATGATCAGTTAGCAATTGTTGATGTTCCCATATGCTACTGTCCAGTCCTTTGTCATAAAAAGTTTTATAAATGCTTCCATTGTGCTTTGTGGCATCCCAGTGCAGAAGGCAGCACAGCAAACATGTCCAGCATGCAAACCACACCGGATTTTCTCTTGTGAAGGTGTGAGATTCCAACCCCTCCCTCTTCCCCCCCCCTAGTTTATGTCTCAAAATGATTCTGTGTTTTAAGATTTAAACAAGGAAACATTAATACCCTATGTCCACAAACAGTAACAGGAATTAATATTAGGAACTACTGAAAACATTCAGCAGAGCATATCTGTTTGTCAGATTTAGATTTAAAAAAAAACACAAACAAACAAAAAAAAGGGCTTATATTAGCTATGCTTATGAGAAGGATGAAAATGCTTTACTGATAATCTGCAGGATTTGCCTTATTTCACATACATTAAACCTCAGATGCTTAAGCCATTTCTTAGGTGGGACCGATTTGAGACTAAGATGATTTACAGAACAAGAGAGTTTTAATATGACCCTAACCTTATCGTAGGCCAGACTGTCTTTCCTAGACTAGCCAAAAGATTGCAGAGTGAAAATGAAATTACCTCAGTGAGGTCATGATGATCCTTCATTTTCCCACATGAGTATGCCCACAGAGAGGTAAGGGAGAGGGCAGGGCCCCATGACTGCAGGCCTAGTTGCTGCTCCATCACCACAGCCACCTCCCTGGCTCTGTGCAAACTGAGCTGCTGGCACCTCTCATGGCAAACATCAGGGTCCTGTACCCACCGCCTTTTAGTTTGGATCATACCAAGGCTTTCGGCCAGTCCACACATACATCTTGCTTACCAGGGGAAACAGTACATGGGCAGAAGAGCAATCTGTGTCCAGGTCTCTCCCTGACCTTGAGTTGGGATAGAGAGAGGAGGCCCTAGGCCTAAGCGCCCTCACAGGTCCTCACTTTATCATTGCACCTCTGAGTGATGTGGTTTAACTGGGCCCTATTTGATCATTTGAAGTGTCAAAGTGTCACACTCAGGGTTTTTTTCCCCTTCTCAACAGAATTTGAAGGATTTAACCTTTCTGCAGAATTCACAAATCACAGAATAGTTTATTCTGCATTAAAAATAAATAAGTCACAGGAATGTATATAGTAATCCAGCTGAATATTTCCCCTAAAGACCTGCCACCACTTGAGAGCAACTGAGGCAGGCTTACTTGCCTTAGCGTTTCCAGCAAAGGCTTGTACATTAGCTTTGCTCCTGCAAATAACAACCTCTTCTGAGAGAACATTTCTTTTGTGGCATTTAACATTTTTTTGCTCTCATGCATTTACTAGACTTTTTGTTCTTGCTTGTTCCTTAGCAATTCTCAAGTGTTTCCCGAGGAAAATCTTATATTCAGAGGTTTTCTTCCTTGACTGTTTTTCATAATAGTTCTAATCAAAGTAAACTAACATGCTCAAAAGAAAGACACTGCAGTGACCAGATTAATATAAACTCTTCACAAGTTAGTACCAAACAGCTCTAAAATTGTCAAAGCAATCTGCTAGGCAAATGATCAGTCTGAGTAGTGCCTGGTCAGCTCGAGGAGCAGCATAACGATACGTTGCCTCATTTTTAAGGATGTGATCAATCCACAGATGAGTCCTAAAATGTAAATCCACATCAGGAATGTAGAAAAGAATGTGATGTTAGCCAGAGCTTCAACCTCCCCCTCCTCCAAACCAGTGACCAGCAAAAAGTAGAATTCCAACAAATCTCTCGGACTCCTTGCTTTCTTTAACACACATGAAAAGAAATCTATCTGACATAATCCTTGGAGGACTTAAACTACGTTTAAAGATTTTGTTACTAGCTCATATATACAATTCTACTTTAGTATTGTTTGCTTTTTTTTAAAAAAAGAAAAGAACACTTTAACCAGTTTGTTAGAATTGCTCTCGAATTCTAAAAGAGCTTGTCACCTTACATTCTAAATAATACTAGAAGTACATATTAAGTGTTAATTCAAGTACAAATTAAGTGTTAATTCATGCATGTGCATGTGGAAGAAAGAAAATGACAATTTTTTGAATAAATTATTCCTAGGATTTTTCAGCAGCAAGGAGACATTCAGTTATGAACGCTTTAGTGCTTTCACTGGATTTAGAAATGCTTCATATACACTCAATACAAGCTGTTCAGACTCTATGTGAGAAAAAATGTGATAATACTGGTTACAAACAGAGAAATAAGTATTATACGTTGCCACTAAAAACTCACAGCCAACTTGTTCTTGATGAATTAGAATATAATAATATAGCAGAGGCCACAGGATGCGAGTAATCTCTACAGTGATACAAACACTAAAATATGATGCAAAGAGAAAAGAAAAATGAGTAGTTTTATTCTGTTAACTGAGAAGACTGTAGCCCAGGGCATAGCATAGCAAATGAACATAGTAGTGCCATACAGAGAGCAAAATTTGTATTATTAATATTATTATTGACTTGAACGCTCAATTCCAGTGCTTTTAAAGTAAAAAAAAATTACAAACAAGAGAGGACGAAAGGTGGTCATCCATTTAAGGTACTCACTCAGGACTTGAGAGAGCTGAAAAAATATCCTGAGCTTCAGTTTTTTCCATTTAAATACAGATGACAGTGCTGCCCTAGATCAAGGAGGGGGAAGGGCAGGAGTACGTTATTCTGAGGACAGGAACAGTAAAGATTCCAAACTCTATTTGTGGGCCAAACAATAGAAGGAAATAGTATATTAAAAAATAGACGATCCAAAGGATAAAAAAGATATTGGGAATGAATTGATAAAGAGAGGGAAAAAAAGTAACCATCATGTAATTATATAACAGTTCCCCTTCTGTAGAAAAACCACACTGAGAGGCCAGAAACTATGCCAGTAAGGATAGCAGAAATACTTAAACATCACTGCAGGAATAACATTCAGGAACCTTCTGCATGCAAACATCTCCACACAGATCTTGTTTACCTTTTTTTTTTTTTTTTTTGTGGAAGTTAAAATGGCACAAGGTTGGTTGACTGTTCCCCATCAGAGAACACACATTAAGCACAAAAAAATAACAGCAGGCTAATTTTACGTCTTATTTGAGGAGATGAGAAAGTCATAAAAAAGGCTTGAAAGTTAAATCCTGTAACTTTTCTCATTTAAAAAGGCTGTACAACTAACTCCAATCCTGCAGTCCTATAATGCTTTAAGTTGTCACATAACAAAACAGGGCAAGTGTCATAGAGAAATGGAGATAACCAAAGTTCTTCCTTCTGAAGACACAACACAAGCTCTAATCATGAGAAAAATCAAGTCCCTCAGTAACAACAATGTTCACAATGCTTGTAGCTTCTTCATTACACCAGAATTAGCAACTCAACAGGACTAATTCTCTGTCCACATTATTTACACATACATGTAGAACCAGAAACGTCATTAGAAATATCATTTACAACAGTATGACAGCTGATCCCCATGTCCCCATAAATAGTAAGTGAAGCCAGCTGTTCACCTTCCCTATTATTCTGTCTCTGAACCTGACTCAAAACACATGGATTCTTTTATCAGGTTTGGCTGAATTTTGTAACTGTAAGAGGACCAATAGCAGACACGTCAAAGAGAAGTGCAAAATATCTCATCACTGAACACTATGGAATGACATTGTTTTTAATAACATCCTATCCTATCTCTCCGTTTCTACAAAACTCACTATATAAGGAATGTAGAAATGTTAGTAAAGAAGTCTAAAAAATATATATATTCTACAGCGCAATCCCAGTCTTATGTCTCAGACTGCTTTGTTCCAACAGCATCATTTGATGTACAAAACTGTACATAGTGTTAGAAATTTCAAATGCCCTTTCTTATTAAATTCTTACTTAAGAATTATTAAATTATTGAATTCTTACCTCTGTCCATGAGAAGCTTATAGCTTAATGTGAGAACATAGATGTGAAACTGAGAATGAGATGCTTACACAGAGAAATACTGCCCCACACCAGCTTCAGAGGGATTCCAACACAATAGCATTTCGTCCTATTCATCATTTTTCCTTCTGGATAATTCTTTCAAAATTTTTTTTCTCTTCTGAGTCATTAAATTTACTGAATGGAGTTCTGATGCCCTAGTCGTGTAACTATATCTTAATTTAGTTAAGGAATGTGTTAGATATCTGAAATCAATTGAAAACCCCTACCCTTCATTTCCACAACATAAGAAAAATATTTTAGTTCTAGATGAACATTTGCACCCATGCCTTGATATGGAAGAATGGAAGGTGTGATATATGAATGCAAATCCATCTCTAATCTTCATATAAAGCATTTCTGTAAAGGGTGCAACACATACTTTTGTAACTTTCTCTTTTAGATGTGAAATTATATTTTGTTTTGCTCATACAATCATAGGTAGTATCTTTTTCGGAGTTACAATGTCGAGAGTCACAAATGATGACAGTCTCAAATAAGATCTTATCAACCAACATAAAAATATTAGGAGACTGCTGGAGGAAAAAAAAAGTAAACAGAGAATTCAGGACTGATTTTGAAATGGCTCCATTTCATTGATTGTTCTTTCATAATAGCTGGATAAAAATCATTTTGTTTGGAGTGGGTCCAGAGAAGGGCAACGAAGCTGGTGAGGGGTCTGGAGCACAAGTCTTACGA
>JAOXJM010000041.1:53518456-53547337 GCA_026413425.1 Tringa solitaria | reverse complement strand
ATCCCTGGAGGTATTTAAGAAACGTGTAGACATGGTTCTTCAGGGCATGCTCTAGCGCCCAAGATTGTTTTTTTGGTTGGTTTTTTTGTTTTTGTTTTTTTTTTTTGTGGTTGGACTCGATGATCTCAGAGGTCCCCAGAGGTCCCTTCCAACCACCACAATTCTGTGATTCTGTGATATTCAATTTTAACTTTAACAAGTGATTTCTGGGTACCATGATACTCTTCAAAATGAATCTTATTTTTCTTATTATGTAAACATGATATAATTCCAAATGATCTACACAATTTTTCATTCTTTTTAAACTCGTATTTCTTCCTGTTGTGGTGCAAGTGCAAAAAAGTACTTGTTTGGAAGGAAGAGCTCTCCAATTAAAAATTGTATCTTCACTCACAGGGATGAAATGAATATCTGTTCTATCTAATCTTATTCTGGAAAGAGAATTGTATATGTACACGCATAAAAATGACTGGAAGGAAGCTGAGTTTAGAGGAAGTTAGTTTAATATCTCATTTGATGAGTATAGCTCGTATGAATTAGATGACATTAATTTCCCTATATAACAGAACTTATAGCTACTTCTGATTTCATTAGTTGATATTTGTCTTTCATAAAAAAGTTCATGATGTAAAAAGAAGCTTTTGCTTGTTTGTTCAGTCTTCTCACATTGTCTAAACTATAGATTAATAATGAAAGATGGAAAAGAATCCTATGTTTTAATTAAGTTTTCCATTTTAAATAACAAGCTAAAGAAAAGGAGGTTTTTAATATTTTTTTCTGCTTGTTTGGGGTTTTTTGCTTTTGTGGTTGTTTTTTTTTCATGCTATTTGTAGAAATAATGTGATTATTCTCTTTAAATAGTAGGACTACTTTGCACTGAAATATCTATAAATACATACTTGGGGTAATGGTAAGAAAAGGTGACATTTGAAGGCTGTACAGCTTTTATGTGTACTCCTGCAGCTGGACATGTGCAAATCAGGTGAAAAAACATGTTGTGGCTGTAGCTTCCTGTGGGCCTATTCTAGTTTTAAGGAGGACGACGGGGTGCTTATATTGAACCTGAGCATCTGTGTACTAAGAAGGTCTATGAGAACAAGGACAGGAATGAATATTTTTCTGCATGGGTGCAAGAAAGGAAGAGATCCTTTCCATAGGTGCCATTGCAGCTTTTTTATAAACAGGTGAATCGATTTACATATTAGGATTCAATTATTGGAGTTTAGCCTTAAAGCTAAAACTGAGGATCCCACTCCAAAACACTCTAGGAATCTTGCCTCTCTTCTTATACTCAAAATTGTATCCCAAATGCATTTCTTCTACTGCATCCAGAATGCACAATATACACAGGAGATGAGATGTGCCCCTGTGAAATGTACTCTGACTTATGATGTCTTGCAGTTACTTTTTATATCTTATTTAATAAGTTACTTCCATGAGTTTTTAGTTAGTAGTTATTAGCTACACCACTCAGAAATGTCTAAATATAAATATGAGGAGTATTAGTACTGCAAGATTTATATACTTTAAATATAAATTTTAATTTTGATCTTAATTACATGTTCATCTTTCATGTCTTACAAATACAAACAAGTATATCAAGGAAAAACTTATATTTGCCTCTGAAGATTTTTATTGCCTCTGGTGATAAGTAATGAAGAAGCAAAGTTTATTGCAAAATAAGGACATTAGCATAGCCTGTCTATCATAGAAACCGTAAAGAAGAAACTTCCTACTTCATCTGAGAAGAGACAATTTAGTCAAAAGCCTTTGATATGTATGGAAAAGCAACAACATTTTATACATTTAGAATGTGCCCACAGAAGGATTTACACTTATTTCAGTGGGCTTTAAAACAGATCCATTGATATGTTCATTAATAATGGCACTAGGTGGTCGAAATTGGCAACTTCAGGCTTGTAAAGCCGAATATTATTTTAAATTTCTTTGATAACCAAACAGTTAAAAATTTAAAGTGCTACACACAACCAAGTTATCTGTAAAACCAATTCAGCAGAGCATATTAATGCTACAAATATGAATTATTTTATGTCTTTTGAAATAACCATAACGTCACTGTATGGCTATGAGAAACAAAACCCAAACAAGTAAACTTCTTATTATTCCCTCAAGGTTTATTTTTTAAATAAATAAATAAATAGAACTAATTCCAGAGCAAATTAGAATTCTATGACACCCTTGTTGTGCTCTTATAAAATATGCTACAAAATTATCTGTCAAATTTTCTAACTGCAGAAAACCCTCCTAAATCACATTAACCAGGGCATAAAGGAGGTGGCCTACATTTGCAGACTGAAGTTCCACACACATCCTAAGATTGTTCTGGTATAATTATACTCTAACCACAAGCATGAGTATGTTTAGCCAGATGTTTCTTAGACGCTACTAAAAGTACAGTTGGAAATTTTCTTAATTCAATTTATTTGTATACCTAGTTGATCAGAAACCAAAACATTTAACACAGCCCTTCACTACAGAACCACTGGTAATTAAATTCTTCACAGTCCCAAACCAGAGCGCTATGATGTTATTTTGTTGTGTTTATATATGTATTCTACCACTCAAACAGGATCGCTCAGAATGAAAACACAAACACTGCCTATTCAAAAGACTGAATATAATTTAATATTCAGAGGTCTGAACTTAGGCACAACTTTTAGCACAGTCTAAAGATAATGAAGAATAAGTTTTAAAGCACTGGGAGCATGTAGGAAACACACCGAGAGGTTTTGAATTCCATTATAATTCAATATATTATAAATAGACCTAGGATATATTTAAGAAATTGGAATCCCCTGGTTGTTCTCTCCTTAAGACAATAAGACACTGTCCAAGTTGCATTGTCATTACTTTATTTCTATATTGACTGCAATTTTCTCATTATTTTTCTTTCATAACAAGACACTAAAACTAAAAATAAAACTGAAGAAGCAGCAGGAGCAGAGAAAACAGATTTCTACCAAGACTTCTCTCAATTAGCTTTGAAAGTTAATCATCTTCCTTTTAAGTATCCTATTTAAAAAATGAGCTATGTCTGGAAAAACATACTTATTCTGACTTGACACAATGTTTCTGCTGTGTATCTAAGAAGTTACATCAGTGTAACTGTGATGCTGAGATATTGCCAATTAAGATGAAGGCTAGTTGTCACTGCAAAATAATTTTGCACTTAAGCAATGTATTTTATGGTCATTTTGTCTCTATGAATTTTAAATATACATCAAAATTTTAATTTGTCTGCATCTATAAAGATCTTGGTAAAGATCAAGGGGGTTCTTAGATTCAGGTGTCTCTGAGCTGGGTTTTTTTAAGGGATCTAGAGCTCTTACTATTGCAGACAGATCTATGGTCATGCTTTAAAAAATATGTTAAGCATCTAACACTCATCAACTCAGATGACACATTACACTATTTTAAAAAATGAGATAGATGTGTCTGAATCACAAAACATCACCTTAAAAGTTCTTCGCACAGTGGACATTAGAGCCATGGAAAAAAGATGCTGTGGGCTCAAAGTTTTATATAGGCTCAAGGGGAGACCAGACAAATATGTGGAAGGAGGAAGAGAGATCTAGATGACTGATATGAAATAAACAAACCACATTAGGATTATGAAATTCCTGGAATTGACAATAGTCAGAGGCTGGGATAAGGTTAGCGTGGAAGTATATGCTTTCCCTGTTCTTCTGTGGTCCTGTGTGTCCACTTACGATTACTTCTGTACTGATTACTGAGTGATTTTTCCTCTTTACACCAAAGATTTCCTTTCGATTTTTTTTTCTCTGAGTTCTTGGGTAGCAACTTTAGCCCTTCAGCCCATCAATATTTGATGATTACTTAGTCAAGATTTGTTTTTCCTGTATGGGAATTCATACCTATTGGTGAATCAACTGTCTGATGCAAAAGTAGTTTCATTTGCTTTTCTGATGTGCAACAGCAGCTACTTGACATGAGAACCGGGATCTGTGTGAGAGAAGACACTTAACCTATCTATGACATTAACTAAATTTCAGCTATATGTGGATACTGACTAGGGTTTTTCCAGGTTAGTAGGTGGAGAATTCTCACTATGGCTTGCTCAGAGTCAATTCTTAACACCAAATGTACATATTTGTCTGTGCCTTTGTTATCCTGTTAACTGTTACCTTAAAAAGTGGCAGACCATAGACAGACTAAAGTACTTCTTTTTAGAAAAATCCTTACATTTCAGAAGTAGCGGGCACCCTTATCTGTGGCTGAAGTCTGAGAGATGCAAAATTACATTATGAGACCCTTGTGAGGTGAAGAAAACAAGAACAAAATAGAGAAGAGAGGTAATTAATTTATTAATACATCCTGAAGTAGGAATCCTCTATCCACCACAGCCCCTAAAAGAAAATCCACAGTCATCCTGTAACTGTTGCAGAATCTCTGCAATAGAGGGGCAAAGAGATCCTGGCACCAGACTAAAGTAGCAAAGGTAAAAACAAGTTCTTTCAGTTACAAGTTACCTCTATGTTTCTTAATGAATCTGAAAAAACAAACCACAGAAGAGTTATGCCCATTTCATTTTCTTTACCTTCCTTAGTAGACCTCTGTTTGGATTCCTTTGATGTTACCAATCAAAACTTGACATTTCTGTAAACTTTCCCACATTCAGAAAAACTTAAGTTGTACAAAGCTAGATAAAATGTCTGTATCCACTACACTGACTTTTGAAATCCTGCAACTTGAGTACACAACTTGCATTTTAACAGTAGATTTTGGTTTAGTATCTGTAATAAGACTGTATTGCAGCTTCCAGAGAGAACTACAATTGCCTAGTAAACAGTCACATCAATGATCAAATCCTGTAACTAATTTTCAAAGTATGGTGAATCTTGTCTACAAATAATTTTCTGATCTTAGGGGTTAGAACTACAACCTTATTTCAACAGAACACACATGGGGCATATACCAATCTACAGTATTTCCAAGTCAAAAAAAATGCAAAAGATGTATCTTCATATATAGTAGTATGTTTAAAAATGTTGGAAATGTCAACCGCTTACATACTTTCATATTATCCCTAATTAATACAAATTGCATTTAATTTCACATTTAGTAAAACATATTGCTGCCCAAAATAAGGACTATAATTTTTATCAGCAATTATTATTACTGATGTATCAACACAATTATTTAAATTCAATGTATATAGAGGCAGAATCCATTTACAGTTTTTGTTCCCTCTGTGCTTCTTCCCTAATTTTTGTGGCTTGGAGCTCCTCCAGATGCTGTCTCTGACTTTGTGGTTTTGTATGTGAGATCCCATCTCCTGATTCATAGCATTCCTTGATTGACAAACATTCAGATATGAAAACAAACAGTTACCTGTATGTAATCCACGTCTGACAGCTGCACTGCTAAGTTTTCCATTTGTGGTGAACCTACTGTTTCAGAATTTACTCATTTCTTGATTCTCTGAGTCACCGTGTTTACAGAGCTACTCAATAACTGGTGACATATGTGATCTCCACATTGCAAGCTGCACTGATTCAGAGGATTTTCCTTTTTCCCCTCCCCTTTCATAAACTAAATTATTTAAAAAACAGCATGGGTGTTTGTATTTCTAAACTGATGTGACTCCTAATTGAATACAGAACACTTTCAACCTATTTTCCATTAGAAGCCCACTTTTTTTTCTGATTTTAATGCACAGCATAATACCTTCATTGGTAGAATAAGATTGTTTGACTAGAAGTAAAACCTATTATTATATGCTTTTTTAGCGGTTTTGTCTCGTATAATGTAGGATGAATTATGTAAAACATACCAAACAGAATACTCTGCAAGCTGCTACGTGCATACTGCAAACAATCACAGTTTCACTGGTAGACTGGGACTTAGCATCTTAAAATTCCTGTGGAAATCAAGTGCATTTTAAGTATTGGGTTTGATTATTTAATCAGACAACTTGCATTTTGCCCTGGCTAATTTGGAAGGCTGATAATATTTTACTCATAAAATAATTGTGCACCTGTTGTGATGGAAACCTATTCAAAAAAATCTTAATAGACATGAGGATTCATTCCCAAGATGAGTGTGTTAGCCTCTCATTACTGCTATCTACGGGGCAACAAATTTTAAACAGCTATTGAGGAGGTCTCAGCTTAACCTTGTATGACTCTTAAAGAACATTTATGACAATGTGACTAACAGTAAACATTGTTAATTCATATTGATACAGAACAAGGTAAATATTAGGGTATGTGGGATCATGTGGGTCAAACTAACAGTAATTTAAAGAGGGTAAGAAAAAAAATATATATAACAATAGGATTTCAGTTTGAGAGCTAATGACAAAGAACCATTTCTGATCAAGCTGCCTGGGTATAAATCTATTAATTTTATTGACAGAGGGCAATACCTACAATGAACTCATGGAATCAGGGCAGGCTATGTCTTTAATAGACTTCTATTTCTGTTTCCTGTGGTTCAAACAAATTCCTATGGAAACTGCTTCAATACAGTACCCTCAATTTTCTTTAAAATTTGTATATTCATGTTAATTGATGAGAGTTCATCTTTTTAGTGTTTTTGAAAATTGTCTCTATTGGAAATAAAGCCAGAACCAACAAAAAAGTTGGAGGAGGGGAAAAGAGAGAAATTACTTTTATCCTAAATAAATGTTTGGGGAAGAGATACATGGGAAGCAGTGAGCTGAGACCAATTTACTCACCAAGTAAGAGGGCAGTATTGTGAATGATCTGATTGGAGCAAGAGGATCCTGGTGAGCCTGAAATCACTTTAATGTTGGCAGGAGGAGGTGAAACCAAGGAAAATGAGCTGATCTGCCCTTTGGCAGAAAACTGTCAGATGTCATTGGTCAGATCTGAAGTGAGGTGAGACAGTTAGAAAAATCAAGACCTCTTTTAAAAAATACTGATATTTAACCTCTTCCTTGTTTAGAGAGGAGGACAATACTTCTTGTATTTCTTCTGCTGTTCCTCACTGAGTTAAGGCTTTTGAGGCAGTGGCTGTGTCAGGCTGCATATTATCTTCTTGCTGTTCTCAGTTGCATGTGAGTTTCCCGAATATGCTCATACTTCACTTTTTCATAGTACTAATTCTATGTCCCTTAAATTTTACAGATGACATTTCTGAGCCACTTCTGGGTCCAGAGTTCATAAATTTCCCAGTAAGCTATTTTTACTTATCTCTTAAGAAAAAAAAATCTGGTATCTTTGATATTGTCAGGATGCTCTCATTACCACAAAACATTCAGACATCAAGACCCCACTTCAAGACAGACTCCCTATTCAGAAAGGGAGTTTAAAATCAACTGAGGCAAAAAGGATTGCCACAAAGGTTCTCATTGATCAGTGCCAAATTTTGACAGTGCTCAGAATAGGGATATTTTCTGCAAAAGATTTCTTTCCAAATTAAATGCAAAGAACAGTGAAGAGAGTGACCAAAGTACAGAACAGCTTTCATACAAGGAATAAATAGATATACTTTCACTTTTCAACTGGGAGAAGAGACAACTGAATGTAGCATAACAGAGAAGATGAACAAGGAACAACCATTCCATGTCCATTACAACACAAGATCTAGGGGACACCTACAAGGTTCAAATATACAGCATATTGTTAACTGCTGAGCTTATCCCCACAGACTTTCCAGCTGTCTATTAAAGGGTTCAAAAGTGATTGGACATATTCATAGATGATAATTCTATCAAGGGCCATTAAACCCGAATGTACTACCTCTGAATCAAGAAGCCCATTAATCATATTTTATGGGAAATTGGAAGAATATATTGAGGAAATTTTACTGTATGTTTGCCCTTTCCTTACACCCTTTCCCAGGTTGCTTAGAATCCATAGAAACAGAACACTACAGGAGAGTATGTTCTTTATATCTGTCTCTTAAATCAAAGATTTCCTTAATATGAAACTCCGGTGACAAAGACTGATAAAGTACATCTACAGGTTTCCACAGAATCCAAATAGATCAGAAAATTTCACCAACTTCATTGGTGACTAAGCTGGGATTTGAGTTAAAAGGAAATTTGCCACTGACATGCCATGTAAGAAGAGAAGGCCTTAAGTTCCAAGTAGTGGTAAGTTTCTTCAGCATAGAAACCTTTCAACTACAAAGACTATATTATTAAAGAAAACAATTACTGTTACAATGAAAACTAAAAATAGATATATACAATATCAAAACAGCCTACTAACAGAAGACAATGGCAGATTTTTGAAGTAAAAATGAAGACAACCTACTTGTAATTTTTAATTTATATTCAATTCCTTTTCTGCTAAAATAATTAAAATACATTTGAAAATAAGCACATTTTAATACTACATATTTTATTGCCACTGCAATTCCAGAAGGCAATGTTTTCTAATGTGCCCAGTAAATGTATTGCTGTTTCAAGTTCCTTGTTATTAGTGTAATTATCCATCATAGAATCATGGCATTGTCTAGATTGGAAGGCACCTTTAAGATCACCAAGTCTAACCATGAGCCCAATATTGCCAAAACCACCACTAAACCATGTCCCTCAGCACCACATCTGCCTCTCTTTTAAACACCTCTCATGAACAGTTGATACTATTTCTTAGTACACCATTTGGGACACAAATGGTGTCCCATTCTGGTTAACAAGAAAACAGCAGAGAAACTGCAGAAAAGAGCTGTCCCATTGATTTCAATGTAGTATAGAGTTCATATATTTAGCTCTGAATCATTATGCTTAGAAACACACTGGTAAGGGAAAAATATATATTGATATGTGTGATTGCAGTAAGTAAGAAATTAATTGTGTGCCTGGAAATATACTGCATGCATCCTGGTTGATATTATTTCTAAAATGTATTCAACAATATGGAGAACTTGATTTATGTGAAAGGTTGATTACAATGTAATTTATAGTTGGGGATTTTTAAGAACTAGAAACAGTAATAGTCATTAACTTTTAACATTAGAAGCAGGCATGATTGTGATAAGTGCCACTGAAATATGACGAGCCTCTGACCAAAAGACCAGAGCAACAAAAATGTTGACTCTTTTTTTTTTCTGCACTAAATACAGCTTTAATCCTGCCAAGACTTAGATGTACATAATTTAAATAATAGCACTATGTACAGTGAGCGGTCCTATTAATTTCCACAGAACTAGCCTTTGTCTGTACAGTTCAGATATGTCTAGTTAAATCCAGAATCTGTAGAAAAAACTATTTCATATTTTTAAAAAAATCTATATTGCATAGTTTAATCTAGTTCACACAACTCATTAGTCTGACTAATTATATTGGTATCTTAATCATAACAAATAGTTACAATGGTGCATGGTTAAGTTTAACCAAAATATTTTTATTTTGGAATCTATTAACGTTTTCAAGCAAATCAGACTAAAGAGTATGCAAACATTAACTGTTGAAAGTGCTTCTGCAATATTCAGTCATTCCAAAAGGCACTGCTTAATTTAGAAGGTCAGGTAAGACCTGGAAATATAGTTTTTGTAACATATTACACAAAATGCTAATGACTTGAGGCAAAACAAAAGTATCCCTCTGATTTTGAGAGCTACAAAATAATGCTAAACATATCACTTCATTGGATTAGGGTAATAAATACATTATGAGAAACCTTTATAGCCTGTGGTGTTATTCTAATCAGGACCTATTTCTTAAGGATTTGGGTGTAGGAGTTCTGGGTTGCGTTGTTTTTTATGTTTTGCTAGATGCTTTCATTGGTTTCACTAATTGGAACCAGTTGATCCTTTTTCCTGTGTATTGATTTTTTTAAATCCTAGCAGTTAACAATGATTCTAATGTATCATAACACTTTAGACCTTAATCATATAGTGGGGCTTTTGCTTGTAGCTTTTGTTTGAGTTTTAATTAAGAAGACCTTGTGTCTCAAAGCCTGAGCTGGGTTTTTAATTGCTAGTATGTATATCACACAGACTTCAAAAGAAATAAAATATGTTTATAACAGAGAGCACAAAAGAGAGCTTTGAAATGTCTATAGCCATACAAAGTGACATAATTAAAAACCTCTGAGTGCCTCTGTGATATAAGACTTATATATATTTATTTATACATATTTATAAGACCGACTGTTATATACCCTTAGAATTCATGAGAAAGAAATTTCAGCAATTATACTGAGAAATAATTACTGCAAATCTAGACTATGATGTTGGTCGGGGTCACAGGAAAACATCAGATTTATTTTCCTCAAAACGATCTTCACATTTGATAAAGTGCACAAAGAAACACCCAAAAGCTTATCTCGAAGACAAATTTTATAAAATGGAAGCAAAAATAGCATTTTAAAATGTTTTGTAAATCATGCATATTTTAAGGAAAAAATTATTTCACTGTAAAAACACAGAAACCGTAACTTTCTCAAGGATTCATTCATGCAGAACTCTCTCCAAGACTATTCCAGAAATGGGTAGTGTTAAATTACTAGATTCAAACAGTTGCGCCTCACTGTTCTCTGCCAGTCATTAATATATACACCAAAAAAAAAAGGCTCCAAGAAAACACCTCTTTCCATCTCTCCGGTGTTCTAAACACCGGGGACAAAAATAATTTTCCATATTGTTTATAGCATATCTTACAAGGACAATATTAAGTGGGTAAAGTTGCTTAGTTTTACTAAATGCAACATTTCTGAGAGAACAGGCATGCTGCCTCCTACCAATCTAAATATTTTGAGGTCACTAAATGTGTATATGTTACAGGAAATACGAGTTTTAGGCTCTTTTTAGCCTAAAACATAGCAAATATAGCAAATATAAAAGGGGAAGGAATAAGCATGGGAAACATAATGCAAGCAGCCTTCTGTATTGGATAAAGCTATGGACATCAATCACTATCCTTCCCAAAATAGAGTATACTGTACAAAGACAGCATGTGACATTCAAGTCACAATGCCTATAAATATAGATAGTTCCAGTTTTAAACACCACCAATGGAAGCCAGAGAACTAACCTGCAACACAGTAGCCAGTGACCCAGGATTCACTCTTCTAAAAGACTGCTAGACCAATTCTGACCCTTTCTCCATAACATCATTGCTTAAGTTACTTAAAGACTGACCTTTCTTATTTGATCTTCAAAGACCCTGCATGCTGAGAAAGACCATTGCAGGCTATTTCAGTAGGACAACTGCCTGATGCATACAAGACTATGCTATTCCAGAGATTTATATTTGGAACAGAAACAGAAAACTTAAAACAGATTCTGTATAGTGATAAATGATGCTACTCTGCCTAGCTGTGGCTGCTGAAGAAAAACTAGATAACTAAGCGACAGAAATACATGCAGCGAGGGAGGGTGAGGACAGAACTCTGTGCACCCAAATATCTGGAAATTTAGAAGAGAGTCCTGCACCACTTTGTTTATTCAAGAACATGATAACGAAAATTGGAATGAAAAGTATTTCCTGATTCTAATTTTTATACAAAAACCCAACATTGCAAAAGCTGGACATAATCCTAACAAATTGCTTGTATACCTTAAATAAATGTATTTGCATGCACGCACTGACGAACAGCATACAATCAAATTATTTGCATGGGCAGCATGGGGGTTTTTTCCAGGTGAGCAGGTCATTTAACTCAGCTCAACTGCTTCATAGACCTTTGAAAATTTGACCTATGTGTTTCATTTATAAACATATCGAATGAACACGCAGACTTATTTAACCACTGGAATTTGGCTACAAAGCATTCGAACAAATGCTCCTCTGAGTTTCATGGAACCTCCCTGAAGTCAATGGCTTGTTTGGCTGGAATTCAAGGAAGAATCTGGACCATTATCAATAGCTGAAATCCTAATAAAGAAACTCAGAAAAAGCAGTTTTACAAATGAAGCACACTAGGCAAGAGTAATTGTGAACAGGAACAATCCCACTTAGAGAAAAAAATAAATTATTTACTATTTGTTACTTTTGTATTGGCTTCTATTGTTTGAATTAATAGATATAGTCTATAATTATATCTTGATTAACACTATTGTGTTCTAAATATAGAAGGTAAAGCAAGAAAATACCATTTTTATTTGATTCTCTCAGCCATTTATCTTTTCTTCTCATCTGTGTGCTTCCCAAACATGAATAGAAACAGCTTATGTCAGTGGTATATTTTTTTCTGCTTTCATCCTTTTTTCTGGCACTGATTCTTAGTGAACTGCCTCCCAACAACCAAGATGCTAGTCTTTCCCTGAAGGGGGGAGGGTTGTAGTTGCGCAGACCCAGAGGGAGAGTATGCGCTCAGGTCATCCTTAGCAAGAACCACCCCTTCTCTCTAGTATAAACAACTCCCAGTAACAGTCAGTGCAAAGAGCAGTTCCTCACAGGACCACACCTCACTTTCTTATAATCAAGATATTTTTCCCCTAATGACCTCATTCGTTTATTTTTACTGCATCACTTCATGTCTTTAAGTTAGGCTCTCTGTAATATGAGCAGAAAGTCTGCAAAAGCCAAAAATGCCAGTCAGTTAAATAAATTGATGAATAATAAAATTGATAAATAAATAAATTGATAAATAATAGAATCTGATGGAAATTAAGGAAAAATACAGTCCTTTCAGACTCTTTCAGACCTCAGCATGCCCAGTTACCTAACTGAAATCCATTCAGCAGTATGAAAATGAACTTCATGATTTGGAAATCCACCACCTTGAACACTGAAATTTATTTTTTTTTAATTATGCTTCTTTGGCAGATTAAAATTCTCTCTGTTTCCCTTACTTTGTTTTATTTCCTTCTTGTAATCTGGATTTCATGCTGCCTAGGGCTAGATTGTTGGGGTTTTGTTTTCTCTTTCTGAGATTATTTAAGGCACACAAATGCTAATAAGAGTTAGTAGCAGGCTCTTAGGTTGATAGCGATTTGATCAGCTAGGAGCTAACCAGCCTGAAGGAGCCCAAAGAAAAGGAGTCCCACTTCAAGACATGCCACTACCCCTGCTGTGTAACTCTGCACCTTGTTTTCTTCTATAAAATGACACTAATGTCTTTGTCAAGAGGTTTGAATACTGTAAGAGTAAAACATGACATAACAGCAATGATCATTTATCTTCCTTGGTTCTGTATGGTTTTTGTATTTTTGCCTGTTCATGAAAAAAATTAAATGCAGGTGCAGTAGCAAAGGTTCAGTATTGCATATTGCTGGAAGCCAGCTAGTAGTGGAGATGAATACTGCAGACATTAAGGCCACTTAAGGATAGGTTTCTAGGGGTGAGACACAGGAAATGAGCTGTGGAAACTAACAGAATGACTGTCAACACATAAATCTGATAAAGCTTAATCAAGTGATCTTTTTCATACAGCTAACAGGCTGTACCCCCAGAAAAGGTAACTGAGTGAGTTTAAAATTCTTCCAAATCTGAGACAGAATTCTTCGTAGGCAGATGAGAAAAGGGTTAGGAGCAAGAACTCTACCTGTTCACTCTGCAGTGAATATACATACTAAGAAAATAGGAGGAGTAACATAAATCCAGAAAAACAAACTTCTTTTTTTTTTTTTTTAATAGATGAAAGCTCATGGAACAGCTTTTTGTACCATATAAAAGAAGAAAGAACATTATTCGGCATTGTCAGAGTTCCCACCTCTTTAAATTTTGATTCACTAATAGCATTCAAGTAGGTTCTATTAAAAGACTAGGTAGCCATATTGTGCAATTAATTGACAAACTAGCATGCAATGTTTTCCACACTATTAAAAGACAATATGGCTTTAAATAGAATGTGATTTCAAGACATAATTTTGTTGGAATTTATTACAGTCAATTTTAACATGTTCTTGTAAAACTGTATACTATATTTCTGCCACTGACATTACTGTATGACTTCTTACCTGCCTAATATAAATGCAATGCGATAATTCTACCAAAAAAATCCAACAGGAAAATTCAACAGATTTTGGTCCTGAACCAGCCGAATCAGCTGAAGGAACCGACTATAACTTATTTATAAAAAAGGGCCAATTGTTCATCTATTTGTATGATTTAAAAAATGAACTATCTTAAGTTTCCCTGGAGGAAATGTAAAACTCATCAATTTACATCAAATATTATCTTTCCTTTTTTTTTTTTAACATTAGTAAAAATCTATTAATATGATGCACATGATTCTTTATTTTTCCACATATTCATAGTTGCAATTTAATAAAATTATCCCTATGAAGAGAAATAAATCATAGGTACCTTGTGTACTCCTCAAACATGTCTTATGACCCCTTCTCACTGCATAAAAGAAACCTTTTTTATAGTACTTAATTGTCAAGAGAATGTCACTTTTACTAGATTGCTGATTCAACAAATCTTAGAAATACTGGAAAGTACTGTCTCTATTGGCAATAAAACTTGCACTGATTTGAGTAGGTCCTGAATTTCATCCAGAGGTCCTCTTTTTCTGCTGGAATTGCACGAACAAAACAAATATTTTAATTTTTTTCCCCAATTTTGAATAAAAGGCTTAGAAAACAGTATTCACACAACTACACCCTTTCATAATCTGAAAGGAGTTTCTACATACATTCATGCAACTGGGAAGAGACAGTACCAAGTAATAGTAACTCCGTGTTTTCAAGATGTTTCTTGCTTTGGTGACAGATATATATAGCTATTGTCAATGAACTAATGTAACTGACATGGAGTTTGTGGTAACATCCTTGATATTGCCTATAACTGGTTGTGACATACACTAGTTTATTTATTTGGCAGATGCATCCATCACCTCAAAGATACACATTAAAAAAACAGGATGAGTTGACTGGAAAGAGGAAAGTATCCTCTAATTATGATTTTTCTTTTCTTTTTTTTTTCCATGAACTTTAAAAAATCTTCAATTTAAAATATAAGCAAACATGTAAAATGTGATCCAATGAGATACCTTTAATTTCTCCAAGGAGATCACTTGTGTTTAATTTTTCCATCTTCTCCTTCCAGTCTTTAGAAAGAAGCTTTTCCATGCAGGATGAATCTATTTGAAAAAAAAAAAAAAAAGAATTATCACATATATTCTCACACATTAGGAAAACAGGTGTCACCACAATTTTAATACTGTTCTCCCTGTTCTAGTTAAACCATAGTTTCAAAGGGAAATGAACTTGTAGCCAAATAGACTTCTCATCTAAGTGCATTTTAAATCCAAAGTAATTCCACCAAGGTAAATGGAGTTACTATGGATTTAACAAGGGTCTAATTGAAAGAAAAACTTCATTCGGGATTTATGCATGCTAACTGCCAATTTACATGCATAGATTGCCAATGTATATACAAATTCTGTCTTTTGAGAATGATTGTACACTTGAAATTATACATGAAGATTTAGAAGCTTTTTTTGGAAATTTGGCACACAGTGACATCTGAAACCCATTTTTATATCCATGTCAACGCAAAAGTTATTCATACGTCTCCATGGAATTCATAAAAGCGCTCTACTTATTGGATGTTCACAGTATCAGAAATTTTCTCAGTAGACTATAAACAACATGCAATGATTAGAGGATATGCTTTCATAATTTGAAGTTCAGAATACATTTCAAATCTTTGCCCCAATCTGGGAGGCCTTCTGTACGTAAAACTGTCACTGAAGTCATTACACTTAGGAGAAAGTAAAAGATTTGCCTTAGTAAGTTTCATATGATCAGTCCCCAATTCCACTGGAAAATTTGATATTGAGCACAACAGACGTCAATAAAATCAAAAGTTTCTTTCAGGTCCTGAATTAAACTAATTGGCTCTGAAGTCTAAATTATATATAACCTTCCAGATAACTTGCAAAAGGTGATTGTTAACATGGGATTTCTTATGGTAGATGTTGTGATCCAGAGTCTTATGACTTTAAGAACCGCAATTCTGATTTATAAAAAATTATCAAGAAAATTCTGCACACAATTGAACACTTATTTCCCCTTCCTGGTTTATAATAATAAAATTTCCATTAATCATTGTACATTTACTTTCATTGTTAGACAGACTCGTCAACAATGTCTATGCTAAACTCTTTGCAAACCCTTAGGCTCAGTTTAGCAAGACATCAAAAACATTATTTAAATGCAATGCTATTCCTAAAATGAATCTTTGCAAAGAGGCTTCATTATAAGACCACATATCACTCTGGGTGCTGCTAAACATGTCTTTTCTTATTGCATACGCTGGGAATAGCCACACACCTCAGCATGTTAGAAATTCTTATAGCAAGCTTGCCATTTGTGTTAGATCAATTTACACAATGGTTTCTAAATAACTAAGAATGTTCCAAAATTTGACAACATTTGCACTTATGCCACTCCACTATTTAAGAATTAACGCTAGGGTGTACAAGAAGGCAGAATTCAGGCTAACGTATCTTCTGCCAAATTACTGGAAGATTAAGGCCAAATCCTTGCTCAAATTCTCATGTCAGCAGTGCCATCAGAAGCACTCACACAAGTGAAAACAAAAGGAAAAAGCCCAGATTAAGAACGGCAACACAGATTGCATCAATGCAATGGGTTACAGTTTGTTTCACCTCAGAGGATTCTAAAAATACTCAGAGGGAAGAGAAGCATTCAAAGAGGTCACAAAAGAAGGAGTTAAAGATTTAGGGAGACGTTTAAAGAAGAAACAGGTCACAAGGCAAATTTTGGGTGCAAGTAGTTACAGCCTAAAATGTCGCATCAGCATTACTCATTTGAAAAAAAAAATTCAAAACAAACAAACAAAAAGAAATAAAAAAGAAAAAAGAATTAAAGAAAACCAGTTGAAAGCAAACCAAACCAAACCATAACTACCAAAAGATCAAAGATCAGATCTTAATTGCAACACATTTTCACCATGCAAGCCTCCGTGGAAAGACAACACAGCTCGTAAATATTTTTGAAGTAATATTTCAGTAGAAAAGCTAATTTATTTACTAATTATATCTTTCTATGAAAGAGACAAAATTAAGGAGCTGAAAGTTGCAATAGGCAGTGTTAAAATACTTGTTATATAATAACAATTTACTTTTAACAATAACAGGCACTTATTACTTTTATGAGTTCTGGCCTGATAATAGAAGAAACAAGAAATAACCATCAATTATCAATAGAACATTATAATTTGTCCTTTTTTGTGATATCATCATTGGTTTAAAAAGATGTTTCTGTGTTTCTCCCCTGCCAAAATTTCAGACCCCTTATCCATTAAAAAAAAGAGCTTTAGAGTTTTATTTTATGTTTGCTAGAGTTTATGTATTCTACTGCTTTTATTTTCCTCAATTCATGCAAAGAGGGAAAAACATTTAAATTTAAAAAAAAAGAAGCAATTAGAATATCACAGGAGTTGACAAAATACTTTCCTCAAAAACACCTGCTTTATTTCTTCTCTTAAGAACACCCATGTTTATTGGTAGCGTTCTTATGTTACATAAGGGCAAAAAACATATTTCTAAAGACAGACTGAGAAAGAACTGAATGGGAAACAGGTCTATCTGTGTGTCTTCTTGTTGATATAATCACATTGCCAGTTATAATTTTTAGCTCTATAAATGGCTGAAAAATTCCTTAAGAAACATTTCTTTAAACAGCCCTATATCTCATTCAAATTCTATGTTAGAGATCTGACCACACAATTTATTGCTACTGTGTTTTGTTATTGGGAAGACTACAAAACAAACACAATGAGCCTTGTAATAAACTATTTTGTAACGTTGTAGAAATAACCCTTCTGAAAGTCTTGTAAATTTTCAATTAGCATGTTTAATCTGCATAATTTTTAGAATTTAAAATAATGATATGTGTTAAAGCTCTCTGGAGGCCCGCCACATTAGGCACGAAACTATATATAAAGGCTTATACTTGAAAGGCATGTCTCCCTTCAAGTTCTGTATTCTGTTTTCACAAACACACATTTTGAAAAGGTTTGTGAATCAGAAAGGGAGTTTTTCTTTTCTATACTGAAAATTATTTTTTATATACATATAAAATCTACAAAGATATCTTCTGACATCAGTAAAATGTCTTCATCCATATCGATTCATTTTCTGATTTGATTCATTATAGAAACAAAACATCGACTCAGAATCCAGCACTGAACAAGCCCGAATTCACATCTGCACTGCATCACTCTCCCTGCACTGAGGCTCGGCTTCAGAACCATTCCAAAACCTTGTGGATCCCGACATTTTCAAAATTCAAGGGTGTTCTTGTTAAAGACAATTATAAAAGAAGCAAAGAAAGAAATTAGCATTTATACATTTTTAGCTCTTCTCACTGACTTTATAAACCATAGTTGGGCTTATGCCGCAAAGTGGCATATTTTGTACTGATGTGTGTAAGATCCAACTCGTGGAGTTGCACTGGAGCAATTTATTATATTAACAACACACAGCTTCTCATCCGTTATATATTCTCTTGTGAACTAGGAAAAGTTTTCTTTCAAGGACAGCAAACAGGTTAAATATAATTAGATTGAGCTGACTAAATTAAATCATTGAGTATTATTTAATATCATGGTTTATTATATACTTGGTTAACAATTTAAATTGTAGACTAAAGAAATTTAAAGTACTGTGAGAATCTTGTTAGACATGACAGTTTTGCAAAGGTGAATAAGAAGAGGATGTTAAAAGATAAATAAGCAGAAAAGAGGAAAAAAGCCAAGAGAAAAGCATCTAGGTGTTAGATGAAAAGGATCTCTCCACAATGACAAAGCATCAATGAAAAGAATTAACATTTGTCCATTGGGTAATCAATCAGCCATGGAATGGAAGGAATCCAGCTCTTTGTTGCACGACCGGTGATGAAGAACGAGTGTGTTAGCTATCACAGCCAAACTCTCAAGTTCTTCCCACTGAATGAAAGTCATCTTGTTCCTATCAAGGATAGGGTTTGCCTTTCGTCTCTTTCTAATTCTTCCCTTTTTCCTTTTTTTTTTTTAATTTTACTTTTACAGTTGTCAACAAGTTGCCAACCTCAGCTATAGCTTACATGAGTACTGTATGACCTTACAGTGGCCTGCACCTATCTTCATCGATTTTGAGGGGTTGTTTTTTTGTTGCATTTTTTTTCCTTTTAATTCACTGAAGTAGCCTTTTATTACTTTCTTTGAAATACAGATACGGGAAAAAAAAAGCGTTCATGCCATGTGTGTGTTTTTGTTTTTTATGGTAAAGTCATACATAAAAGAAAGCCTAAATGTGAGAGTGCAGTAGCAAAACTTCAAAGCACTGACTGTCAGACATTATTATTTCAAATCAGCTTTGACTTTTTGAGACTTAATAAAACACTATAGTGCAGACTGGCATATTTATAACACCTATTCCAGTGATCAACTGAACTGTCTTATTCTTGCTGCTGTGCTGTGCCTTGTTATTTCTTTTATAATAAGCTTCCCTCAAAACATGTTGTAACAATACTGTAAATTGATAATTATTAATGATACGAGTTCTAAAACATGACTTGTTTTGCATACAATTCTTTTTGAATACATACATTACTTTGTGACAGAAGACAAAAGCACATTGATTTATTAATAATGATTGCAAATGTATTTCAAGTTCATAAACAATACAGAAATATAATTCAATCAAGGTATAGGTGACATATTTCCACATGCATCTGAACTGTTTATCAGCATCTCAAGGAGAAAGGCACTGGGAAAGACAAGGTAAAGAAATTAGAAGAGATATCAGGCGTATTACAAGAGAAACTGCTCTAAAACATGATCAGATAATCAGTGAGAGGAGGATAAACTTTTTTTGCATTTTAGAAGAAAAATACTACAGAATTATTGTCTCTATTTCAGAACTATAGTCTATAGTCATATCCCATAACAATTTAGTAGATATTACTAAACATAAAAAGACCATATTTTTGCAAGCCTCGGGACCACATAAGAATATGCAAGTTCCTCCATCTCTAATGTTCTAGATTTTCTAAGCTACCCTCATTACACTTATTTGTCTTCAGCTCCACAGGAGAAGGTGTCCTTTGGATCAGCCTTTGTCAAATAATTTCAAATGCCTCATTCAAGTTTATATCATGAGAAAAACAGCACAAGTGGAATTACCCTGTCAGTATCTGTAAAATATTTGTTAGAGAAAAAGTGTTGTGTGTGTGTTTTTTTCTTCTTTGAAAGAATGTTAAATGAGATTATGAACTCCTTGGAAGAGACATTTGTGTGCTTAACGAGGCCTGCCACACTGGATTTGCACTACAGGAGAAGAGCTGCTTCCCGCCCCCCTCACCCCCCAAAACCAAATAAGCTGCCAAGAAATATTACAGTAGCTACCATTTGATTGCCCTGCTCCCTGTTGTACCTATACACATCTCAGCCCATGCCTCAAGTGCAAATGTGCTTTCTTCAAGTAGGTGAAGCTAAGAACCTGACATCTAAAATAATAACAACACAACCCACCGTTCATCTGAAAGAGGAAGGTTTGACTCAGTATTCTTCATAGAATACTAAATCCTGTCCAGAGTAGAAAAATCTAAATAAAATCAGTACTCTACAAATATTCTTGAATAAAAGCCAAGCAAAATTTAGATTTACCCCAGTCAGTGTTTCTTACCATCAGATGCCCACCAGATTTCCTTGAGGTAAAGAATCACCTAGCACAGATCTATATCGTAAAAATATTTCCTAATTTTCACACTTTATATTATGTATTTTAAAATTATACGTGAACTCTAAAATTTCAGTATCAAAGGGAAAGGCAAAAAGTTAATTTAATTATCTTTGAAAGAACATGATTTTATAATCTAACAATTCAAAATTAAATTAAGTACTTTACATTTACATTCATGATTTGAGAAATAAAAGAATAATTTAAACATGACTATCAGAAACTTAACTGCCTGATCGTACTACCTATTCTTTTTCAATCCAAGGATGTGAAGTTTGTGTAATGTTGCTAAAATAGATTCTTCGTTGCCATAGTTACTTTTTTTCTTCTTTCAAACACAAATTATCCTTTCCTGTTTCAATAAACTTTAAATAAAAGAAAAGGAGGCAGCAACAATACAAAACTAATCAAAAATCAGCCTGAAGGCTTAACATCCATAGTTGCAATGTACTGCCACTGTCTCTTGCTCATAAGCAGCTTGGCTTGAATCTTGCTGTCAGTGTAAAGGCAGGTCAGAGGAATCTCATCTCATCCTTCTCAATTTCCATACTGTTCTCATACAGTAATTAATTGTCATCGTCTAACAGAAAATTAAAATCTAAGGCATTTCACACATGTCAGCCAGTGAACTGATTTCTTTGGCCAACTTTTCAAGATTGTATTGATTTAATAAGCTTACAAAAGCTCGCTTCTTGAAAAACAAAAAAAACAATCACAGCAGAAAAATGAGCAATATGACATTTAGAACAGGAAAACGTGCTAATTCCTTTTGCTATGTTTACTGTGAATTACCAAAAAAAAAAAAAAATCACTCCTAAATTCTATGTCTTGATCCTGCTGTTAAGAAGCCAAGTAATCCTAGCCAGTCACTTACTCCCTCCTCTCATCTTGACTCGTTTCTATCCACCTCTTTGTTTGCCTTGGCTATTGAGGCTGTGACGTTTCTGGCACAGACTGTGTATCTCACAGGAGTTTTGTTGATCACCTAGCACATTTCTGATCACAAATTAGAACTGGGTCCTGATTCTCAGTGCAACCTGTCCTTAATACTGTAAAACCAAAAAAGGGGAAAAAAAAAAAAAGAAAAAAGAAAAACAAAAAGAGGGCAAAGAAACCTTCCTAAACACAATAACATGCAAAAGGCAGTCAGCTCACAGTGGATGTTTTCATGCAAGAGCAATAACGGAAAAATGACTGAGATCTGACTACCTAACATAACAGTTTTGTTCAGGACAGGGAACCAAGTAAATTTGCTAACTGCTGTATATTTTTTCACGGTGACAAGATTTCCAGAATATGATAAAATTAGAACTATAAGAGCTTGGAGAGCTCTCTTAACTTTTAATTAAAACTCTCCAAGTTCACTAAAAATAATTAGGCATTAAAATGTTCTGGTTTTCTTCTGAATTCATTTGCACTACTTGAATGGTCTAGCTCTTGCATGAAACAACAGACATTCTAAACAGAAACACTGGAATTTAACTGGGGGTGATTTCCAGACCTGCTTTCTATGATGTGGCTAGTGGGAAAAAACTGTAGAGAATCTGAAGCTTGTACCAATTCCACCTAAAATGGCTTGTTTCAACAGGAATTCTCTAGTGCAAAGAGCATTTGCATTGAGTAGAAAACATTCTGCTCAGTGCAAAACTCTAGATAAAAAAAGAGTTTGAATTTCATGGAAAGAATAACCCAACATACAGTTCTGACTTTTATTTTTATTTATTTATTAAAAAGCAGAACCTTTAACCCTGCAAATGTTTTTGTTCTCTTAAAATAACTCATACAATGCTATATGCCACACTATTTTTAGAAAAGCAACAAGAGAAAGCATGCTTTTCCCATACAGCAGGGCATGGATATAAACATCAACACAGATGCTCTGTGAGAGAGAGCTGGACTTCTCAAGCACTTGATCATTAAGGAATGCACCAACTGTTTTAGATAATCTCGTGCCAGCTCCCATTCTGCTCCACACTCCCCTTTGGGAGTGGCAAATCTTGTCCTGCTCCTAATTTTTCATTTTACTCACTCCTCCATTCTTTCTTTATTTTTTTTCCCCAGAACAGAGGGAAAAAGGCATTGTGTGCCAAGCAATGCAAGACTAGAATCACTTCCCCAAACAGAGCAAAACTTTCAGACAATTAACCCTCCCCTCTTCTTTCAGATAAATTACTAAGTATAAAATGCAATCTGTTTCCTTTGTTTACTCAATATGAACAATTTGTAAATGACTCAAGGATAAAATTCAGAAAATGTTGTGCTAAATTAGAACCATTATAAACATGCTAATGACTACTCAACTAAAACATGCAGGATCAGTGTGAAGAAATATATTTAGTTCCTGTGAAATACAGTTGTATTGCCTCAGAACTATTTGGTCACTTAATTGTATATGATTACTTCAAGAAAATGTTAATTTCATGAACACTGCACTAGACGATACACTACGTATGTCAAAAGGAGCTTTCTCAAATGTCAGTGTAATCGCTTGAATGCAATGTTTTGGCATATTAGTAGAAGAGAAATATCTTTTAAGTCTGTCAAAATTACATGTACATTTCATTTCTCCACTTAAAGTTTCTCTTCCATTATAAGCTGTATTTTACCGTTAGATTGGCTGTATTCATTGAAGTACACATCATTGCCTTATTTGCATTACAATGATAGTATACTGCATATTATATGTAATCACCTATTCCCTGAGTATGTGCACCTCTATTTACTTCCCAAGTGAACATATAATATTGGCAAGAGAGAGTCTCAGGCTTCACACAACAGCAATCAGTGATAGTCAGGAAAAGGGGAGCACAATTTACTTGCAATCCCTGGCCAAAAGATTACGTAAACTGATATAATAACGGAGAATAATAGGCTTGTTTTCCTGTCTCTTACTATGTATATATTAGCAAAGTAGCTAAATAAATAGGATTTGCAATATTTGTTATTTTGCAAAAGGAGAAAGTTGTAGTACTGGAAGCAGATCTCAAAATCTTCACTATTTTTCTTTGCCTCCACATCTTCACAACTTTCTGTATTGACCAGGTCTAGAAGACCAAATCTTAGCTAGAACTCATCAGCATAGTTCCATCAAAGCCTACTTAGTCTTAAATAGATTTGAAGTTTCTCCCAATATCTGGCCTAATTATTCTTTCTCTTAATCTCATACCTCTGTTCCTTGCTCTAGTCCTTTTGTAACTCTAAACAATTCGCTTTCATCTTTGGTATCCACTCTTCTCAAAAACTTTGAGTTGAAGTGACATTCTTCTCATTATTACTCAAACAAACTGTTAAGAATTTAAATGTTTCTTTGTTAAACTTCTCTTGAACACATCATGTATTATGACGCCCTCTGGACCTGTAGCGTCTTTCTTTTACAAATGAATTTCCCTAGTAGCTCAGGAAGTTGCAGATTGCATGTCAGCCTGTGTTTAGCTACATACTAAACCCAGCCACTGAACTAATCTTATTTAAGACATGGGGGCAAATTTTCTTTTCTCTTAACCCTCCCAGATTCTTATATGAATCTGAAGCAAGCAGAGGATCCCATCTCAACTCAAGGAACTATGTGGTAGCACAAATAGGTATTATGTTATTGCATGGTCCATCAAGTGCAATGCCAATTAAGTATTGTATCTTTTCATAAAGTAGAAATTCTATAAAATGACTAAGGAAATACTAGTCAAAGTTTTGAGGAGTAAAAATACCTTAAAAAGTAATACAAAGATACAAGTCTGTGTAACCTCCTTCGCACTAGGTTAGTCAAGGGAGTTGAGGGAGTGGGAGTGAGGGGACTTCCTCAAAAGCAAGAAAAATCAGTTTCTATTAAACTGATTAATGTTCCTTGGAAAATTTGTGACACCAAATGATTTATGAACAAAACATGGATGATTCAAAAGACCTCTATTTTGTTCTCCCAAATCATGTTCTACTCATTACCCTAATAACGCAGTAATAAACATCTGTTTAATGATTTGAAGGCTTCCTAATACTGTGTATAAAAATCTTATCTCATCTCTTACATAAAACATTCTGAAATTAAAACAATCATGTAACAAAAAGAATTTTTCATGAGAAATACTAAGTGGTTTTGTATGTAAAAATATAATACACATAAAGCAAAATATCATGCTCTTGATTTGAAATGACTTCAAACAAGGATGCAAAAGAATGAAAACAATAGCTAGAATCTCCTCTCTATTTACCATTTCTGAAGGTCTCTATGGCCCATGATGCAGTCTTTTCCAGGACACAAAAATACACTGGCAAAATCAGTTCTAAAGCTCCCTTTATACTAATAAAATTTTAACTTAAACAAACTACCATATTATATATAAACAGAAATACAGAACAAGCAAGAATTTCCTGAGCTAATTCCAACAAAAAGAGCTTTAAAAAGTTTAAAAATCTCACAAGCACCAATTTATTTGGTATGGATATATACTTCAGGAATAATAGCTGGTTTGTTACAAATCTGTGAAAAGATTTAAGAAAAGACTGCACTAATATCTTCAAGAACAATAGCTTAACATTTTAATTTTCCTATTTATATAAAGCTGAAAATCAGCCATAATTTTTTTTCGTGGAAAAAAACATTATTAATTTTGCAAAGTCAAATGTTGCAATTTAAGTTTTAATTTAAAATTAAATTTGCAATTTAAGAATTAAAATTGTCCAGGAAATCCTAATTCAGCCTGTGTGAATAAACATTATGACACATTCTTTAAATTAGAAAAAAAAAAAAAAGGAAAAAAAAAAGCCATACGATTAAAACAAAATATGTACTAAATTTTTGTACAGCGTTCTTGCTACTTTCAGCACATGGGACAACCCAAGACAAAAGCATAAATGGGAACTGCAGAGCAAATAAGGCTCTTGTCCATATGATCATTGGCCCCGTTGCATTGCAAAAGTTTAAAGAAACTGAATGAATGAGGGAGGGAACAGCAAAAGGAGAGATGATGGGCCGCAGTTTCATTTTCTGGGAGCTCAATTTTAAAATCTTGGGGTTTTATTTGAGGAATTGCTGAGCATTCATAGCTGCAGCTGTGTCAATGTTAAGTCAATTTAAAGATTGAGGCTATAATATATATAGCTATATATAAACTGCTGCAAAGTTAGGTCCTCTGGAAAAGAATCAGGACCTAAACACCTCAAGCCGAATAACCAATAAACCAATGATGTTTGTAAACACTCTTAGTCCCACACCTGTGCAGCTGACATACTGACTACTCTTTTTTCCTTTTTACAAAGACTTTGAAAAGATAATTTCTTTATAGCACATTTACAGAATATGCTGAAAAACCCCAGCCAATTGTGTAATATCCAAATCTTCAGAACACAGCTTGAATAAGAAGTAATTAATAGATACTAAGGCTTTGGATTGACCAGTAAGGATATAACAAGCTACTGTATAGTTTCACATTCACAGAGGATCATCCTGTTAGTGAACATGATGAATCAGAATTCTTTTTGAGGAAAGGTATTGTTTAACCATATAAGGAAAATGATACTTAAATACATGGAAAAAAATTGGTTTACTTTTTAAAAATTTTAAGTTCTGTTGGGTAACTGAAGAATTCTTTCACCAGTTATACAGACATTCTGAAAAATGAAAAACAGTTTTAATCCTGTGCTTATATGCAGCTCAGTCTTTTATAAATTAGATTTAGTAGTCAGATTTGGAAACAATGGTTATTTAAAGGATATTGATCATTCTGAACAAAAGACAGGGTGAACAGGAAATGACCTTTGGTTTCTCTGCACTGGTCTTCACCAACTAAAAGCACTAACAATAACAAAAGAATGCATGTTGCACCCTGTCCTAGTGAGGCAAAATAGACACAGCCCCCTTTTGCTCTCCTGGCAGAGCAAATCTTGACATCGCCCATGTACAGGCTGGCAGACCTGTATAAGTTCCCCTGTTGGCTTAGAGTAAGTGATGTCACAGTGTGAAGTGCTACTTGACCCATTAACTCAACACATTTCTTGGCAGAAAATATTTTTTTCTCCTAAAGCTGGTGCACAAATTCACCACCATATAAATCTGCCCAAAATACGTAGCATAGTAATACAATAACTATCAGAGCAAAGAAAATTAGGGTCATTTGAAACACCTGAGAGGAGATGTAATAATGCTTAGAGAGTTCCCATCCCAAGGTCTGAGAAGAGAGAAGGGAAACCACAGTTAGCTCACACTACCTATTTCGAGTTATTCTTTATATCTTATTCTGCTAATACATGTCCTTTCTTTTCTAGAATCCTCCTCACTACAAGGAAAAAATAGGAAATGGAGCTCTAGAGAATTATGCTATGAACTTCACTGAAAGTTATAATGTAGGTAACAAAGATAATTTACATTATTTCTGTCTTAAACATTTAGTCATCTTGCCTTTGTTGATTAAAGCCAAACTCTATAGTTATAACAGTTTAAATTAATGAGCTGAATTTTAGCTGTGTAACTCCCCAGAAAATGTAAGCATGCATTAAATTCTACACAGCTACTTCAAAACTGTAGATTAATGCTGGTTTATGATATACTCTACACAAATACAAAAGAATCTAACAAAGACTCAGTTGTTTAGAAAGATTTTTCTCATATTTAGGGCCAATAGAAAATTCTACGCTATCAGAACAAATACTACACAAGAGATTACTCAATTATAAGTTCTGATTTATGATCTTATCCATTCCGAAGAACGGGACAGGTAGGAAATATCTTTGTTCAAATGCTAAATGACATAGTATACTGGAAATTATAATATTGCCTTAACCAATGAAATGTATTACCAAATTCAGTGCAAGAGTAAGAGGTGCACTTCATGCCCTTGTACTCTAAGAATAACAAAATTCACAACAGGATCCATATGTTTCTTAATTGTAAACTATACTTCCTGTCTTTTAGAGTGTCTTTAGCAAGGCGATTGCATGATTTCTAAGGTTAGAACCTTAATATGCAAGGTTGTATGTATGGCCTTCATACAGAAAAAGTACTGTGGTCACAAATGTTTGAATGTGCAATGCAAAGCTTGTTACTATCAAGCTAAAGACAGGAGTTTGGGCTGCTGCCAAGTTCTCCACATGCTCATGGTTTGGTCCATCTAATGTGTGTTTACATACATTAAAGTTGAGATTAATCTCTTATCCTTTGGTTGCATTTTCATTGTCTTCACTCCACATGAGAATTATCTAACTGGGATTTTTATTTTGATGTTACCCACAAAACTCACTGTGTTTAGATAACCATAAAATCTTTTTTGCAACTAATCACTTCTTCTAATCTCTGGGCTGCAAACCTGTCTAAACCCTACCCTCCCATTTGCACTCACACTATTAATATAATCATGAGCACTAGCAAGGCAGTCTCAAACTTCGCAAGTTACACGTCTCTGGTTCCTTAAGCTTTTTTTAAACACTTATTTATGGGCAAGGTATAATTTACACCACCTTATCTATGGCTGGGCAGGTGGTACTCTGTGACTGCTTCTCCTTATATCCAATACGCTAACATCATTGTCAGTCGTGCCCACTTTTCCCCACCAATCATATTTTCACCTGTTCTCGCTCATCATAAGATTTGACTGAGAGCTCTCTAGGACAAGAACTGTCGTTTGCTTTTACTACTGCTATATGTACCGAACCTAAAGTACTTCCTGACAGAGACCCCTGGAAAAAATTATAAGGAATCACCTTAATCAGTTTTAGTAAACTCAGAGACCTTTCAGAACTCAGTGGCCTAAGCTTCATGGAAAAATTTACTTTATTTTTGTTCCTTTTTCGTTTCAAAGCTATACATATCATATAACTTACTATGTCAACTGGAACAATTGTTAGTGCTCAGCCTAAGCCAGTGGTCAATGAACACCACACCTTTGCCTGCACAAAGGGAGGAAGGCAGTATACACAGGCATAGGTTTTCCCAAGGCAAAGTGGTTACCACAGGTCCCAGAGCTGCTGGTATACTCCATGAACGCTGAAGTCACATGGAATTTTTGTAAGCCTAAAATGAGATTGCTCAAGTTTCTCAAGTTCAGAGAGTTTCCAATTTTAAGCAAGAAGAATTGTGACCAGACTTTGCATTTAGGAACAACACTTCCATTCAGTGAACTACCCAGCATCCAGACATTTTCAGGAATTGTCCAAGAGCTTTTTAGCTGACTGGAAATGAACTATTTTCTTCTTCAGCAAAATGTAACTCCCTAATGAGTTTATTATCAGGAACAGTGTGGTGAATAGGACTCGGGAGGTGATCGTCCCCCTGTACTCAGCACTGGTGAGGCCTCACCTC
>JAOXJM010000041.1:53496213-53514748 GCA_026413425.1 Tringa solitaria | reverse complement strand
GGGGTGGGAATCAGTCCCTCAATCCTTTTGTGACTCAGTTTCTCAGGTAGAAATAAGATCTTTTTATCTCGCACAACTACTGTAGAGTTAAATTATTTTGCAAAATGGTAATACAAACAGCTTTAAGCACAATAGTATCTCTTTTCAACTATACTGTCTCAACTTTTACGTATTTTTAAAGTTTACTTGACAATGTTCATTTTTTCAGAACCACACCATATTCAGAAACTCTTAAATTTTGGTCTAAATTAAAAACAAATTTCACTAAATCTGAATGAAATTAATTTTGGGCTTGAGACATCATGAGGTAATAATATCTGCTGTAAACTGAGTAAATCAAGATAAATTATTTCCCTTTATATATGCATATATATTTAATACTAAATACACACAAATACAAGTACAACATATGGTCAACTAGAAATAAATAAAACTGAAAGCACTTTACAACTGCATGGCAATTGTCCAAACTAAATTTCAGGTAGCAGATGGCATGAATAGGATACATGTGAGAAACAGGCAATTTCAATTATCTCTGAATAGTTCATAAACAGAAAAATTTGGCAAACCACAATTTAAAAAAAAAAACAACTTGAAAGATAACATGATGTAATAGAGATAACTGAATTGAAAACACAACAATACAAAGTTATTAAGCTCATCCTGACCATAATTTCATAATGAGTATTGAATGATTGCATGTGACAGAAAAGAGCTGCCCCAAATACTCATGCCTGGAAAATGTAATAATTAATTACTCCAAGTAGAGCTCAGAATTTAATTTCAGTTATTATCATCACCAAAAAGTGGTGAAGAGATCTTGCCTATGAAGTCCCTTCTTAGCTTTTGTGAAATCTCCAGATGAAAAAACCCCACCAAGTAAATCTGGACCTGGTCATTTCTTCAAATAGTTATTGAGACAAACTTCAATAGGGTTTATTCAGCAGAGGTCAGATTTGCCCACCAATGTCATGCAAAAAAACCATATTGTTTTGAGTCACACAGTGAAATAATGTGCAAAAAGAAACTGTATTTTAGGTCTTTTCTGATTCACAACAAATGAAAATCTGGCCTTCACAAAAGAGTTTGCTCTCCTTTTAACTTATCTTTCAGAAAAAATCAAATGTGTCAGGTAGATCTCTGAAATTTCAAAATTCAATAGGTAGGACAGAGGCTAGTTTCCTGAACATTTCATTGAGATGCTTACAAATGCTGTGTAGAGTCAGCCAGGCAAATCACATAGGAATCAATTCAACAGACATTGTGCTATTGCTTTCATACTTCTCTCCCTAATTTTCCTTTCCACATAAGAAATGTGTCAGCCGTACATATCTATTAGCTCAAATCCCTGAAGTTAGTCAGATATCTAAATGTGATTTCAGTGCCTAATTGCCATTTATGTAATTGGGAGTTAGATAGCTTAACAATAGTTTGGGTGTCTTTATTCCGCTGAGATGTAAGCTTTTCTGTTAATGAAACTCTCAGCATTATACCTGTAAAAAAATGGTAAAAAAGCTCCCAACCATTCCGTTCTTAAGATAGATTAAAGACAAAACCAAATAAAGAAAAAAAAAATCTTGGCTGACTGAATATAAGCATAATAAATTGTAATTTTCACTGAAATACATATGGATGTAGATTTATCAGATTTACTGTTAGCAGACAAGATAGCACCTCCAAATATCAGAAAAGGAAGGAAGAGTTTATTGACCACTGTGATTCCAGAAACATTTATTACGAATCGGTGACACTTTTATACAGTTCAAATGATAATTTTTTTCTCTTTATTCATTCTAATAAAGAGAATTTGATCCCTGTAAAAATGGAAGGTTTTTCAGAAGGCTTTATCACAGCACCTTCAGCCTAGCATAATAGAGGCACAGCAAAATCAACAGGTACTTCTGAGCATCTCAATAACTGAGGTCTGTCTTTGGAAGAATGACTAGTTTGTCATTTCATAACTGTCATTTGAAAGAGGAAAAGTGTTGTTTAATGACAGCTGGGTTTTAGTGTCTAGATGAATTGGAAAAATACATAGAACCCAGGTATTTTATTTACATTGAAAGCTTATGTAATTTATTTATGCATCTACATGCTTATAGCTAGATACTGATACATACACAATTGCAGTATGTAAAAAATGGTCATAAGTTTCAGGTACGCTGCTTGAATCAAAAAAAATTGATTATGAAATTACATTTCATTTTCAAAGTTGGTGGGCCCAGTAGTTTTGAACTTGAAGTTTTAAGTGCTGAACATATCTGAAAAATCAGTCCCAGTATGTTTCAAGTTAGGCATCCAAAGTCAGTAACCACAACTGATCATTTGGGTCACTGGAAAGTATGTTCACAGTATACACAGAGTCAAGACACTACGAGCTAAATACCATTTCCATCAGAAAAAAAAAGGCTGTTATATAATACCTTTCAGACAAAGCAACACAGGAGCCTCCAGCTGCAAATATGCTTTTAGAATTCAGAGCATCCCTGGGGGGAGTCAGCTACCTCTTTTGGGGACCTTAACCCTTTTTCATCATACCTCAGACAGTCCTTTTGCAGGTCCTTCTGCCACAAATCAGAAAGCCTATGCTGTACCTCCTATCTTGGAAGTCTGAGAGGAAACAAAAGCTACTAAGGAGTTTTCAGAAATGTCAGTGGCCACCCCATACATCAGGAGCCCCAGTCAAGCAGGGATCTCTTGAGACCATGAGTCCTGTCTTCAGTAAGTGCAGGTAACCATATAATAATCAGCAGCAAAGTCTGCAATGAGCCACCATGGTCTAGGTAGCTATTCACTTAAAAATGAACATGGTTCTGATTTCAGAGTGACTGTAACAGTGGGGGTTCAGCAGACTTGGGTTTAATGTAATTTTTTTCTTCCCTACTTGCCCGCCAACTGAGAGTCCTGCAAAGGACAGCTACCACTCTCATCCTTTCCATGCCTCAGAGCACATGAGACTGCCTGGCTTTGTAAAAACAAGATCCTGTATTACAAATATTCCTTACTCTCTCTGTAGTAAAAAAAAAAGAGCCAAAACTTTCTAAAATTTAGAAGGGCAGTTGAAAACTTAAATTTAATTCTCAATACAAATTAAATGGATCCTAGTGGCCCAACTACCAGTTTCAAACCGGTAAATCAGTATGCTCAATGTCAGCAGCAGATAAAGCAGAACCATATGCTCTGCTTCACTAATGGCATAAAGAACATTCTCTGATTGTCTTTTGGTTGAAGCCAAATGTTTGCTGGTTAAAACAAGATTTATTTTAGAAACATTAATTTTCAATAGCATGCAAACTGATTTATTTTCTACTAAAATCTGTAAGATTACTTTTAGTTTAAAAAGACTTCCATAATGGTTTCTGCACAAGACCTATCAAATGATATTTCTTGGCCCATAAAATTCATCTGTCCTTTCTCCTGGTGAAGAAACCTTCCCACAGTATTTTATAGTACAATATATGAGCTACTGTGAAGTGACAGCTTATTTTAGCAAGCCGTAGATGTTCTCTACAGCTAATAAGTGGTGCGTTCCCTTGGAACAAACAGATCAGTGTTTTCTTTGATTTTTTATTTTCTTTGTTTGAAAAGAATACTAGATGCTAAGGCAACAAAATATCAAATATTCAAGATATAACTGTTGAAATATACATATACATACCGAAAATCACACCAAATATGATAGTAGAATAGAATTATGTGACAGCTGCCGAGCTTCCATTTTTCTCATGCATTTGCACCAAGATTCAAGTAGTTAGATTTTCCAGAAAGTTCAGCTCTCTTTCAAGCACACCAAAGATGTGAACAATTTTTTTAAGTGTTCCCACTATTCTGAGCACTGAGAGTTTTAACAAATGAAAGTTGGGTTTTTTTATGTGACTAAATAAGAGCTGTTTAACACTAGGGCCATTTGAAAATCTGGTCCCGCAGGGGTATCTCAGAACAACAGGAAGTCCAACTAGCATCTTTAATATAACAATTTGCTACATTTGGGGTATAACAGTGTATTATCTAAGCTAGAACTGCAACATTGGTCCCATAAATTGTAAATTTTACTTTTTCAAATTTTGAGCCATGTAATTTTAAGAAACCAGATAATTTCAGTGTCTCAGAGATCAAAGCAAATAAATGGTTTCATGAAAGGGTCAGCTGAAAGTATACGGCATGCAGTGGCTGACAAAAGACTAAATGCAATCACATATGAAAAAGCCACAACTTGAAAGAAATCATGCATTCTTGAAAAGATACTTAATACTAATAGATGACATACTTTTACTTGAGTTTAGATCATCTATCCTCATGACTCATTATGTATTTGAGTACATCAATTATATCATAAATAATTTATATCATTACAATGTTCTGTGGTTTAATGCATTTAAAACTGTTTTAGGCAGATAAGGGTCTTACATGTCTCCCATACCTCAACAGACGAGGATACCAGGAGTGAAACAAGACCTTCTTATTAATAAGTATTAATACTTTTTCACAGAAACAAATTAATTTCAAAGATATCAAAGAATAGTGAAAAACTGAGTGAGTTCTAGGGTCTTCAATTTACAGACAAGGTATCTGAAGCAGTAAGGTTCATGTTTTTGCCCGAACTCAGTCACTGCAATGGCTGTGCTTCTCTCCAGATTCTGATCCAACTCCTGTAATGTAATAGAAAACCTAACAAAAACAGAGCTTGTAGGAAACACTCTCTTAACATACAGCATGATCACAAACACTGAAAGGCTGGTTGACATTTTCAAAGCTGCAAAGGGAATTTGGATGCCGCCAATTCTCATTAACTTTAATGGGAACTGGGCATCCAAATCTCTTAGGCAGTTCTGCAAATCCCACCACAAATGACCATTTAGGTGGTAAGCATTAAACGGTATTGCCTGTCAGGCACCTTTATCTTAAGAGAGCTATGTAAAATGAAGATCCATTGTTTTCTTCCTTGTAGAATAGTGTGTGAGCTAAATGAACTTTCTCACTTGTGGCTTAAGTAATTTTTTCTGCTGCTTGCAAGGTGCAATTCCACTGGTTTCTTTAAACTATCACTAGGAAAGACAGGACAAAGAAAACACATAGGAAAACAATCACTGCCAAGACATAAAAGTAAATTCACTGTAAGTTGGCAGCATTTCTGAGGAGAGATTTCTGAAATACATTGGCTTTTTATTTCACTTTTAATAGAAATATTTGGCATTATTAGAGTGCTATATTCCACACCTATTCATCTTTTACTTTTGTATGCCCGTCTTTCTGACTAACACCTTGGCTTTCAAACAAGTACTATGCTCAAAAATAAAAAAAATAAAACCTGTATAAATGACAGAGTGTTCAACCATGAACACATTGTCTTTTATGAATATTATAATCACAGAATCAATAAGCCTACAAAGAAAAAACAGGACACAAAACGTGTTTTGTCATTTCTGACGAAGTTATAAAAACAACAGACATTCAATATGCCAAGTGTTCTTCAATCCTTCATAATCATAGCCTTATTGAAGTGAGGACAAAAAGGGTCTAATTGCATAGGAGCAATCTCAATGTAATAGGTTATACACCCAGGCACTGCTGCACAATACAACAAAAACAACGTTCCCTGTGTATAGCAGAATGTCATCTCTCATTTTCAGGCAATTACCTTCTTTCTTGTCAACAGTTTTAATAACCTCCATCATCTCTAAAAGACTTTTGCTTCAGTTAAATAATTTTCAGCTTTTTAATATGCAAATGTGCTTGTTCATATGCATGGGTGAAGTGGCGCTGCTACTTGAAATGTGTCAGTACATTGTGGAGCACCTGCACCTCGGGGAAGCTTGATTTAATTGACACCTAATACTATTCATTATTCCACTTAGTGAGCAACTCCTATTAGTCACCTGTAGGTTTTCCTATAAGCAGTGCTTTGGCCACCAATGAAAATATGAATATTTCTATAAATAGAATGGCCATATTTAGTAAAGGGGGTTCACAACTGGTGAGTCTGGAACATCATCTCATCAGGAATATTTCTTAGGACTCTCCCCCCCATTCCTCTCCAAAACTTTTCTTGACAATAATGGAAGTCAAGAGTAACTCCTATTTAAAAAATATTTCATCTGTGTTAAGTATTGACACATTAATTCTATAACTGTATTAAATGATCATTGTGTGAAGTCTGCAACAGAGAACAGGGAAAAGGAATCAAGGTGGGTGGTTTTTATTAATGTAGCTACTGTTTCCCTAAAGTGTGAGCTGAGTTAGATAATTCTAATGTCTGCTTTACATGATCTGAATGTAATGACTGGCTGTGCAAAGAAATGCAGAATATGTGTTATTAATTGAATATTCTTGTAATAAATATTTACCATTATAGTTAGTTTAACCTTATCCAGCTAATAGCCAATTTTGCTCAATTGTGAAGGATGTGCAACAAAGATCTTTAAATTGCCACATGAAATAATTATATTGACTATTTAATTCTCTGTCTTTACTGATATGAACGTGATAAATATATGCTATAAATGGATACAGTTTAAGACTGTCATTGTTCTTTTATAGCTGTATTACAACTCAGGCAAAGTGCACCGTATGTGCTGAGTTGATGATATCGGGGTTGTTTCTTTACCACATGGTCTGTAACCTTATTGTTCAGGCCACATTTCTTTTCCAGCATTAATGCATTTTGTTAGTCCCAGAAGGCTTAAACTACAGATGTTTAACATCCTGCTTATGGACAGATCATCTGGAATATGAACTGAGAAATCTATACGACTTATTAGTATATGTTATGAGTGTAACAGAGATTTAATACTCTGTTCAAACTAGATTAGCGAAACCGTTTCTTACAAAAATGCAACTTCTTAAAATAGACACATGTAAAAATGAAAAATTAAGACATTCTTTTGACTAAAATATGATTTTTATCAGAAGAATTTGCCACTAATTAATGCTGTTTACATAATAGTGCATGTAACATTAATTACAGCTTTCAGAATGTTAACTGCAAACCTTTTTTATTTTTTTCTGTGAGCACAGATTTACCAGTATGGTGGAAATCAGAGCCCTTTTGAGGGTTTTTCTGCAGTGTATTCAAAGTGATCATAAATCAAGTCTAGAATTCAAAGACAGTTAAGGACACAGGCAGTAAAAAAGACTGAGTAATGCTAACCCAGAACTCCAATCATTTTTAAAGTAAGTGGGGAGAACACTGGTCAACTAGACGGTTGTTGGTATCCCCCAAAATGTAATCTCCAAGCTGAAGAATGGCAGCTGGCAGAACAGCTGGTGAATAGGATTAATGTCAGAAGAAAGAAATAAAACTCAACATATGTCCAAGCCTGCGGTGCTGGGACTGAGCATGATTGTACCCCGACGGATACCATGTGTACAGCTGGAAAGTGCCACTGTGCCATGCTTCTCTACCCCACAAGGTCATTTCTAAGAAGTATAGCTAATATCTGAACTGAACTTTTCCTTGAGAACTCTGACTGATTAAGAAATGAACAAACAAGCTTCATAGTACAAATATTTTGGACTATTTTAACCCACTCCGTGTTTTTTTTATAATACAATCTGAATTAAAAAAGCAGATTAGTATTAAAACTGACAGATTGCACTAACGTAAATGTAATTTTAAAGCTATTTAAACCTTTTAATCTCATCTTATTCAGATTTCCACATTCAAGATTCAAATTAGAACCAAACCCATAAGTTTAATAAAATAAATAATTTCATTTCATAGTACTTATATGTTTTACTGAAAATAAATTTTAATAAACAGCATACATAGCTAGAATATGCCTAAGGAATTTAGAAAATGGGAAAAAATTGACACTAGCATTAATTTATATTTATATTTTGAAATGTTAGCTCTTAAGGATATTTCAGCTTATGTTTTAGAGTGCTCCTATTTTTCCACTGTAACAGGGCAGTTGTTGGAATTGGTTATAGCGAAGAATAGTAAACATATAAAAATTCCTAACTCATGAGGAAGGCCCAAGTATTTTTAGAAGTTTGAAAAGAACAAATTCTGTTCAGTCTCCATTTTTCCACTAGTAGCTTGAAACAGATCCTATCAGCTAGATAGCAAAGTTCCTACATGATCAGATTCTACATCAGAAATGTGTGCACTGAGAAATAACACAAAGGGTTAACGTCACTGGTTTTGCCCTGTGCCTAATGTCATTTTCAAATATGTCAATTTTAGGTGCCTTTTATATTGGATAGGGAATATTAAAAAATATACAGTCCCAAATCTAGCTTATTTTTTTAAAATACTAGCTTCAGCTATGTCCACTTGAACTTAGAAACATCTATTTGATGGAAATGCAAAAATTATTGAATTTACAAATCACACTCACTCCCCAAAACAGAGTTGTCTCTCCTTTTCTTTTTTTTTTCCTTTTCTTTCCACTGTCTTTTTCTGTTCTTTTCTTTTAATTTTTTTTCTGTTCTTTTTTCTTTTCCTTTCTGGCATCACATCAGGAAACATGCAGTGGAATAATATCCCACACACTCTTACCAGAAGAAAAGACACATGCATCTCAAAGGATGCAAGCACACAATGCTATCTTGGTACCTTAAAATGGAATATCCAACCGATGCTCCATCTGTCAGCTGCAAACAGCAACAGGTAACCAGAGGTATAAAACCAGAAGTAACCAGTGTTTTCCACTTAAAGAAAATAACCAAAAATGGTAGGCTACCCTAGTGCTTTGTTCAGCTTAGAAATACATTTTTCTGACTTGTAGAAAGATCCTGTTCATATTTTAATTATGAAAATCCTCTACAATAAGAGATGTGGAAGAGCTACAACAAAACAGTACAGATGAGAAACTTGAGCCAGTTTGAAACCAGTGAGTGCCAATGGCCACAACTGTTACTGACTTGTAAACAACGTAATTACAAACAAAATTTCCACTGAAACCTCTAAGCCTTTTTTATTTATTAGATACTTCTATAACGCTCACATAATTTTACATACAGACAAAACTAGAGGCCCTCTATTCTTTAAACAGATTTTATCTTAGTATAACCCCATTAGTGGCCTAATTTTATGTGAGCTTCAGTAGAAGGAACTGATATAGTTTGTACCTAAGAATTTTCTAATGTGTGTTCATCTTCTTAACAAAGATACTCCACAATTTGTGTTCCATCATTATTTAAAATGTCACTATAAACTGTTCTTCACATTTATTTGGAAATACCTATCCATTTTTATTGAGTTCTCCTACCCATTTTTCAAAACAAATTCAATAAGGAAAGTGAAAAATAATTTTATATAATGATAGTAAAAGTATAATGCTTTATTATATTCTCGTGCCCTGATGACTGACTCCTTCAGTAGGAAAAACACTAAGCTTTAATTTCTCAGCACACACATATCTGCATTTCTAACAAAGGTAAATCTTCTATAAAATGATTTTGAGCTTTCCTTGAAGAAGGACACATGTTAAGGTCTAAATGTCTAATCAAGATAGAAATTTTAGATATTTTCCATCACATAAAATTATTCCATTCTATTTTAAGACAGTCTTGATTCTAAGTAATAATCTCCAGCAGCACTCATCTAATATCATTATGTACCACCAAAAATGTTTTTGTTTGTGCTCACATAAAAGGGAAAGGAAAGCATATTGCTTATTAATATCTACTGAATTGTTTAAGAGGATTTTTAAGATACAAGTTAAAAGAATTTCATAATTTCAATTTCTCCTTTTCATTTAATAGTAGACATTCATTAGGACCCACACACTGTAATAAATTATAATAATTTCAAACAAGAATTAAATTACTAGGTACCTAGTGAAAGAGCCATTTTTTCTTAGGTACCCTGTAATCTAACTGTCAGATTTAAAATCTATTCCCAATCAACTCTTCACAACATTCACATTTATTCATCTATGCTAAATTAATAAAAGGTGTGAATAATACTGACAAAATTGATCATTATTGTTCATGTAGATTTAGAAAATTATAAGGTAATCTAAAAAATAAAAGGAATTGAGGGAAACTATTACAGTTCTTATAAATAAATTCATCCTTTGCTATGTCTTTTTTAAATCGGGAAAAATCTTCAACATGAATTTATTTAGAGTGACTAGCAAAGCTATTTAATAAATTCACATTACAGAATAGAACTACTTTTTATTTCAAAACTATTAAAAGTTGACGATAACTCTAATGCAACATGAAAGTTCACCCAAAATCTTAAAAAGCAATGCTGAAATTGTAAAAATGTTACCCAATGTCAGACTGAATATGAATTTTCTGTAGGTTGAGTCTAGAATATGCTATGCACCTACCATGAGGTCCTGAGTGAGCTCAGGTAACATGGAAGTAAATGGGAATTGAGGTCACTCAGAATCTCTTGGAATCTAGATCTGATGAGTACAGCAACTTGAAAAACAGGGCGAGCATCCCTCCTCTTTATCTATGTAAACAGATAGAAAAAGGGACAGCATTCTCCAAGGAATTAAAGGTATTACACGATCATCTTTCCCTGTATACAGACTTATCAGCCACCAGAAGTAACCACTGGATATTATTACAGCTCTACATAAAACCAAAGACAATGTCTATATTAGACCATCCCATCCTTTGCACATTTGCAGTAATTCCTACCATCTAACCTCACTGACCCTCTCCCCCTTAACAGGGATCCCTGCAGATAAAGTAAAGCATGTCAACATCTGTTCCCATTCACACCGATTTTAATTTACAAAAAGAGCTTTGCTATTTTCAGAACAGGCTCCAGAGCACAATGACAGATTTAAGGCTTTAATGGGTTTGCGTTTTGAGTGTGTCAGCGTTTCATACTCACCAGGACTTGATTCTAAGGGGTTGCACCAAAGGAAGCTTGGAGCGGGGGTGGGTAGGTAGTGGAGCCACAGCAAGGGTGTTCACCTTGCTACAGCACTATTCACCTATAAACCAGCTGACAAAGTTTTAATATCCTTAGCAAACCTCTGTGTTTGCTACTTTGCTGAGAAATCAGAGATCCAGGGCACTGGTGATACAATTCCTTCTCTTTCCATTTTCATTCTGTGCATTCCTTCTGCCACTACACACCTTTCTGAAACCCAGCATGTATCACTGGGGGTATGGTTTCCAAACTGCTTTCTTACAATGTAGCTCTGTTCTTACTGACTTCTGAACCCACCGATTTTTGTGAAAGCAAAGTGAGGTCAAAACTCTGTGTGGTTTTTGGGTATTGTTTTGGGGCTTGTTTGGTTCTCAAACACAGTCTTAGGTCTCTCCTGCTCTACCGTATTACAAATTTCACAGTAACTAACCACAGTTTTTCTAGAGCTCTTTTAACTGGAACTTATTTATAGATTACCCTTGTAAATCTAAATAACTTAGTCATCCTATCAGAAAGTTGCAGAGCACGCAGATTGTGAAGATGGCAGTTGTACAAAAACAATTCACAAAGTTTCAGGGAATTCATAGTGACTGAAAATAAATGTTTCCATACCCTCAAGAGGGTTTAGTTGGCTTTTTTTAAGATATTCAATATGAAGAACAAGTTGGAGAAACAATGCACAAGTTGTGTTGTAATCACATAACAGTTAAGACATGAGCAGCTGAGCAGAAGGAAGATGGGCAGTGGAATGCCATACAGCAATCAGCACTGTTGACTAATCAGAATTTGAGACACTAGAAGGTAATAAGGGTATTATAAAGAATGGCTTATTGAAGGAGCAGCTGTTTATGTGTAGCTCACTGTTTAAATGAGTTCCACTAGATTACCATGATATGTTTTGGTAAAAATGTTTTACTCAAAAAAAAAAAAATTGTATCAGGAAGGGCAAGCACCAGGGAGTAAATAACTGGATATCATGACCGCAAGTACACTAATAGAAGCGTTTATCTAGGTACTAGGGACCTCTAAAAAATGACATAAATTCAGTGGCCCTGGAAGTTACAAAAGAATATTCATTACTTAGGCAAAGCCTAAATGTCATCTTTGTTAGCCTCCACCACTGAGTGTTGTTGCCATGGGCACAAGAGCTGAGGTGGTTATGAAGGGTAATAGACAAAGACAAAAAAACCAAGGGAAAGTATAACTAAAATCAACTACAGAGACATTTTAAGACATTTATATTTGCACCAGCAGCCAATAAACACAATAAATAAATTCAACCTAATTTACAGAACAAGTCAATTTTAATATCCCTCCATATAAACATAATAATAAAACAGTGCTATGATCTCAACTAGGAAAATCTAATTAAATAATGTTAAAAGACCAAAAATAGAAACAATATTCAAAATTGTACCAGTGAAAGTCACAACTCACTGCATTTCTCAGAAAATAATTATGTTGCTCAAATCTACATGCCATAGTGTTGTTGAACATTTTTACTTTGCTTGTTTGTTTTCCGAAAGCAACTTACAGTTTTGTTTTTAAAAATATCTTTGAGCTGTTGGAATCAGGAAGGAGACTGCCTAATAGTAGTAGAAATTTATCATAATCCATTATTTAAAATACTCTACTTTGGACAGCAAGGGCTTGGTAATATTTAAAAGCAGTCAGCAAGCAGTGGAAACTCTGGTATCTTTTGTAACAGTTCACATGTCAAACTGGCAAAATGCCCACAGTGTACGGCAGAAAAATCTATTTAATGTCTGCCCCACAAGGCGACATGAGGCTTGATTGGCAGAAAGCAGAGAGTGGCTTTTGATCATGTGTCCTAACAAGCAGTTCCAGCTCCTGTCTCTTCGGCTGAACGGCTCCACATTACCTATTCAAACAGAAGTGACAGGCCACTGCACTACTCTTTGGCTCTAGTCTCACGCAGTGGGAGCTATGCTGGAGACAGAGCCACTGATTAAATATATCACTTTTTCAAGACAAGCAGGTTGTCTGAATCAAAGTTGGACAGAATAGACTCAACATTATTAAAAGAGGATATAAAACTGGAGTTGAGTGATGTTAGGCCAGTTTGTACAGCCTCAGGGATTCACAGACTGACAAGGGGAATAAGGAACAGCAGAACTCATAAAGCAGGGTCAGAAATTAGCTGTGACACCTTGGCCATTTTCCCATCACGTCAGGGCCACTGTGTTTCAAATCCTGTAGTCTGGTTTTGGCCTTTTTATAATGATTTAGTGTGTGTGGAAGGGAAGAGGGACACACATAAAAATCATTAACTACCAAAAGTTGCAAATTGCGGTTTTACAACAAAAAGATAAAATATTAGCCACATTTTGCCACCTAATATACAGTGTTTTCTAATTAGATTGGGGTTTTTTTTCTTGTATTCTCATCAGCCAAATTATTGTCATCAAACAATTTGTTGATACAGTGCTAGCTACTCTTGCTCTAAGGAATAACTGAAAGCTGGAGAAAATGACTGAGTAGAGATGCTTATTACATTGCCTTGTAAGTTCATTAACAAATTGGTTTGATTTTGGGGTTTACATGTCTGGCCACTGTCGTATTATGTGATACACAGACACAGAAAGTCAACAGACATGATACATTGTCTAGAAATTATATCACATAAACAACAGATACACTAAAACTTGGAGGAATCAATCTCCAACTAATTTTTTAATTACAAGGATAACTGCAGATATAACAAAACCTATTAATAAAGCTGCAAGAACTGCATTTAAACAGCTGAAAACACACACATTCCACAGAGGAAACTGAGAAACTGAAGTAAAGGAAAGCTTATTTTACTTAGTGGTGCATGTGCATGCCAGATCTACAAAATCACTTTTGACCTATTCAAAGTTCCATAATAAAATGTTAAAATTACGATACAAAATCTAGACAGATTTTTTCAGAACTACTCCTGCAGTAATTCCATTGAAATTAATAGAGTTATCTCAGGAATAAACTTGGTTCAATATTTATTTTTCACTATGGCAAGTTCTTTTGACATTTTAACAAACCTCTGCCCGATGTGTTAGTTTTTGTTTCATTGTAAATATTTAAAATTAATCTGCTTGCTACATATTTAAGATACGATAAGGACTCCTAAGACCTATGCTGAGAACCAGAGCTGTTTTAAACATTGAAAATGCAGGTAAATTTGAAGATAGAATAGAAAGAGCCAAACCTTGTCCTCATGTGTATCCCTTAAATCACACAGCAGAGCTACAAATGCAAACAGAATTCGGTCTTAAGGTGGTGTTAGACTAACAAGAAATCCATTACAGATCTCTCAATGTTTTTGGTGCCACTGCAGGCACTCTAGACTGTAGTGTTCAGCGTTCCTCCAGATGGGTGAAAGAGCCTGCTTGCATCAACATTTTCAAAAAATAAAAAACAGAAGAGTATTCAAGATGGGGTTTTTTAGGTTCAGTGAAGATCACGATTCACCATAGAAGGTGGTGTCACATCAAGTTCTTTAAAAGATGTGAGCAGGCAGCAGTGCATTACAGCTTCACGTTGAAATATGGCAAATGGTTATGTAAAGCATTAAGTAAAACAGTTAACAAAAGGGAAGATGAAAATAAACGGGCATTCATACATAGGGCACTGTGCCCAGGAACTCTGGGCACCTATGTAAGTAAAACTAAAAATATATTATGATTAATAAAAGAAAACAGCTATTAGATACATTCCAAAATGCTAGGCTGTAAAACAAGACATTTTGGCACAGTTTTAAAGATTGGCAGCCCATGTTAAAGACTGACCCAAGACTGCAGCAGAATGGGTGCTGCTAGTCAGGATGGAGTAATGCTAACAGGAGCTATCTGCAGATGTTTACACAGTACTTGCGCTCATGACTGTATTTAACAAGGGTTATTGCACTCTTTTTTCATGAGCATCACAATCCAAACTCTAGAGAAACACCACCATTTCTTTATGTTATTAAAGTAACACAGGATAGGAAGGATTTTGATACATTAATTACTATTAACTCTTGCTTCATTTTGGAGATCAACCAATCCAATTTACCAATGAGTAAATAAGGAAGAAGCAAATGGGAATTAGAAGGATTCATCACAATTCAAAATACACTTAGGATGCACAGAAGCATGTAGTTCAGAACACTGACTTATGTTTTGTTCCTGGTTTTCACTTTACACTCATCAACTATGCACTGGGAAGTGACAGCACACATGCAGGGCTAAAACTCAAATTATACAGATGAATAGGATTCAGACAGGGCTTGAGCATACATGGTAAAGGCCTGAGCATTCATGATAAAGCCCTTCTTGGCTTTAACAGTACCAGATCAGTCCTACGGTGCAGAACTAGAGGTCTTAAAATTAACCATATTTGAGACCACACCTGGGGTGTGCTGTCCGGTTCTGGGTTACCAAGTACAAGAAAGACATGGGCATACTGGAGAAGCCCAGCAAAGGGCCACAAGACAACCAACTGCTTTGAGCATCTTTCATATGAAGTGTGGCTGAGAGAGCTGTGAGTGTGTAGCCAGGAAAAGAGCAGGCTCCAGGGAACAATATATAAATATCTGATGGCTGGAGTAGAGAAGACAGAACCACACTCCTCAGTGGTACCCAGTGACAGGCCCAGAAGAAAAGGGCACAAATGGAAACTCAGGAAATCCCCTTGAAACATAAGAAAAAACTTATTGTAAGGGTTTCTGAACACTTAACAAGTTGTGGAGTTTCCATCCTTGGAGATACTCAAAAACTAATGGGACACGGCACCAAGGAACCTGTTTGAGGCAACCCTGCTCTAAGCGGGGCGGTTGGACTGGACAACCGCAAGCGGTGCCTTCCTGTCGCAGTCACTGTGTGATTCTCCCACTCTATGAAACAGCCAGCAAACTGAGTGCAGGAGAACATAGATATTTTGTCACCGAAAGAAACATGTTAAGCCTCTTTCATGTATTGGCTGATGTACTTTAAGGAAGAAAGCTGCTTTTAATGATGACATCCTAAATTTTATGATGCTGAAATGAGCAGTTCTTTGTAAAAAGAAAAAATTCAAAATCTAGTTTCCTCTCTCACATTATAAAACACTCTAGAAGATTTCCAAATCATTTAAGCTCAAGTTCTTCCCATTACAAATTTCAGGAAAAATAAAAATATATAAAAAATACTTTAAAAAGTTAGTATTTTAAATGGAAAAAATTAACTATTTTTTTTTCTTTATTCTTACTTGTATTTAATAACACGCAAAAGTAAAACATATGTTGAGTGGATTTGGTCTCCTTAATATAATATTTGTTTTGGGCTAATTAGCATGGCTGAAGACTAATCTTATAATTGTTTTTTCCACTGGAGGTAGGTGTTCCTCACGGAGGAAGTGGCATCTTGGAGTTTCAGACTAAAGCACAGAGGTGAGAGTAGCTGCTCTCTCTGTTGGATGAACAAGACAGCCTGAGCACGTAGCTGCCTTGTGCAGCCAGGCAGCAAACACCTCTGTCTTTCTTGTGGCAACCAAATAAAGTTGTCAAAATTATTTTTAAGTAATGATAAGGTATCTAAACCAAATACCGTATAGAGAAATAAGGAATATATCAGCGTTTAAAATGTATATGCTGCTGAGCATTTTTACTGTCATTTCTTTAAGAAAAGCAGATCTAATTAGCTGCATCTCTAAAGTGCGTACCAAGCATTTTTATTATGTATTATAACATTTTGCTTAGAGTTGACATTTTTATTCTGACAAGCACTGTCTGGAGAGCTCTCAATAAATAATACATTTACAATTTTCAGTAAATAAGCACTGGACACAAATCGTTATCCTTACTTACAGCTGCCCCTCTCTAATAGTGCTCTTACAAGTAAGGTGACTATTCAGTCTAATGCAATACTCTCAGTGCTGGAAAGATATTTTCATTCATTACCCCAGTCACAAGCACTTAAAGCACTTTTAGGCCCTGTTGCAAAACAGCAGGAATGGCAAAGCAAATTAGACCAACTAAAACTAAAGTTCATCACCAAAGGAATCTGAGGTCATTCAACCTACAGAACTTGGAAAATACAATGGCATACAAGATCAGTCTCATTTGAGCCCTATCTTTCCCTCATATTTTTATATTTACATGAGCAATTTTAGGAAGGGAAGTATTGCAGTTTAGTCCCTAATATTAACCTGATGACTACAAAATGTATTTCAGTTCCCATTTTAAAGCATGATCTGATGGTAACGTTGTTTGTGTCACAGTACATCAGAAACCAATGAAGTATGAATTTATTTTTCTGCTGCCAAGATCACACAAGTGAAGCAACTCTCCATATTTTTACATCTATTTGCTCACTTACATGCTTCGCCACAGAGCCCAGTGTCAGTTGTACCCATTCATACTGAACTTGTATTTCTTACCACCCTAAGGAAAAAGCTGGCTTTTTTGGTATGCTTTTTTAATAATGCTTTCATAAAAATAATAACATACAAATAGTGTAAACATAGGTCTCAGAAGCGAGACCTGAATTTCAGACTCTTCCCACATCAAGATTCAAGCTCTGATCAACTTTATTTATTAGCAAAAGCAATACTTTCGTAAAGATGCACAAGAAAACAACCTGCATTCAGAAGTAGAAGCTCCATAAAATGGCACAGATCCTACATCTAGGTAACTGCCTGATAGTAACCAAGGTATATTTTTGCCTGACAGGTCCTCATGTGGCTATTTCATTCAACTTTCACCAGATTCCGTTATGAAAAATATTACCATCATACCCACCACATTTTGTTGATAATCCTGAACTCAATCTAAGAACTGAAGGGACATGAAAACCTTTTAGTAAAATAGATGGTTTCTATAATCCATTGATTTATTCATATAGATCTTATTCTTCATGATACCTATGTAAAAGCCTGTGCTCTTCCCCTTTTCTGTACCATGAACAAATTTCAGAACAAAAAAAAACTGAAGGGAAACTTTCAAATGTAGCATGAGACATACTGAAAAATGAAGAATTATTATACTGTAATCCACACAGAACCTGCGAGTAATGACTAGATGCTCAAATGCTAAAACACTGGGCAAGAATGTAGTGTAGACAGGCAGATAATAAATGCAAAGATAAGGTGGAAAGACGACTGCGTGCCAGTTTCTCAAACAAAAATTGTGAGATGGCATTTAATTACAAAAAAAATTCTCAAAGACTTCAAAACATAAGACAGGAAATAATCAAAATTGTATACATTCTCATATATTTAGGAGGATAAATAAAAATATGAGACAAAATATTAATCACCAGATACAGTATGGTTTCACAGGCTGGGTCTATCTTTGAAAAATAAATAAAAATTATCTAAACATATGTTGTATTCTAAATGTTGTTTAAAACAAGTTCATTAATTTCTGCTTCTAACAGGAACGAATTTTTGATAGAAAAAAAAAATTATAGGTTGCATCTTCTTTAAGTTACCATGAAAAAAACCCTAGAAACCACTTTCTTTGTGGTAATGTTCCTAAAAAGTCTTAAATTTTTTTAACACATTAAGACATAGGACTTCACCGTACACTTCAAAAATAGAATTATTAGAAATTTAAATTTTATGCTATAAAATGTCTCTAAATAGAATATATTTTTCAAACAGCAACATAAATTGCAAGAAAAAGGAGTCACCAATTTTGCCAAGATCACTGGGTAAAAAAAAAAAAAAAAAAAA